>OY978502.1:2574081-3022370 GCA_963854855.1 Nasturtium officinale | reverse complement strand
GGGAATATGCCAACTTTGATGTGAGTTTTTATGGAATTAAGTTTTAACAGGATTTTTAAATTGCTAAATTATAAAATGAAATAGTTAAAGCACTGGAAAGCTTTGGCAATAACAATATTTACTATCATATGATTCATTATCCAACACATGAAAACAAGCAGCCTAAAAAGCCTTAAACCCTAATTGTTACACAACATATCTCTCAAAATGAGAAGAAAACTCCAATTCCACTCTCACCTAATGACTTCCCAAGAATCATATAAAGCTAAACTAAGAATGTCAAGCGACGGAACAAAAAAAAAGATGGGTGGTCTTACTATTCTTTTTACCTCACAAGCAGTAATCTTACGTCTAGTTCCTAGTCTTTGGGATATAAAGCAGGAAGAGCTCAAGGACACATTCTTTCACATTTTCTCCCATACGGGTCCAGAATCTGCAAAGACATTGATTGCCCTTTCCTAATATTCCTACATTTCGCAGCAGCTTGATTCGCCGGGTATCTCTGGTTTTCATGTTTTCGGGTTTAACTAGTGGAGTCCTTTCTCTTTGAGAGCTGCAAGGATTGGGTTGGTAAAGAGGAAGGTACAGGAGCAGAACCATTGGCCTTGAGAGAAGGAGTGGCTTCTCCAGTAACATTGAGTCTTGCTGATACCAAGTCTTTTGTGATTAAGGGATCTTCTTGAACCTCTTTTTGCAGCATTTCCATTCGCCTTAAGGATGGTACTTCACCTTTGCAATACTTTTTCCACATATTCCGGTATGCGGATTCAAGAGCAACAGCAAAGGAAGGACCGTTACAAACTGGAGATTCAGCCATTAGATCCCGGAGACTCATTCTCAATTTAGAAAGAGCTGTGACATCAGATGCAAGATCAACAGATAACTGAACATACTCATCCTCGTTTTTGGCAACCAGATGTCCTAATCCTGAATCAAGAAATGGTTGCATAAGATAAAAGATGTCTGGAGTAATAAATAATCAATTTGGCAAGAAACAAAACTTTACCGATAACTTACCAACTTTACTGAGAAGACTGACACCAACATTATGAGCATGTACTGAGCCAGCCATTGTAACACATGGAACTCCCATGTAGAGTGATTCACAGGTAGTGGTAGTTCCAGCATAAGGGAATGTATCCAAACTGCATGAAATCAAATTAAAAATGTGAATCTATTTAGCCTAAGCTATCTCAGAGCACAATGTATCGTATCATACCTAATATCCATTAATGAATAAGCTTGCATATGGTCGTGGTTGAAAAGAATCAACGGCAAGAGATCAACACGCTTTGATTCTAACCCAAGCTGCTCCAGCGTCGTGAGAAACCTCTGCCTAATGTTATCGCAGCAGAATGGTTTGCATTTTACCACTAGACGGGAATTGGGAACTGCACACAGTATCCTAGCCCACACTTGCAACACCTTCGGAGTGATCTGTGATGGCAGAAATACAGAGATATAAACACTTTTAAAACGCTATAAGAGATAAGGCTGGTGTGTATGGTCCAAGAAGAAGTATATCTATCTAACCTTTGCGAGATTATTGAAACTACCAAACGTCACAAAGCCATTGGTAAGCGCTGGTGTTGGACAAACAGGACCAGCCTCTGTGGAAGGTGTATAACAAAGAAAACACTCTGGAAGCCTAACTAGCTCCTCAACTTGTCTGCAATCACAAAATATATATATACTAAGTACTCTATTTGCATCACTCTGAAACCCAAGTAAAACATCCTGTTATTAACAGTACGTACTTCTGTTTGGTGTCTGGTGGATCAGCCAACGAATCCGTAATTCTATAATCAACGGTAGGCAAACCTGTAGTATTAGGATAGCCGATCCAAGTAACCTGATATTACAATCAAATTTAGTAACTTGAAATTGAACGTGTAAAGAAAATCCAAAACAACATGCGGTAGTTCTTTTTATCATCTCACCTGAACAGGTGCTGGTCTGCAGGCCATTGTTCCCAATTTGTTGTTTGCCGTATGACCAGTGAGTTCTACCAAAATGTCAATTTTGTCTTCTCGGACGATACTTGCTATCTTTTTCTCATCTATCCCGTATATATCCTTCCAGACTCCACCTTTCTTCAACACTTTATCCCTAAATCTGTAAGTCTTCGCATCTGCCTGTAACACAACGAGAAAGCAAGGGTTGCTCAAAGAGGAAAAATGCCATGAGAACCAAGGAAAAGAATTGCTTTATGCAAAAAAATGTATTTATATAAGGAGAAGCTTTTTCAGTAAAAAAATCATACCTTAACGACCGCTGAATAGACCACCACTTTGAAATTTGTATAATCATGATGGGTGAGCGGCGCTTCAATGAAATAAGATACTGAATGAGTGAAGAAATCTGGTGAAATGTATCCAATGGTGATAGGTCGCTCTGGATCTTTCACATTGTCCCATGAAGTGTACTGTGGATGTAATCTTGTGAAGCGCCAACCCCAGTCTCTGTGTTCACAATTTCACTGTTAATCACATGGAAGTAGCAAGAATACAAATCCAAGTTAACAATATATGTGCAAACCTGTGAGCCTCAAACAGTTTGTCATCGAGTCCTACGTTTATGTAGTTCATGGCAAGCAATCGGTTCTATATAAAAGAAAGTAAGATTTCAAACACATCTTTTCAACCTTATATCAAGAAGAGCACGTTAAAGTACAGGTACTGAGGGCATATATACCTGACCAGCATTGCGCGAATCTGGATCTATCTTAAGGCATTCCTCATAAGCATCAATAGCCATAGTTATATTTCCAGCATCCCTGTAAAGAACACCTACATTTGAATCGCACCATGAAACTGGTTATAACACAAACTAAAAGATACTTAGCACCAGGAAGGTGGAAAAAAAAACATAAAATCTAAAAATTCAGAAATATACAGTGGTCTCACATAAAAAAAATCACAAGGGCCAGGAGAAAAAATCAAACCTAAGTTGTTAAAAGCTTCAGCATATGTGGGATTTGCAAGGATGGCCTTCTCGATCATGCTGGCTGCAGCATCCATTTTTCCCTGTAATATCAGAGGAATTGGCTCTAGAGATTCAATTAAGAAAAATGTGAGCCGCTCTTGATCTATAGCAAACCTGAACTGTGTAGACGACACCAAGGTTATTAAGTGACTGTGCGAAATTTGGTTTGATTGATAGAGCCATCTACATAGGTAAGGAGATATTCTAAGCCAAAAAACACAATAAAATTCTCATGAAACGCTGCAAATATCCGCAAAAAATAATACCTGATAACATTCCACAGCTTTCTCAAGGTTGTCACGGTCTTTGTAAAGTACTCCCAAATTGTTGCAAGCCTCTGCGCAATGTGGATTGAAGTGGAAAGCAAGTTCATAGAAAACAATGGCCTGCACATAGAGAACGCAATAATGACCACATATGTATTTAATTCTTTGGTTCAACATTTCTCATTCTAATAATTAGGAATTTACATACATAGAAATAGACAAACTTAAAAATAATTATATCATACAAGTACTGAGACGAAGATAGGATAAAAACGCAGAAACAAACACATAATTACTGACTGATAGAAATTAATATATCAAAAATTATATACCATGTCAAACTTCAGCATTTCACCATAAGCCACCCCAAGGTTATACATAGCATCTGCATAATGCCAGTTATAATAGAGAGCCTTTTTGTAATATGCCACTCCTTGGCTCACATCGCCTTCAAGTTTAACCTGAAATATCATAGTCAACTCAGATGAACTCACAGCTACTCGCTAGTAGAAAAAGAAGGATTAAGAAACCATGAACAAATAAAAATCTATGGGGGAAATCTTCACTGGTAAAGAACAGAAACACATTCCAATTGCAATGCACATGCCAAGACAAAAGCAAAAGAACATATAGCACAAAGACCAGCTAAAGATAACGAAGTTTAAAAAGAATCTTCCAGAAGGCATCCCTTACGAAAAGTTATACTAGAGTTACCGAAATTGTGAAAAAAGTTTTAAGGATTATTACCTTTGTTCCTAAATCTGTCAGAGCTATGGCCATATTATTCTTTGCAATCTCAAAGTTTGGAGATACAGCTAGACATCTGTGGCCGAAGAAGAAGAAGAAATCAGTGTCACACTTGTACCTTTCAACAAAGCAGCAAGATACCAATCAAAACTTAGCAATGAATTAACCTATATGCTACCTCTCATAACAAGTGATTGCCATCTCCAGGTCCCCACGGTTCTTATAGATGACACCCATGTTACAATATGCTTCAGCATACATAGGTCTTTCAAGTGCAGCCTTCTCGTAGCAGCCTAAGGCACTGTCATATTGCATCAGTTCGGAGTACACCACACCCAAGTTGTAATATGCTGGCTGCATAACAAAACTTTAGCGTCAGGTATGAGAGGAACAGTTAAATGGTGCCAGGGCAAACCAAATAAAACAGAGTGAAAATAGTAGAGGGTCAGATATATTACAGCATAGTGCGGGTCAATCTTAAGGGCTTCATAATACTTTTGAATTCCCTCCTGAGTATTCCCAGACAGCTTCAGGCTAGTCCCAAGGTCAGTCAAAACAATGGCTAAACACTCAGCTGCTGTCTTGTATGATGCGTCTGCCATCAGTGCCTTCTGGTAGGACTGTGAAAATTATGACAATTGTAAGTTAGAAACTGGCCCACTTGTCTACTTAGCATATGCAATCTCATGCATAACATCGAGCTAACAAATTCTACAGTTTAACTAAATCATCATAGACAGAGAGTAAGGAATGTCACACCTCAGCAGCTTCCACCAGACGCCCTTCTTCTTTATGAAGCATACCACAGTGCGTGAGGGCACAAGCATTATGCGGATCCAACCTGATAGCTTCAGAAAAACACTCGAAAGCTAGATTCCCTTTGTTTTGCGTCTGCAAGCATATCCCTTTTCCAATGTGAGCTTCAACATTGTTGCCATCTTTCTCCAGCATAGTCTCATAGAGGGCAAGCGCATCAGCTACCTTGTTTCTTGCCCGAAGAATATTGGCATATGATAGTGTATCATTCCCTTGAATAGCCTTTTGTGATGGAGACAAAACATCAGTGCTAGGGGATGACCGAGAACCATTGGAGAAACCGTTCTCTAGGATTGGTGAACTCTCTCTCTCAGTATTATCTTCCAAGCCAACCATTTTGTGTGCCTAACAGCTTGTTGACCTTCAATAAACAATGTAAAGAATCCATAAAAGGTGGAAAAACTAAATCTTACACTATTGAATCAGTATCAACCCCAAATAATCACATTCAATTCCCAAAAAAACCTAAGATCTCTTAGCCGGAGAAAATTTCCCAACAGTAAGGAAAAATCCAAGCATATACCAAATTAAAAATGTGCAAAAAGATCACAACTTTGGGACAATAAACCCTAGGAATTAAAAAAGAAGAAAAAAATTAAGCAGAAAAATGCATCTGTAATTGAAAATAAGACAGCAAGGTACAATAATTAGGGTTTAACGATAACTCACGGCGGAGCCAGAAAAGAGGAACTTGACTCTGTAGAGACGAAACTTGAGCGGCCGCTAGAGAGGAAATCGAATATATAAAAGAAGAAGTATGATAACTTCAAGTAAACATAGGAGAGGCTGATCTCTGCCTTGCTCCTCCGAAAATAGAAAAGCGTTGATCAGTTAGCAACTCTAGGAATTTTTAGTATATCTCAAAATCCAAGCCCAAGCCCAAGCCCAAGCGGTGGAGGAGTCGCTTGGCCGTGAATGGACAGAGCTGGAGGCGGAGGCGCCGGGTAGCCTCTATTCTAGGCTCGGGTACAAGCCAAAGTACGAGGTCGGTCCGAGCCAGTGGACAGAACTCAGATTAGCTCTCCTGCTGCCTTGTGTGTTTTTTTTTTGTCTTAAACAAAAAAAATGTGAATGTATTAAAAAGGGACAAAATAGAAAACAGAAGTAATATTTTGGAATTAAGGAAAAAATCAGACATTTAGTAGAAGAAAAACATTGAAAATAAAGTTAACATATATAGGTTGACCAAAATATACAGATAAAGATATAGTAAATAATATTCCATAGATTTGTTTTCAATTTGCGTTTCCATATATGTCCAGGGAGATTTGTGTATCTTTTTCATGGATTAAAAACTTTTAACTTGTTTCTTCTCTTGCAGCGAAACTGATGATGACTATGGAATCATTGACATCCATAAGTTGCTCAATACTCAATAGTCAATAAAACTCACATATACGACAAGTTGACTTGTAAGATATTAGTAAAAAAAAAAACACACACACACACACTTTGATAAAACAGATTATTAAAACAACAAATTTATTTAAGGGTCAGCTTTGAATAATTTTCGTTTCCGTTTCTAATCTTAAGAGGGGAAAAAAATGAAAATGCTTCTGAAGCACAATCATAACCAAAATAAACCAGTCAAACCAAAATGATGGAATCAATTAAGGAGAGAAAACCAATTTTGGCCGATTTTGACACAGCTTTTGATTTTGCTTCCAATCGTCCACTCCCTTCCTTCTTGTCCCAATCGTGATTTGTAGACTCCAGAGTCGATCTCCGGTAATCAGAATTTTTCAGTCGCCTACATGGCGATGACCATTGAAGGTAAACAGACACCTTTCTTTGCTCTTATATTAAGTATCCCGACGGAATCGAATCAGATTCAAGTGAATTTGCCCCTTCTCCTTTGCTCCCTTGCTCCGTGTTCTTGTCTAGTTTATATATGCAGAATTGTGACGCTCTTGGTTGTGTTTAATTTTCTTATTTACTCATATTACTGTTTTTAGGAGTTGATGATTTGTCAATTTTGCGAGCTAGGGTTGTTTTTTTGGGTTTTGAAATGTTGAAACTCACTCATTACTTGCTATTTTTTTCTTTTATTTTTCCGATGTGGATTTCGTCTGGAATGCTCAAATTGCTGTTTTGGGTACAGTGTAAGTTTAAGACTTTAAGCTCTTCTTCGATTGCTTTTCCGGATGTGTATTCTCGTCATCTTACAGTTTTGTTTTTTCTTGATACACAGACTTGCTGGACTTGCCTTCATGTTTTCATCTAGTATCCTCCTACAGATCCTGGTACGTTTAAGATCATTGCTTTGATCATTCTTCTTATATCAGCATATTTGTTTAGCTACTTGTGTGGTTTTTTCGTCATACCCTATTGTAATTTATGAGTTAGTTCTTCTGCTAGGTTTTGAGCTGACTATATTGGTCTCCTTGCATTATTGAAGTTTTGAGCTTTACTCTCTTCTATGTTTATTAACGAGCTCTGGATATCCCAAAAATCATCAAGAACCAAAATTACATTCGGATGAATTTTCTCATATCATGTGATTCCCTCTTGTTGTACCTGATTTACCATGCAATGAGTAACACATGTTATAGTCATCTGAGAAATATAGCTGTAACAATTTTGTTTTTTTATGTTCAGGCATGCGCAATATATGGTAACTGGTGGCCAATGCTATCAGCACTCATGTATGTAGTGGTGCCTATGCCTTGTTTGTTCTTTGGAGGAGGCTCAACCCAATTCCTTATTAGTCGGGACGGTGGAGGGTTAGTTACTAGATACATAATTGTTTCAAGTACACGAAAAGACCAATTACCAAAACTGCTTATCCGTAAAATGCAGGTGGATAGATGCAGCTAAGTTCTTGACCGGAGCATCGACTGTGGGAAGCCTCGCTATTCCAATCATCCTAAGGCATGCACATATGATAGAGACTGGTGCAATGCTGATAGAATTCACATCGTTCTTCATATTCATTTGCACTGTCATGTGTTTCCACCGGGCTAGTTTGGATGATGATTGGTAACATAGAGTTTGTTGCTCGATTTTACTAACTGGATTCGTATGAGAAAGAGAGAGTGTGTGAAGAGGATGAGGTATGAACCCTAGAGAAAAGTGTTGAAGAAAGTTGTGTTCTTCTTCTCCCTCATTTCTAAAGCTTTGTATCATTATGTGTCTGTAACAAGTTTTACTTATCATTGTGAATGTTTTTCTTGAAACAAGAGACGTATAAGAAGAAAGATAAATTCTAAAAACAATTGAAATGTAAGTACTCAACTTATTTCTGTTAGGATTCCTGATGGTTACAATCTGACAAAGTTGCAAATTAGTGAAGAAGATAATAAATTGGTGAAGAAGTTGCAAATCAACAAAAGGAAGCAAATGTCTAAAGGGCCTTAAGACACCAATCCACACCCAGTGACTGACAACAATAAGCCTTACAAGGGTAGAAGCGTAATTTTAGAGGAGACTCCCTTCATATCATCGCGTATATATATATATATCCTCGCAGACCTTCACTAATATTGTTAAGGGTTAGCCGTCTTCTAGTGTTTAATGGACAATGTAATTTAGGGTTCTTTTAGCCTCCATGGTGAAAATTACGCTTGTATCTTCAGCATCATTTTTCTACTCTCACGACTCTATTTTTCTATTGCGATTGTTTTTATTGATTTGGTGTCATTTTTTTTTTAATTCAAAAGGGCGAAGGATGATGATTCAATTAGATGTGCGAATGGAGAATTTCTCTATTTTGAGCTCAAAATCTTTATTTGGCAATATTAACCTGACTTCGCCGTCGTTTTTTTTTTTTTTGTTTCTATTGGATTGCTGGAGGAATGGATTTTGTATGATGATTCAATTAGATGTGCGAATGAATGGTTTCATTATGAGCTCAAAAACTTAATTTGGCAATTTTTGTCTGACATCTTCATTTCTCCAAGTTTATCCTATTTGGTCATATCTGATTTTTATTCGATGGTGTTACTGTTTGAGATCTGGCGAATAATTGTGTGTTTTACTTGGTAATTGAAATCTTATGTTCTCCAATGATTCGTTTAATTCTTATCAAAGATTTAAGAAACTGTGAACTACACTGTTGAATCCACTTCTGGCTATTTATACAGCGTTTTCCGATTTGCATTAGTTGGCTTACATTGAGTAGAGACACCTACGTAGGTTTGCAAAACTTTGACTTTATATTTCAAGTTAATCCACTTGATATGTATAACCTATAAGATTATTCTGAGTATTTGATACTCCTCAAAGTTATTTAAATACATTGTGGATATAAAATTATAAATACAGTTAAGAACACCATGCCCTGTGTAAAAAAATAGAGGATTCTGTTTTATTTGGCTCCTCAATTTAAAATCATTTATTGAAAGATAAAAAGAAATTTTAAGGGGTAAAAGTCCCAATTCAATACATTACGACAGAGGTTTAAATTAAGTAAAAATGTTTTCATTGAATGTTTAATAGTAAGTACATTTTGTAAGGTTAAGTTTAGTAACCCGCTAATTGTTAACGTACAGATTCAAAATTAGGTATAATCATACGGTGCTACTGACATAATCTTCGTCAAAATTCAAAGAAACTATTATTGCTAGTTATATAAACTAAAAAAAAAAACGACCAATAATTAATCAGTTACATTTTAAACCATGTTATCATAAAACAAACAGAGTTTTGACCAAAGAAAAAAAAAACAGAATAGAGTGCCAAATGCCAATTATAGAATATAATTTCCATTTGATTCATATAAAAACTGCAACCACGTAATTAGGAAAGAAATAAACGTGTATTTAAAATTCCGACATGTCTGTCATTAAAGGAAAATATATAAAGTATGAAAAGGCGTGAAATTTTATTATTGCTATTCTTACCACATAATCTTTAAGCGAGACTATTAAAGAAAACTTCCTAATACACAGATTGAAGTTCATCATCCAACGGCTAGAAATCTAAACCCGCTAAAAATTAGACCGTTGGAATAATTATGCTTTTAATGGCTCCTCTTCTCTCATCTTCTTCCCCATAAGAAGCATTCTCTCTCTGTTTGTCTTCTTCTCATAATCTCAGATTCTCTACAGTGAAAAATCAAAGAAAAAAAACAAGAAATCGAAAGAGAAAGATCATGGCAACGAGACCAGTTCATCGTCCTCAACCAGTTCAAGGTATATTACGACGATTCATCTCTGTTTTAAACATTGGTTTCGTATTTTTGTGATCTGGAAATATTGGTTCACGATCTGTAGCGATTTCTGATTCGATAGTTTACATTTGAATTTGGTGAAATTAGTATTTTTTTTTTAGTTTCTAAATCATATTGAGTTCTTAAAGATTCAAATATTGATGGATTGTTTTCTGTAAAAAAAAAAAATCAGGTGATCCCGTCGAGATAAAGAACATAGCAGCAAAGAATCGTCGTGCTCTTGTCGACATTGGAAACATCGCTTCTCTTCCCGGAGTTGATGGAGGAAAGATTAACCGACCCATTACTCGTAACTTCCGTGCTCAGTTGCTAGAAAACGTTAACAAAAAGGTTTGCTATTTTTTTACATGATTCAATTCTTCTTTATGATTGTTTGAATCTTAATTCTTTCTCTTTGTTAAAACGGCAAATCAATGTGGACAAGGCTTCAATTCTTGATGGAGTTGAGGCTGTTACTAAGAAACAAGATGTTGTAAGAGCAGTTCAAAAGAAAACACGAATTGTTAAGCAAGGGCCATCAAAACCTATTGAAGTGATTGTGATCAGTCCTGATACTAATGAAGTTAAAGCTAAAGAGAATAAGAAAGTGACATATTCTTCCATTCTCGATGCTCGAAGCAAGGTACATTCTTTGACTCTCTTTTTTTTTGTTCTATTTTGAAAGCTTAGTAATGTGCAATGTCCTGATTATTTGGTTGATTCTTATACACATACTTAGGCTGCTTCTACGACTTTGGATATCGATTCTGTGGACAAAGACAATGATCTTGCTGCTGTGGAGTATGTTGAGGACATGTACACTTTCTACAAAGAAGTTGAGGTAGTTACGGTTCAAACCCTCTTTTTTATTGCGTATGGATAAGTTCTGTGAATGTCTCTTTTAAGTTTGTTGTTTTGTTCTCTAATGCAGAATGAAAGCAAACCTCAGATGTATATGCATACACAACCCGAGATTAATGGGAAGATGAGATCGATTCTTGTAGATTGGCTTGTAGAAGTTCATGCCAAGTTTGATCTCTCCCCTGAGACACTCTACCTCACTATCAACATTACTGATCGTTTCCTATCTCTGAAAACTGTGCCTAGAAGAGAGCTACAGCTAGTAGGTGTTAGTGCTTTGCTCATAGCTTCGAAATACGAAGAGATCTGGCCTCCTCAAGTCAATGATTTGGTGTATGTCACTGATAACTCATACAACAACAAACAGATTTTAGTGATGGAGAAGACCATTTTGGGAAATCTTGAATGGTACTTGACAGTTCCAACACAATATGTTTTCCTTGTCCGGTTCATCAAAGCCTCGATTTCTGACTCGAAAATGGAGAACATGGTTCACTTTCTAGCTGAGTTGGGTTTAATGCATCACGACACTTTAATGTTCTGTCCTTCCATGTTGGCTGCATCAGCAGTCTACACAGCCAGATGTTGCTTGAACAAGACCCCTGCGTGGACTGATACTCTGAAATTCCACTCTGGCTATTCTGAATCTCAGCTCATGTTAGTCTCTTTTCATTTATCTCTCAAGCTAACTTAATAATAATTATCATGTTTACATATTGATTTTGTATATGTGTGTCTCGACTTTCAGGGATTGCTCAAAGCTTCTAGCTTTCATTCACTCGAGTGCTGGGGAGAGCAAGCTACGTGGTGTGATTAAGAAGTATTCGAAACTGGGAAGAGGTGCTGTTGCTTTGATTTCACCAGCCAAGTCTCTCTTGTCTGCTCCTTGAAAAGAAGTTTCTTTTTTTGCTCCTTGAAAGAAGTCTTGCAAACTCTGCATTTTAGATCTCTTGAACTTTTCATATGTATAAAAGTTTTGTTTTCTTGTTGAGAATTGATGTTTCCGTATGAATTCAAAAGTATTATAATGAATTGAATTCTTTGTCCTCTTCTATATTAGAATCGTTTTGGTTTTTTCCATCATATTTTTAACAATTCAAAACTTTTTTTTGTTCTTCGCATGACCAAGTAAAGTCCTATTGATAATCATGGCAAATTTGTATTTACCATTTATTTACTCTTGTCAAAACAATATTTTCTCTCAAGGTGTATTTGTAAATTTTAATTTTGCTACTCGAGAAAAAAAAATCAAGTTGCTCGGTACAAATTTTAGCCTGGAGTATCATATGACCAAAGCGACGACGTAGTGGGTAATGAAAACGATGAGGGTATTTACGTCAATTCTCAGAGGCACTCCAATGTAACCCTAATCTATAAAGAACTTTTGTAGCGCCGATAGAGCTCACCTTGTTTTCCACTGAGCATCCAAAAATCCTTAGCGTTTCAGTTTCGTCTCTTGTCATCCATTGGTGAACATGGTAAGCTCTTTCTCTCCAACACTTGTCTTCTCCGGTCTGCATCAAACCGATATCTGCGTTGAGATAATCTCCTAGATTTGACTTAGGTTTGATGAGATTATGTTATGGGAATCGTTTGTTGATTATGTTTCAGCTGTACATCTTCGCCGTTTGATTTGTAGTGTATTGTTTGTCTGATTATTAAGCTTTATATAATGTTTTGCTAAGAGTAGTGATATTGAGACAATGATTAGGGTTTAGACCAGTGCACAATTTGTTTTCTCAAATTTGATTTTGCTTTCTCTCTGTCTCATTTATAGTCGTCGAGGAGAAAGACCAGAGAGCCTAAGGAGGAAAATGTTACCCTTGGACCTGCTGTTCGTGAAGGAGAGCAAGTTTTTGGTGTTGTTCATATCTTTGCTTCATTCAATGACACTTTCATTGTAAGTATTTTTTTTCTCTTTGATTCTCACCGATCGTATAGTGTATAATCTTCTTTGCAGTATATTCAAGATGTTGCTGTTAATTTTGTTTGCAGCATGTGACTGATCTGTCTGGCAGAGAAACTCTTGTTCGCATCACTGGTATGTTTCCTAGTTCCAGTTTATTATGATATATGATCTTTTTTTATGTTTGGTGCGGTAGAATGATTATGTAACTTGAGTCCTCAAATCAATAATTCGCAGGTGGGATGAAGGTTAAGGCTGATCGTGATGAGTCCTCTCCTTATGCTGCTATGCTTGCAGCTCAAGATGTTGCTCAAAGATGCAAGGTCAGTTATTATTTGATATTCTTTTTACTATTTATTATGAAATTTGAGGTCCTGGATTATTAATTTCTAGAGTGACATATGTGACAGGAGCTTGGCATCACAGCCATGCACGTTAAGCTCCGTGCAACTGGAGGAAACAAAACTAAGACTCCAGGTCCTGGTGCTCAGTCTGCTCTCAGAGCCCTTGCTCGTTCAGGCATGAAGATAGGTCGTATCGGTAAATACAAAAACTGAAACTCTTAAATTTTTACTCTTAGTTATTCAGAAAATTGTGTTTTTTTCTGGTTGAGAAGAATCTTTCTTGAATGAATTTGCAGAGGATGTGACTCCGATTCCCACAGACAGTACCCGCAGAAAGGGTGGAAGAAGAGGAAGAAGACTGTGAGCTCATCGTTTAGCTGTACCCTTGACTCTTGTTTTGTTGGGTACACTTCGAAGTTAGTTTTGTCTTTCCCAATTTATCTTTCATGTTGCTTCAAGAACATTAGAAGCTTTTGTCTTTCTTCAACATTGTTTCTTTGACATTTGGAGTTTTGGTAATGAGCATAAAATATAGTGAGACTGATCACGTTTTGCTATGCTGTTATTTTCCATTTTATATTCTCTTTACTTATTTATGTATCTTCAGTTTTCATCAAATGCGAGTTTGTCAATGTTTTCTTACGACTTTTTTACTGAAGTAAGAAAACATAAATATTTAGATTTATAATGAGCATAGTTGATGTGTGGAGAATGCCATTGCGAACTGGAAAAACATCTAAAGTAGAGCCAAGTGATCCTGATCAAGTTGTGTTAAAATGAAAGTATATATTTTAAGATAATAATATGTTCCACCTTATCTTGCCCATTCAGGGTGTTTGGTCTAGTGGTATGATTCTCGCTTCGGGTGCGAGAGGTCCCGAGTTCGATTCTCGGAACACCCCTAGTTTTTTATTGACATTATGAAAGGGTTTTTGAGTTTTTTGGGCTAGATTAATATAGCATTGGGCCTTGAAACGGCCCGCTTTAACCTCTAGATTTCCTTGTTATTTTTTCTTTTCCACCATTCTTTCGGGATCGAGTAAGTGTTCGTAGGAGCTGAGAAAAAACCCCTAATCTCTAAATCCTTGTCGTTTTCTCCGATTCTGCAAGTATGAGTCGATCAGGTCAGCCCCCGGATCTCAAGAAGTAAGTTAGCTTCTTCACTTTTACTTTCAATCTCTCTATATCCATTTACTCTTAAGTTTTGGATTCATCCAGCTTCCAGTTCTTCGTGATTCTGATTTCTATTGTTCGTTGGTTAAATTAAATGTGATGCAGGTACATGGACAAGAAACTCCAAAGTAAGTTCCTTCTCTTCTTCCACGTTTTCAATTTACACAGTTTCAGTCTTCCAAGTCATATTTTATTTTTCTGGATTGTGTAGGAATTATTAAACCTGTGTTTACAGTTGCAACGCGAATCTTGATTTTTCCCATATCTATATAACATATAAATCTGCTTATGATGTATCCTTCATGACTTGATAGCACAATTTCATTACAGATGCTTTGTTTTTTTCTCCAAATGTAGTTAAGCTTAATGCCAACCGAATGGTTGTTGGAACTCTTCGTGGGTTTGATCAGTTCATGAATCTTGTTGTGGATAACACTCTTGAAGTTAATGGTAATGACAAAACTGACATTGGGATGGTGGTAAGTTTCTCTATTTCTTCTTTGTCTTCTCCAAAACCCACTGAATCTTCTGGAGTATTCTACTACATCGTTTGGTTTGTTTTGTTTAAAACATTCTGCATTTCATGGATGCAGGTGATTAGAGGAAACAGCATTGTTACCGTTGAAGCTCTTGAACCAGTTGGAAGATCTTAGCTTATTACTTTCCTTATAACCAGTAATCATCTTCTTTTGTAATATGAATTTGACTTAGTTTGCTCTATGTATTGGCTTGAACAAGTTTTGATTCGATGATGGATTACTCTGCTTTGGCTCCTTTACCCCTATGTTGTATTACTCGTATTCCATATTGCTTTGTACTCTAAAAGATTTCTATCTACCCTTTGATTAGATGGATATAGGTAAGTTTGGATACTGTCCTTGTATTTATGTTCTCGTATAAAACTGTGTAAAGGTCCCTAGGTTCTTTAGCCCCCTTATAGTTAGATAAATGGTCCCAACTATTGAAGTTTTTTTGTAAGCGTTTACAAGAGAGATAAATTCAGTCATGGAAAAAGGCTAATCTTTGATTGGTCTAAACCTTAAAGTAAAATGAATTCCTTTTGTTGTAGGGTTATGAATTTTGGGTAAATGAGCTCCAACGGTCGTTTCTTTTGCTTTATTACTACTATCTTAACTCTTTCTTTCCCCTTTCTCTAATCATGTCGTTTGGCTCCTCTGTTATTCTAAAGATGTTTTATGATAAAAGAAGTAGACAAAAAGAGAAGTGAAAGTGGAAGGAATCAAGGAAGCATGTGCCCCCACACGAAGTATTGTTGTAAGGCAAAATGAATGAAATGATGTAATGATGCAACTCCAATCAAACGACAACAACCCGTAACCACAAAACGGAATGTTCGGCACGAGGGTCGTCGGCACACACGTGGGATGGTTTAGTTCCAACTCACATTCCTTCTTCTTGTTCTGTAAATCAGCAAAATTTATAATGTACATCTACCACAAAACTTCGAGTTGATGTACTTTGTTGGTATAAAGTAGGTATGTATGTTTTGTCTATAACTTCAAAATAATTTATGAAAATGTATTTACAGTTTTGATGTGAATCCTTTTCTAGCATTAAATATGGATTTATATATTTCCGTGGTCGGGAGATCTCCAAATAATTTGATGTATAAAATTTTAAACACATGGATCTACAACTAATCCACAAAGAACTTTCACCAACTTTCACTTTATTTCCTTTTTCTTTGATGCTTTTCTCTTTGGTTTTGGGGAAGAGGTTTGTCTTTAGAGATGGCTTTTGTTTTTAACGGTAACAAAGTATTTCACGGAAACATAAAATTAGCTTGATATATTTATGATCCTCGACCACTGGAAGTAACCAATAGAATTCAACATGCTATTTGATCTCTTCGAAATTTGAACAGCAACATCATTGTTGGTTTTAAAAAAATAACCGATATATAATCCGAATGAATAATCCCTTTGGTTGATCTTATTTATTGATCAACTAAAATGACTTGTATATATTTATAATCAAACGGTTTAATCGTGATAAATTATAAAATTGAACATGTCGCAGGATGATTTTACGATTATGCTATAAAATGTAACAAACCATACGATAAATTCAGAAAAATAAAAGTAGGCTAAGTTACTACATGATTCGTAAATTATAAAGACAAAAATAATACAATTTCCATCATTATGTGGGTTTTCCTCTTAATCAATTTTAATATCATTATTTTCTCTACAAGATTTGTCTGTTTATGCCATCATTATATATTTACAGAGTCTTATTTTGGATATTATAGGTTACCGAGTACATGGGTCTGGTCTTATTTTAGATAATTATTTACTATTTCTTCTCAACTGATTTTTATGACATATTTATTTCTGTTGTTTTTTTTCTTTGACTACGTAGATTTCTCCAACAGGGAATGATAAAAAAGAGTAAATAATAATAATAGTTACAAATTGAGATATCTTAATAACAGATTTGATATCTCAGATAGAAACAAAAGTTATTACATCTACATGATACTGTATAAGGATAAATTACAAAAATCGAAAGGTTTCTTCATAAAGAGCAAAATATAAAAAAAAAGATAGCTCGACCTTCATCTTCCTCGTCAGTCCTCCATCTTCTCTCACCTACCTCCACCAATCTCTCTCTCTCTCTTCTGTGAGTCTCGACTTGTGTCGAATACGAAGAAGTAAGAAAGATTTGTATAGATGATTACAAGCCACCAACTTAGAAAACATTTCTTCAATTCAACTCTACGCGTCGCTTAGTACCCAAAAGTTTTAATCTTTTGAGCTTACTTATCATTTTCCCAACAGAATCATTAATTACCCATTACTAATCCATTTTTCTTTTCTTACATTTTCCTAATAAATATTGTTTCTTCTCATTGTAAGAGTACCCATCACTCCAAGATTTGATTTTTTTGGATTATCCTTTGAGATAATGGCCAAAGTACTTCTTAAATCGAATCAATCATGTCATTTCCCTTCACCTTCAAGCTCTTCTTCTACATCATGCGGAGGTAATGATGGTAATAGAGACCCACATTCTCTTTTTAATATTTCTCGAGAGGAAGAAGAAGAAGAAGAGAGAAGCGAGAAAGAAAGAGAAAGATTTGAGCTTTCATCAGCATTGGAGATATTGGTTTCTGCTATTAGGAGGTCTGTGATTGGTGGGTGTGTTGGTGAAGAAGATCTTTGCTCAATGGAGATTGGTGTTCCCACAGATGTTAGACATGTTGCTCATGTCACCTTTGATCGTTTCCATGGCTTCCTTGGCTTGCCTGTTGAGTTTGAACCTGAAGTCCCAAGACGAGCTCCTAGTGCAAGGTTCGTTTTTTTATTTATAGATTTCTGTTAATGTTAAGTGATTAAGGTTCTCTTAGTTCTTGTTGTGGTAAACAAAATCTTGAAATATCTGTTGATAAGGTTGTTTCTTCTAAGCATAAGCAATAACTAATTGTGGGTTAGGTTTAGTCTGCATTTCCAGTTCCATAATTGAATCCCTCTGTTAGAAGAGTTAGTGTAGTTCTCAAATCTATCCAAACTTTTGATGTTCTTGAATCAAATCTCTGTTTGCTATGAATTTGTGTGAAATCCGTTTACAAGTGGATCGCTAGTTGCGGATCATGAGTGAGGTAGGTATATCTTTTTTTAAGCCTTCCTTCAGTTGCAATAGTCTGTCTCTCGGATGATGTGAATGACTAGTCAATGCTCTTGAGTGAATAGATAGATAATTAAACTCTTTTGTTCAATCAGAAGCTGAATAGACTGTGTTTGCAAATGCAGTGCTACCGTGTTTGGAGTTTCTACCGAGTCAATGCAGCTATCTTATGATACTAGAGGGAACGTGGTGCCTACGATACTTTTGATGATGCAGAGTCACTTGTACAGCAGAGGTGGATTGCGGGTATGTGTAAATGTATATTTTCTAAAAGAATATGAATCTGGTTTATGACAATGGGCAAATAAATATACATTTGTTGCCATATAGGTAGAAGGAATTTTCAGAATTAATGGTGAGAATGCTCAAGAGGAGTACATAAGAGAAGAGTTGAACAAAGGTGTAATACCGGATAACATTGATGTCCACTGCTTAGCAAGTCTCATTAAGGTAAAAGCCATTAACTTCCCAATGAGCTTAATCTTTTATCATCTCTTTCCCTTTTTTATTTAATTTTTGAATTTTGGGTTTTCTTTGGTTTTTCTCTGTAGGCGTGGTTTAGGGAACTTCCCAGTGGCGTGTTAGATTCGCTCTCACCAGAGAGCGTAATGGAGTCTGAGAGTGAAGATGAGTGCGTGGAGCTTGTAAGGCTTCTTCCTTCAACAGAAGCTTCTTTGTTAGATTGGGCAATCAATCTAATGGCTGATGTTGTGGAGATGGAACATCTTAACAAAATGAATGCTCGCAACATCGCAATGGTTTTTGCACCTAACATGACTCAGGTTAGTTTCTTGAATGAATCTCTAAGAATGTATTATGTTTGGTTTTGGCAAATGACATCAGTAAAATTGCAGATGTTGGATCCGTTGACAGCTCTAATGTATGCTGTGCAAGTCATGAACTTTCTTAAGACACTTATTGTGAAGACGCTTAAAGACCGGAAAGAATCTCGAGATAAGTTGATTCCGGCCTCAAATCCTGGTCCTCAGGACCATAATGGTGATCAAAGCAGCAGTAGGCAGTTGTTGCATCTCATGAAAGCGAACAAGGAGGAGGCTTTAGACAACTGTGAGTCGGAGATGAAACACAAGGAAGTGTCTACAGATGAAGAAGAAGAAGAAGAAGAAGAATCTGCAAATTCTTTAGATGTTGTAGGCACAAAGTCCTCTCCTCTACTTAAAAGCTGTAACAATGGAGGTTTTAGAGAGAAACATAATGGTTGGGAGGAGCAGAGGAAGAAGATGACGACAATGCCTAAAGCGACTAGTATTGTGGGACGTGTGAATTACAGAGTTGAGCTATTTGAAGCTTGGCGATGAAACAAAAGGTTTGTTGTTAAATGTTTTTAATCCAACTTTTGGATTTTCTTGTACTGGGTTTTGTGGGATGGATGGATACTTTTGAATTTTGGTGATGGTTGCTTTTGTGTAACGGTTTCTGCATATAATGTCAAAGAAAAGTTTCTGCTTCTCTTCATAAGGTTCTGATCTTCAAACTGAAAGCTGAACAAATTAATAATTACATCTTTATAACATCTTTTACCAAGAACTCTTAACCTTATGAAAATACTTCTGTATAAGCTCCACTGAAAGAAAGAAAAAAACTGAAGTGGTATTGTCAATTACCTCAGCTACCAAATTGATTTATTATTACCTTAAAAACAATAGACCTGAAAATCAAACAGAAGATAACATATATTTCCATGGCGTCGAAGCCACCGCAGCGACGTCGGAGTTCCGTACAAGGCTTCTAGCAACGGTCATGGGTTCTCCCCTTTAGAGAGTAAGGCCCAATAATTTAGGCCTGGCCCAATGTATTTGGTAAAATAGACTTAGACGTATAACCAAACAGGGTATAATCTGATAGACCATTTATTCTCAAAATATTTTCTCCAATCTGCAAATCGTTGCCGCCGCTATATCCTCGTAAACCAGATTGAAGTCGTCTTCTTCTTAAAATCTCTCGACCACCGAAGGTTGGAGGAAACTCGCGCGCCGGAGCAACTTTCTACCGACGGATCGGGTGACTAAGAGCTCAGTTTCCGGTAAGAAAATCACAAGGAGGTATTCCAGCTGAATAGTTTCAAATATTATGAGACGTGAAATTTCTTAAGATGGAATAATTGAAAAGGGTAAAGTGATAGTAAAAAATATGGTTTTATTAATACAGTTGAGTGATAACTAACATAAGGAGTAGGATTGGTTTCAATAGTTCTTAAGAAGTCGGATTTGTTATCATGTTTTGTCTCTTTTCCGTTATTTTAAGTCGGAGTTGTGGTTCTTATGTTAGGTTACTTCCTTAGTGTTATTCTACACTTGCTAGTCCAGTATAAGGTGTCTGTAAAGTGAAACTGAATCTTCATTGATACTTGGAATCATTATGGGCTTTTTATATGTGGCTTGCTTTATATATTTGTTAATTATGTAATCTTTGGGACAGAAATCAGTGTGGATACTCACTTGGAGTAAGGTGATTTGCAGCTCCTGTACATTTCTTACATCATGCCGAGCTGGAGAAGTGACTCTGCCATTAAGCTAATTACATACTCTGAGGAGCTTGTGGATGGAAAACCGTTCTATGCTTTTTCCAATTGTCTCCCTGTGAAGGCTTTAAACCGTGAACCTGCTGGTCATGCCTTCCACTCTGCTGCTCTTAAACTTCATGGTTGTGCTGAGGAACCCACTGACAATGAAGATGGTGATAAGAAAGTGGGAGATGATAAGGAGAAGGAGTATGTTCCTTCTTTTAACTCTTATGGCAACAAAGGAAAGAAGAAGTCTGGTACCCAGCAACAAGACCACTATGCTTTGTTGGGTTTGAGCAATTTAAGATATCTTGCGACTGAAGATCAGATTAGGAAAAGTTATCGTGAAGCTGCGCTGAAGCATCATCCCGATAAACTCGCTACTCTCCTTCTGGCAGAAGTGACAGAAGAAGCCAAGGAAGCAAAAAAAGATGAGATTGAATCTCGCTTCAAAGCGATTCAAGAAGCATATGAGGTACTGATGGACCCAACAAGGAGAAGAATATTTGACTCCACTGATGAGTTTGATGATGAGGTCCCAACGGACTGCTTGCCGCAAGACTTTTTCAAAGTGTTTGGTCCAGCTTTTAAGAGAAATGCTAGGTGGTCAGTGAATCAGCGGATTCCAGATTTGGGAGATGAAAACACACCGCTTAAAGATGTTGATAAGTTCTACAACTTTTGGTATGTTTTCAAGAGTTGGAGGGAATTTCCTGATGAAGAGGAGCATGATCTTGAACAAGCTGATTCCCGCGAAGAACGGAGGTGGATGGAGAAGGAGAATGCGAAAAAGACTGCAAAGGCTAGAAAGGAGGAGCATGCTCGAATCCGGACTCTAGTCGACAACGCATATAGAAAAGACCCAAGAATTGTGAAAAGAAAAGAGGAAGAAAAGGCCGAGAAGCAGCAGAAAAAAGAAGCAAAGGTTCTGGCCAAGAAGAAGCAGGCAGAGGAAGCCGCTATTGCTGCTGAAGAAGAGAAAAGGCGAAAAGAAGAAGAAGAAAAGCGATCTGCAGAATCTGCACAACAACAAAAGAAAGCTAAGGAAAAAGAGAAGAAGCTCTTACGCAAAGAACGGAATCGTCTTAGAACTCTCTCAGCTCCTCTGGTGGCTCAGCATCTGCTTGACATCTCCGAGGAAGATATAGAGAACTTATGCATGTCACTTAACACCGAGGAGTTGCAGAATCTATGTGATAAAATGGTAAACAAGGAAGGCGTAGAATTGGCAAAGGTGATCAAAGATGGGTGCGACAGTAGTAGAAACAATGAAGCTGACTCTAAAGAAAAAGAAAGTAAGAAGATAAACGGTAGCGCAGAGCCTACGACACGAGTTTCTCTGTTAGATAGCACCCAAAAGAAACAGCCGTGGACCAAGGAAGAGATTGATATGCTGAGAAAAGGAATGGTAAAATATCCAAAGGGGACATCTCGAAGATGGGAAGTTGTTTCAGAGTACATCGGTACAGGAAGATCCGTAGAGGAGATTCTGAAAGCAACTAAAACAGTTCTTCTCCAAAAACCAGATTCCGCTAGAGCATTTGATTCATTCCTCGAGAAGAGGAAACCCTCTGTTTCAATCTCGTCCCCTCTCTCAACAAGAGAGGAGCTCGGAGAATCTCTACCTACTACGACCACCACTACAAAGGCAAAACCCTCCAAAGAGACTATTGTGGGGAAAAGCTCGAGCAGTCAAAGCTCAGACAACAATGGTGAAGCAAGTGGAAGTTCAGACACAGATGGTTGGTCGGCTGTGCAAGAGAGAGCTTTGGTTCAGGCTTTGAAGACATTCCCCAAAGAGACAAGCCAAAGATGGGAGAGAGTAGCTGCAGCTGTTCCTGGGAAAACGGTGATTCAATGCAAGAAGAAGTTTGCAGAGCTTAAGGAAATTATTAGAAACAAGAAAACCGGAGTCTGAGTCAAAATCTTTTCGGAGTCCCTTGAGAATTTTGGGTTTTAATCCTCTTGGGGCACCGTAGCTTTGCGAGAAGAAAGACCACCTTAAACTTTTTATTATTTGTAATGATTCATTTCCCTTTGATGTCTCTATATACTGAGAGTGCTTGAGCCACCATTATGTATTTTTGCTATCTTATGATTTGTTTGAATACAAATCGATCATTTGGCTTTCTCCTAAATAGGTATATAGTTGGTATTAGAAGCCTCAGCTTTATAGACAATGCTAATTTCCTAACTAGTCTAATATATTTTCGATTTGCTTTCTACAAAGTACTAACTAAGCTAAACCAATCGTGCTGAAGTACAAGTATTGAACCTGAACAAGTCTTAGGTAAGAATATAAGTGAACACAGGTGAAGAAATCCCAAATTTTTCCAAGTCCATAAATTTTCTCAACTATAACAAACCGCAAGTCGTAAAAGCCAATTGCATGAAGATATAGAAATATCAAATTGTGATATGGTTCATATTTGTTACAACGACCACACAGGAGGCATATTAGTCCATGAGCAGGACCCAACGCCTTGTGGTGCTTGACCCGCTGATGATGACCCAACAGTCACGTAACTGTTCCCAGTGTCGTCACTACCTAGAAGTAGGGCAAGCGCATCGCTCATGCTGCTTGAGTCTCTAACAATCCCAAAACAGCCTTGGTCAAGCCAGCTCGACGCAAGCAATGCATCAGGTCTTGTTATGTCAACTCTTTTTGGTTCCCAGAGCTGATCCAACTCTTCTGTCTTCACAATAGTCCCTGCAAAATCTTCAAATATAACAACCAACCAACACAGCAGCTTAAGAATCGATATGGAAAATAATAAAAGATTACGATACCCGTCAACGAGTAATTTTGATTGACTCACCTGATGATAATCCACCTGCACTAAGTTGCGTGGAAAAAGGATTCTCGGAGCGAGCCAAATTCTTTTGGGAATTTTCAAATTCACCTGAACTGATCTGGATACGTGGTACATTATGAGTAGCATCGGTTGTATAAGTAGTTGAACCGAAACTCTTCTTAGTTTTGATTTTGGCCTCATGAAGTAACATATCAAGAAGGCCGGTGTCGCATGAAGAGAAACAATCTGACTCTTCCATCTCCAATGGTGGTGGAGATTGAATATAGGCATCAACAGAGTCAAGGAGATCTGAGTGTGGAGGTGACGATGTCGTCTTCCACTGATCAAATGCACTAGTTTCTGAATATTGGAATGAAGGGAGCTCCAGCTTCACTGCCCCAAACGAGGGCTTAGAAGTAGGAAGCATGCCATCCATAAAGGTATGGCTATCTGAAATCATCATATCAGTTGAATGATGGTTTCTGTAAGGAGGATGATCAACATCACAAGGCGAGATACTGCAAGATCTGGGATTTCTCTGTGGAGCAGTATTCTGGAAATGTTCTGGGGATTGAAATTCATGCTTTATGTTACTGCTGCAAATGGGAAATCGAGAACCAGATTCCCGGAGTTGTTTTGGGGAAGGCAATATTGGTAGCATGTAGCTTTCATACTGGGAAGAACTTGCGCCAGTTCCTAGCATGTTGCATGAAACAAAATCTGATAGATCAGAAGCGCCAGGAAACAAGCTAGAAGCAAAATTTATATCGTCAAATAGGACATTAGCTTTGGAATTCCCCAACTGCAAGAAATCTTGATGTCTTCTTCTATCCACTCTTGTGATATTACTCTTTGTATACTCTTCACTCCACTGAAGGTCTTCAACATGGATTTCAGGAGGGTAAAGTGGTAAGCCTGCTCGTTGTCGCCTTTTGATACGGGTGTTCCAATAATTCTTTATCTCATTATCTGTTCGACCAGGTAACTATTTAAAAAGAAGACAAGAGAAAACCAGAGATTAGTCTTCAGGCTAACATAAATGATCAATTGCGAAAACGAACCATAATCAGGTATAAGTTCCTCAATCACAAAACATACTTACATGTTCAGCCATCTGTGCCCATTTATTTCCCATCTTGGCATGCATTTCAACAATGAGCTGTTCTTCTTCTTGGCTAAATGCTCCTTTCTTCAAGTTTGGCCTCAGATGATTAGCCCATCTCAAACGACAGCTTTTACCACAACGTGCCAGGCTTGTGTGTTTCTGCACAGCATTCCAGTTACCTTCGCCATGCTTCTTGACATAGTCAATCAAAATCCCGTCTTCGGTTGAGGTCCAAGGTCCTTTCTTCAGGACATTTCCTTTCCCTCTACTTCTGTAGCTATTGCCAAAATTATCAGTAGCTGGTGATTCATTATGGATGCTTGAGTACATACCATCATCACTCTCAACCGACATCGTAGTGTAACTCATTTATTTCTATTAGAAGCAAGACAGACCCCAGCACTCCAATAACGATTTATACATCAAGCTCCCACCTGAACCAATTTAGAGAACACAAAACCCTCAGCCAGCATTCATCAACAAAAGAATGAAGTAAGAAACTTGTAAAGGAGGAGAAAACTGAAAAAAAAGTTGGAAAATATGTTCAGTAGAATGCACAACATGTGACAGAACACCATTATGACGAATCATTAGATATAAGCATTTCGATTTGGAATGAAAATTCACACATAGAAACCAGAAATCAGAAACTAGCAAAGCACATAAATTTGCAAGCTAGTACGAACATAAAAAACATCATACAAAAATAGCAAGTCCCTAAAGTAGGTTTTAGCTAATCATGACTTGTTCATTTTGATTTGATACAAAATTACAGAAGCATTAACACTTGAAACGACTTGTGTATTGAATTCTATGAAAAAATAAATCTAATCTGCAGTCTCTGATTTTACTTTCCAATCCAAAATTAAATTCGATTTTCAGTCCATATAGGAAAGTAACTAAAAGTACAGACACGAACCCTAGCTGAGAGGTAAAACTAAGCTTCCATATTCAGCATCTGGAAACGCGAATATAAATCAGCAAAAAAAAAAAAAAAATCATAAATAAAGGAAGAAGAGATCTACAACATCAAAACAAATCGGAGCTCGAGTTTGAACTGAAGATTCACAAGAAAAACTATCCGATTTGGTATCCGAAAATCGCAAATCCTAAATTTCAATCCAAAAAATTAGCTCAAAGTTAAAGCTCCACACTGATCATAAACAGTTAAAAAAAAGCGACTGAAGATCAGAGATCCGTGCAAATGGATTCAATACCTAGTCACGGAAGAACAATCAAGGAAAAACAAAAAAAAACGTAAAATTTACCAGGAGATATAGAGAGGGAGAGAGAGATAACGCGGGAAAGCTCCACAGATAATATCTCAGAGAATCGACAGAGATAACGAAGATAGAAAGAGATCAAGCCAGATTCATCATAGCTCGGGATGCTTAACAGAAGTGGCAAAGATATGAAAATGGAACAACTTCATAATAATAAAATAAACTCTCCTTAATCTATTTATTTATCTTTTGCTTTTTCTTTCCGCGATTATTAATTTTATATAGATGAATTACATATAGTATTACATACAGAACTAATAACGCGTATATGAATTTACCAGATCTAGTAAATATTATATTTTATGACCTTAGTTCTATCACTTCAACTTTATGAGTTATGAATTATTAAAAATATAAGTGTAATGCCCATCTTATAGATAAGATAAATCACAAATCCAAAATTATTTTGTGTAAGTATGCGTGTTAACAAAAAAAAAATACAAAATTTAAGATTTCAAATTTGAAAATGATAATCGTAATACTCTATTTAAGAAATGTGTGATTTAAAAATATTAATCGATATTGTTGGGTATTAATCGTATACGTCTTGATCAAAGGAACCCACCAAACATAAATTGCAATTGATACTTCATTTAATAATGTGATTATGGGTTTATGACGTTGAGATTATGATAGTCCCCATTCATATTAGCGTCATTCATCCCTTGTCAACAATAAATATTAAATAATGACTGTGACTCTCTAATCAGATTGACTCATCCATATAATATCGTTTCAACAGAATACGTTTTTTTTAAATGATAAAATAATCTAGCCTTTTTCGTCAGCATTTTTACATCAAATTGAAATACCCCATCAATTAATCTACCAACACATTGGTATAGAATATATATATATATAGATATATGTATATGCAAACTAACTAATATCTATATATATATATATGTATATGCAAAATAACCAAGTTACGGTAAGCAATATGATAAAATACAACCGTAACTTTTTTCCCCCCTTGAATTAACACACTGACTCAGCTGAGAAAGGTGAGCGCGTGGACCTCGTGATTCTGAATAGCTCACGTATTGTTTGTGGCCTGAATTTTGGTATATGTGTGTAGATAAGTAGAGGCCTGACGCAAGCTTCACAAGACAATAAAAAGGATAAATAGAAAGCTGATAAAAAAAAATGCTCATGTAGTAGAGATATTTATGACCCATTACACCAAACCCACAAAGATCATAGCTTCGGCCTTTTGGGTTATGTGTCTTGAGTTCAACGACTGTAGAAAACGGTAATCGTTCAATCTTTAAAGGCTGCCGAGTTTGAGTTCGATTCATGTTTAAAGAGACTGTTTAATTGAAATATAATTCTTCTAACAAAATTGTATTACCAATAATAGGTTTGAATTATCAAGTGTGTGAAAAAGGGATGGAAGCAATAATATAGAATTTTGGAAAGCAGTATAATTCTATTTTCCATTTTCTATTACACTGGTTTCCATAATTCTATTGGTAAAGATCAAACATCCCTTTCTTGTTTTGTTTTTCCCTTTTTGCGTGGACTCTTACTCAGATTCAAAAAAATCAAGTAAAATCTTGAATTTGTAGATTTGACGTGTTGTTTGTTTCGAATTATTATATATGTTTAATGGAAAGTAACTTGTTATACTATATGTGATGTTGTGACATTTGGATATTACGAGAACATCAGAATATTAAGATAATTAACTTCGGAATTGGTAACTGAACCGGTGTACCGTGTACAAACATACACTTCCAAATTAAGGATTAGCATTTAAAATCTCAAGTTTGATTAATGGCGACCGGAAGGCCTAGTTCTGATCTCTGTTATGATTTATGAGTTTAGGTTTGAAACTTCCTCGTAAAGGTTGATTGACACAACAATTTTTGAAATAAGTGAAAAGTTGGAATAATTAACAGAAATTCGCTATGACTTAAAGTAAAACGATTCATCCCCATATTTATTCATCAACAACGGCTATGGGGAGAACTTACATATATAGAGTAAAAAAAAAAAACATTTAAACAAGAATACAAACACTGAACCATATTTAATAAAGAAAATTAACCCAGACTTTTATCACAAGCAAAACTTAACCGAGTGAAAAAAAATTTGAAAACAGGTTTGAAACTACTAATCTAACATATTAAAAACCCGACTTGGAAATAGCCGATTAATAGTTTGATTAATTTCAGTGAATAAAAGGCTCGAAAGTGCTCACTACCTTCTTCAATTGGTCAAGCAAAGACAAATACGGCACCGTTCCATCGTTCCCAGCAAGAACCCTATACTTATCTTTCCTCGTGAAGTTAGTGCACTCAAATCCTAACGTAGCAGCCAAGATTCTCTGAACGTAGTTCGCCACGTCATGCGGGCTCTTCCCAGACGAACACGTTGCCTCCATTGGAAGCTGGTTCAAGAACGTAACCTCGTAAACTGGTCTAGGGTTCATGAAGAAGAAAATCGGGTCTAAACCTTTCCAGCCTCTCGCCGTGGTCGCATGGAAGAATCCAACTTTATAATTCATCGCAACCGGAACAATCCTATCTGTTAACTCTGCGAAAAGCCCGCTGAATCTTAACAAAAAGGGTTCACGACAAGTGGTTCCTTCGGGACAAACCACTAGATCTCCTTTAGACAGTTGTTGTTTGATCTTCTCCGCATCTACATCTCGGATTCTTGTCAATCGGACAGTTGGAATCGGAGATAAGATCTCGGATAACCGTGAGATTGAGTAAGTAACAGCCGGGACGCTGCGTCCGAGCACATAGGATAATACCACCGGGTCCATTAGGGTTCTATGAGTACATACAAAGAGAACGCCGGAGTTTCCAGCCGCTGGTGGCTGCGGAGGCTTGCCTTTGACGATGACATGGCCGCCGAATATCTGAGAGACGTAAGGTGTGGCCCACAATGGGAGGATGGCTCCAAGCAAGATTCGGATCGCGGCGAGAATGATTCCTAATGGAATCCAAAGGAGGATGAGGAGAGCGGTGGCCGGAGTTGGTCGCTTCACAAGACGTCCGTCGTGAAATATCACCGGAATTGGCCGTATCTGAAGTTGTTCGTTACAATGGTTGTAGTTCTCCGGAATTGGTGCATGAATTTGCACCTAATTTTTTAAAAAATCAGTGTCATATTTTTGGTAAAACAAATTATCACGATTATTGTATTTTAAATGATGTATGAATCAGGAATGACATTTATTCACACTATAAAAAAAATTATATAAAGAATGTATTTATCTTTAGTAAGAATTTACAACTATTCGTTGTAAATTGTGCTAGCTGAAACAAATTATATATATTTCATAAACGTAAGAACTAAAGTTTTTATTTTGTTAAGAATGCAATTTATAATGTTTAATGTTTACCTCACATATCGATAAAAAAGTTGCTGAAGTGGTAGAAGTGGTCCAAGCCGGTCTTCCAAGACCAAGTTGAGGCCTCTGATCAACAAACAACTTAGCGACACGGTTCAAAGCAGACTGATCGACATCGGTTTCACGTATCAAACCGGTGACATAACCGAACCGATTCACGATCAGATCCGTACCAATGACCTCATCGGCTCTAAGATGGTCCTTAGCGAACTTCTCCACCATAACTCGAGGCATTCCCGTCACCACGACCCTTTTCTTATACGAGCTGAAGACTCTCCACGTGTCCATGCTTACGTCATCCATGTAGAACTTTGGTAGGACGGCTCTAGCCACCGATTCTATCTCCGGTTCTCGTAAACCGACCGTGGCTACGAAAATCATGACTTTGAGAGCGGCGTTTCTATAGTTTAAAACGTCAAGGAGTGTGATGACGGGCCAAAGAAACAGCAAGATTGCGAAACGAATTAGACCAGACGCTTCGAAGGCGACGAGCATGAAGTAAGAGAATGAATTTGCGCTCTTCAGCATTGTCCCTTCAAACCCTGACACGACCGAATACGATGTCGTTCTAGCTTGTTCCATCGCCATTTTTTCCTTTCTTTTTTGGGGTTTTGATCGAATAATAATATTTGACTCTAATGAAGATGGAAGAAAAATGGATTATAACGTTTTATGTTATAAGGTTTGGAATGACTAGTGTCTAATACAACGCGTATGGCAGTTTATCAATATTGCACCTACCGTAAATGTATACATAATACATGTTTTGTATATATATGTTGAAAAAATTACATGAGTCAATATATTATATACATATGCGAAGAAAATACGGTTATGCACGTCACGTGTTTTTTTCCCTGATGTAATAGCGCATGTGTATAATAAAGCAATTAATGGTTCGAAATTCACCAGTTGTCCGAATTTTTGGCGTGATGTACCAAAATTAGGCCACGCTTAGTATGTAAAACTAAATATTTCGATTAAATTAGGTTACTGACCTGATTATATATAGTTTTATACTTTGCCTATATTTGGAATGTGTACTATTCAAAATGTGCACCGCATTTATCTGTACATATCTCTACCAGTAGATAATTTTATACTGACTATAGATTTTTAACGGTTTAGATTCGGTTTAGTTTTATTCAATCGAACTATCCTCAGTTTTATCAGTGCTACGTAATTGCGTGAACTTGTTTGGTTTAGTTTATTTAGTTTGGTTAGACTTTCAAAATTTAAATTTATATTATTAGGATAACTTGCCAAAGTGGAGCCTAATTTAATGTTTGATTAATCTGTCCAGGTTTGGTTGCCTAACTGACCGAGAAAATTGCAGATGAACAGAAAGCTTGAAACTGTCAAGTAAACATAAGTCGCAATAGTATATTTCTTCTTTAACCAACAAAAAATTAGGCAATAGTAATTTTTTTATTTTTTAAAATGTTGTGCAATAGTATTTTCATTGTAGCCTGCGAGTTTATTGTATATTAAGTTTACATAAACTTGCGTGTTTACAAAGCCTTTTTTCATTATGCAGTGTCTTATCCATCTTCCTAAATATTAGCTAAGTTTGGTTGGAAACATATCGGCAACTTCATTGTCAGAAAAAGATAAAACAATTAGCGTGAATTTTAGCAATAAAATATTGAACGTAAAATTAACAGAAAGATTAAAATAGAATAACAACGAAATATTACATATGTTACCAAAAACGTTTTTGCTATTTAATTGCAAAAAATGGTTACATAATTTTTGTTAAAAGTATATTTTTGATGAAAGTACAACTAATCAGATTTTTTACTAAAGAAAATTTACGAAAGACAGACAAGTTTACGTAAGTTTTTTAAATTCAATAATAAAGCGCTTAATTATATGCATAATACAGAAATTTCACAGACATGTATATTTTAACTCGAAAAGATTGTTTATTGAACAGTATATCTTATAAATCGTGTAGTTTTACAAGAGAAAACTATAAAATTTGGTGTACGGAAGCCAATATGCAACATGTATGCTGTCAAGATTAGCTAGATATATATAAACATCTCAGGAAAGCATAAGTAAATGTATGTTATTATTATTATTTTATTTTACTTTGTTAAATGCATGTTGTTTAAGTTCATCTAAAAACATCGTCATGATTTTGATTTTGATTTGTTTTGTTTTTTTGGAGGACAAGATCAACACATTGGATCTACATTGATATGCCAATGTTCTTCTTATTTGTTTGTCAACAAACTGAATTTCTTCAACTTCTTTGAACGCTCACAATACCAACACTATATCCTCTGTTGTATTAAACTCTGTTTTTCATCCTCAATCACCTTTTGTAACTATACTGAAAATACAATCCTGTTTAGTTTGTCAATTTGTTGTTTTGGTTTTCTATAGCAAAATGAGAACAATGGATAAAGTAAGCAGCAGAGAGTTTTGTGGAACTTAACATTCAAGCAACCAGCTTACTTACTATGTTATAGGTTATCATCTTGCTTAGTAATCAGGATTTGAGGGTCTTTATTCTAAGAGTTAATGTTTCAGATTTGGTTTAGTTGATGTCTCGGATTTTGGTTTGGCTTCGGATAGTTGATTGTAACATTACTACTCACCCATGTGTAGATAGTTGAAATCAAGTAGTAACTATTTATTGTATGTCTCCTATTAGTACAAAGTAATGTTTACATGATGGTATGCAACAGTGTGGTATTAATAAAGAACATCGTCGGTTCACGGTACTGGGGGTCGAGGAATTTAGAAACCAACTACGATCGAATCTAAAGTTGTATGTGCAAAAATATCTCTCTTTCTAATGAACACGCTTTTATTTTTTTATATCTTCTCCGAAGATCTGCATTTTCTAATCCTGATCAACAGTTCTTTCTCCCTTAGTCTTCCTTTTCCTCCTTCCATCACCTCACAGCACTGTCTCCTTGGTGCCTATCAACAAAAACAAAAACAAAAATTTAAGGAGTTCAAACTTGCTCAAAATGTTGATTCAATTTGAAATAACAAAAACACCAAGTACCTTGTTCCAATACTCATGATCCATCTTCATTGAAGTCACTAATATCCTCTTCACTTTGGTCAACTGAGAATGCTCACTCTTTTTGCAATGACCATAGTTCTTATCCGCTACACTATACCAAGTTTTCGTCCCACTATCCCGCACATCCTCCGCACCATCCATGAAATAAGTGACGGGACGCTTACAAGGGTCAGGTTGCAAGGGTCGCGTGTTGAACACGAAAGGTCCATCGCTCAAAGACCGCCAAGTTTTGAAGGTTTGCAACGGCGTAGCCAGCTCCTTAGCTGTTAAGAAGTAAGTGTAGATCTGAATGGAGTATCCCCAAGAGATGGATATGGACCACTGACGCTTGCCGTCATGGCAATTAATCTGTTGGAGTATTCTATGCGGGTCTAATGTATATGGTTTCATAAGGGTTTGTAACGACTTGATCGGGTCTTGGTTAGGGAAGATTGGGTCTAAGTAAACAAGGTGATGCAACGATACAAGTGGTGATAACGGATGCGCCGCTAGAAACCCGTATGGATCTCCTCTTATGTCAAGCTGCAACGCCATTTTTTCGGCACAACACAACAAAGAAGAGTGTGAGTCATTGTGATACCCATACATACACAAACTAAAATTTAAACTGCGGACTCTAAATACTTAAAATTTAGTTACAAAGCCAATAAGATAGCCTAATGCACAAATCCAAAACATCAATTCAAGAAAATATTGATAATGCCACTTGAGACACCCACACGTGATAGTAGTGAATCTAATGATAATGACAGACACACATAACATTAACATATACAGATAAAGAATAAACTAAAATATCTTAGAGACAGCGACATGATCAACAATAAGATCTTAGTTGAAACAATTGATTAAAAACAAGCAAATAATAGAGAGGATATCAGTACGCATGACTAAAAGCTTTGTATCATAACATGACTGACTCATGTGCTCCAGCACAGCAATAAATTTAATCCCTATCAAAGAATTCTCTGCCACATTCATGGACCATCTCAATTCTCAAGCAACGAATTAGCTGTTGTGGTCGTTTCAATATGATTAACTAATTAATAAGTCTAAATTTAGAGGAAACAGTAGTCCATTATGTCTATAATTGAGTGACTATATTTGCCTTAATTTGGTCAACAATTGTGTAACTTAATTGAACTAATAAACTCCTAAAATGCTTTAATTATGTCACAGGCGACCAAAACAAAAAATAAGCTTTAATTATCACTACTACCCAAGTGATTATTACGTTTGACGCCTTTAATCCTAAGTTGCAAGTATTTAACAATAAAAGTAGAGAAAAGCGACGTGGCAAGCATCCAGTAAAATCCTCGAGCGATTCAGCATCAACACCTTTTTGAATTTGTCGGGCTCCAAAGAAAAAAGAAATCACAACGGCTCGACACGTGTATAAAAAAAAATACCGGAATCGAAAGAAAAGGGCACGTGTGCAACAGACGTACCTGGTGAAAACCGCGTTCTTCGGTGAACGGAACGCCGAGCTCACTAACGCAAGCCGCGATTCTCTGATCCGAACCGTAAAAGTAGGAATATCGTTGGAGACAAACGTCCATCGCCGCTGCCAAACGTGCCGCTAGTGGACGGCTAATGGCGAAACCACCACCGCCAAACGCCATATCGTAAGCGTGTATCACGTCTTGCTCAACGCTCTCAGAGTTTCCTCCGATGTACCACATCTGCTCGTGGTCATACTTTGAGAGAACTTTAACGAGGTTATCGGTGAAGAAGACGGTGTCGTCATCTCCCATCACGAACCACCGGACATTTGGTAGATTTAGCCGGTAACTATCCCAGATTATCCGAGCGATACGAACTGCAGCTCGAGAGCTGGAGAATTTGAAACGAGTCCAGCCTGAATCGGATACTCGAATCGGGATCGAGAAACGTTTATCGGATTGGTTTTGAGGGAATATCACCGGTTCATCTAGCCATACGAAGCCACGAGTGTAATTGCGCCACCACAAGGAGGTGTATTGGCTCCGATCGATCCAGGTCTCGGCTGCTCCGGCGATGCAGAAGAAGACGTGTGAGATATTGATTGGTCCGACGGATCCGATAGGCGGGAGAGCTATGGATTTCTTAGGCATGGCGGTCAAACGTAGACCGTAGGAGGAATAATCCTTGGCCGAGGGGAATACAAATGTGGCGCGAAGAACCAGAGAGACGGAGACGATGAGGCACGTAAGGACTGAGAAACGCGTGAAAACCACGAGGTAATCACGTGGACGCTCCGGCATGAAGAAGAAACTGGAAAGCTTAAGAGCCTCGTGGTGGCCGTACTCTCCGCCGCCGCGACTCTTTTTCATGCTTTTTCTTTTGGGAGGGAAGAAGAGAAACACCCTGAAAATCACTCCGGCGTAAGAGAGTGGGTCATATTCATCACCGGAGATCACTGAAATTTTACCGAATTACCCTCTGCGTACGCGGCGGGAATGAAGTTATGTCGGTAAACTACGGAATTACCCCTCACGGTGCCTGAGTTTTTTTTTTTTTTTTTTTTTTTGATTTTTAGTAGCTATTTCTGTTTTTTGTTTTTTTTGTTTTTTTGGAGTGAGGACTCTTGTGGGATTTACACATAAATGGAAAAAGGAGAAAGAGGAAGCGGAAGCGGAAGCCACGTGACTGAAACACAAATGACGGATTTATCCTCAGTTCTTAATTTTGGAATAGTTAAGTTGTTTCATCTCTATATATATAAATGTATGAGATCTTGTAGCTTTATTCTTCTTATAAGACTATTACATTTTTCCATCATATTTTTTGTTTGTTCTTTTACCTTCATCACTTTAGTCTACAGTGTGATAGATAAAATGTGTTTCGGGTTTAAAGATGGCAAAAATATATATTATTAGAGTAAACAGTAAAGAAAGAAAAACTAAACAAGAAACAAAAAAGAAAGAAGGAGATGCAACAGAGTTATAAATAGAAAAAACGAGAGTGTGAACTTTTAATAGATTAACGGGAAATAGGAATGGAAACATACACACACACACGCATTCGTAGATGGTGTTAAACTACAACAGTAGCTCAACTCACATCTTTGGGTAATTTATAATAGAATCGAAGATAAACTTCAATGCAGTGATGCATTCTTTTTTTTGATAAACAATTAAGATGCACATGTCGATGCTACGTTGTAGGCTGTCCAAATTGTTCTCATAGAGCCTAGAGGGATGATACAACTCCTTTTTTTTTTTTCTTCGTTTCGCACTAAATGGTTTGGGACGAGTCACAGTATCGTTTACCTTATTGACTTCAGCTAAATGGATTTAGTGCTGCTTCACAATTTATTCTCTGTCCCAAAATTTCGTACCATGTTTTATATCTGTGTTAATATGTACATAAGAGAGACTATAATTACTGATCTCATGTAACTAATCATGCTAATGAAAATTATTCATCCTTATCTCTTCTATATATATATATAGTTTATCGATGTGTGTTTGTAAAAAAAGAATATTTTATATCTCGCGATCAGTCGTCTCCGTCCATAAAGAAATAAGCAAAAGTAGAAGGACTCTTTAAACCTCTGACTGATACTATGGAGTATGGACAGTTTCATGATCTCCTAATTCGTGATCAGATTTTGCAAACAGACCAAAAATTCCTCTGAAATTTATTCTTCATCTCGTGAAAAGTAAAAACAAAAACAAAATACCTTGCAATTAATTCTCATTGAAATAGATTAACCGCCAAAAATGGATAGAGAAAAACAAACAAAGAGTATGTGTATGTATGGTGAAAAAAAAAGAAGAGAATGAACATTTGCTTAAACTGAAAAACATAAAGAAGGCATCCTATATAGTCAATGGGCTCAATAAGAGCCCATTATAGGCCTCTTTCTATTGAGTGAACTCTCTCCAAATTGGGTTCTCACTTTTTCTCATTTCAGAATTTGCACTCCCCTTTTCTCAGGCTTTCGTTTCTCCTGACCGAGTTTAGTAACTTTTTCCCTTTTCATTTCAAATTGGGTCCCTTTTCATCACGCTCACATTTCTTATAGTCGCTTGACTATGGTCCATATTGTTAGTGACTTCTTCTATGGCCCAACTAAAAGTTCAGATATCTATCTTCTTCTTTGAGTTTACGCATGCATTTTAAACTTTCCTTTGAGCTTATAGGGGCATCAAAGCTTGAGTCGTCGCTATGATTTCAAAAGTTGTTAACGTTTCTGACCCTTATGGCAAAATCATTAATTAGGAGTCTGATTTTTTCTGTCTAAGCAATTGATCCATTCTTATAGATGCACATTATTGATCATGCTAGAATTTACAGTGATTGCGTTAGCTCCCACCATCCCAGGTTCTGAAAAAAAATAAAAAAATTTGTTGAACATTCAAAATTATGTCGTACATACTTGCATGTTAGGAAAATGTCATGGTGCATGCCGATTCCACGGCGATATATATAAATATTGTTTGCACACAAATGTCAAAAAAAAGTAGACGCAACAGGTAACCATTTTATTTATCATCGTTAACTTCGAATTCAATCAAGATATAAATTAATTATGTCTTATGTAGTTTTCGGTAGATTTTATGCCGAGGAATTTTGGCTCTGCATTGCGCATGGCTCTTAAGTTCTAAAATATGTTCAACAAGCATATATAGTTTGATGTATACTCGAGAGTCGAGTGTTATTTAAATGTTGGCACTTAAACAATGTAAATGGTAACTATTGTCTATAGATATACCAATTTTTACTGTCATATATAGTTAAGAGATCCGTCATTCTGAATGGAATTCAAGGATTTCAGTATTCCGCTATGATTTTAAATAATAATAATAATAATAATAATAGTTGTCTATTGTTGACGATTCGTCAAAATTATATTCATATCCGAATTTTCTACGGGTTCTAAAAAATAATATGTGCTTCGACCTGGAATATTTTGATTGGAAAAAGAGAAAATTGTTATAAAAAGAAAAGTTCCTTATCATATGGAAAGAAGTTTCAAAGATAACTAATTAAGGTGACGTGTACAAAATAGTTATATATTTGTAGTCTGCTAAATTCAGTGTTTGATGTAATCAACCTAACTGGTTGACTCTAGTTAAGCATTGAGTGAATTAAACGAACCAAAACATGCATAACGTGTCGAGCGAAACCAGTCGGAATCGCAATGTGTTAGATTCGTGCCGGTGATCACTTCTTAGTTACAGGTTTTGGCCACACGCATTTCTTTTGACCGCCACGTGGCGGTAGCGGTAGGTCTGTTTCGTGACAGCTATAATATGCAACGTGCCCTAGAATAAGTGGTTTTGTCGTGCTTTCTTGCTGTCCCGGGCTAGGTGAAATTAGAACTGCTCCTTTATATTTATACCAACGAGGACGTGTGTAAACATCCTATGGCTTATCAAAATAAATGTCAAGGGGGCAAATTCATTACTCTGTTATCCATGGAATCTACAAAAAAAAAAAGAAAGAGAGAAATTTGTTTAAAATATTTGCATATTGCCACCATATGTATAGGAAGTTACAATTTGTTCCAGAATTCCAAAGACTAACAATATTTTTTTACTCCTATTTAACTGGGAAAAATATAAGAACCAATTTAATTTCTGATCTACAAAGAAAATTTTGAATATCCATATATATATATATATAAATATTTGAATACTAAAAGATGTACTGTATGTGTTGAAAATTTATTTATTTACATTTTTATTAATTTATCAAAATACTAAATACGTCAAAACCTGTCAATACATCGAACTATCGAGAGATCCGAATTGGAATTGTTTTATAAACACAGGGTATCATCTCAAGATTCAGAGCATAGAAGCTGTAATTGATAATAAACAAATACTACGAGGTCTTAAAAGGAAAACTACGGAAAATAAAAGAGAAAGTAAGTTGGTGTAAATTGGTCGAAACGTGGAGGAGCGCCGAATTCGAGTCATGGAGAAGTCACCGAGGAAGCATCTCACATTATCCACGTCAGACTAAACACGTGTCGCACAGGCCTCGTCTTGGAGGCTTAAACAAAAAAAATCAAGAACAAGATACTTTGGCTGGCAGGAGTCAATTTGAGATGTGTGTGGGTCCCAGATAAGGCGCGTGTTTTACACTCTCTCACGGGCTTACGTAGACGCATTTAATTTTGATCACAGCTGGATCCGAGGGAGTTAGTGAGGTGCATATGTGGCCTACAAATTAAAAAGAAATATCGTATTCAAAAATTATGATTACAAAAGTTGTCCTAATGACATTTTCTATTTCACTCGCTCCTTCCTTACTCGTGTGTCACGCTCTGCTTTCGTTTTTTTTTTTTTTTTTTTTTTTTGTGTGTGGATGTGATGACTTCTTCCTGATCAAAAAACAGGAAATTGATTGGAAAAAGTTAACGTATATGATAATCACTAGATATGTTTGAGCATTTTAAATATGTTTTCATGTGAAAACAAAATTTACAATTTGTTGATTTGTTCGGTAAGCCCATTGTATTCACGTATGTGCAGCAGTTATATAATCGGCTTTGGAAAGATGAGACTTTTCGGCATATCCAATTTCTTTTCATATGATCGAAATCGATACAAAACTTTTGGATTATAATTTTATGAGGTATTAGAGTAAACAGGTTATAATTAGTGTATTTTCTACTACCAAAACCTTAAACTTGTGATCTCAGTTCTTGTGCAAATCATCGAATGATGTAAATATTATTAGGTATATATTTCTAATCACATAAATAAAACACATAACAGAAGAATAAAAAAAAACAGAAGCTGGGGACTTTTTGTTATGACACCAAGAAAATGGAACGATTTAATATTTATTATTTTGCCCAAAACAGAGATATTTTGTATACTTTACTAATGTTTTATCTTTTCAGATTCAAGATTAATTGGGTTTCTTCCTTACAATAAACAAAACAAGACGACGAGTTTTATAGACGTGCGTGAATCGGTGATCTGAACCTATGCACAAGTGGGAGACGAACATCAACACGTGTCGATTATCTAACACCTACATCGACTAAGCATATGAGGAATCATAAACAAATAAAATAGGTTTTTAAATCAATCAAATACGAAACCAAAATATCTCAAATAATTTGTTGTCAACTAATTTCTCAAGCATGAAAGCATATATTCTGAAACTATCAGATAATTTCTTGCTTTGACAAATATATAATTAGAGTTGCATGGAAAATGTGTGGGAATGATGTGAAATATTTGTAGTCGAATGATTCCAGTCTTATGTATACTATTTTATACCGTAGTTATATTATGTATAAACATATTTTGAAAATTTGTAAATACAAGTATTAGATGGCCAAGACGTAAATAGGTTTACTTTGACACGCGTTTATGAATTTTGAAGCCTGCAAAAGAAAATAAACTATACGACTCTTAATTAAACATTTCAGATTTCATGTGTGAAGTGTTAGGACAAAGGACATTCCTTGTCGAAAGTAGAATCATTTTAAATAATCGATGCTTCTCATGTTTATGCAGTGATACGAATCGTATATTACTAGCTAGATTTTTTTCATAAATGGTTAATGATAGTGGCTGACCTTATATGTCATTCTGTTTGTTTTTCAGATTCTATCACTGTAAAAATCATCAATGTTTAAAAATTTATCTGACAACCCAGAATGATCTAATTTATCGGATTTGTTTGAGACTTTCTCTGTGTGTTTTCGTATGTAATATAAATTGCTAATACTCGGGTTAAGTTGAGATCTCAAAATATTTTAAAATAACATTTGTTAGTATTCCAGTGGGGAGATCGAACGGTAGTAATGATTTGAAAAACACGATCTGATATTCTTATTTAAGATTCTATAGAAATTTTTGTTTATCTCATAGTATATCATATTCTAGTATCAAAGATTTGAACATCAAGAACATTATGCCCATTATAAAAAAAAGAGGAGGATAATTTTGAACATATAATGATTATTGGTTCATATTTATTTTATGAAAAATTGACAATAAAAATAAAAAAACAGTATTTAAGAAGAAGATTGTCTCTCTTCCATTATTCTCGACCTGTGACTATAATTATAAAATTAACAGCATATACTAAATCGTAAAAAAATAAACAAAGAAAAAGAAAAGAAGGAAACGAAGGGGTGGACCACATGCGTGTCAAGAAAGGCCGGTCGTTACCGTTAAGCCGTGTCGAGCTCTGATAGGGTCACGTTAACGGCGTATCCAAAAAAGGAAAACACGTGTATAGATCGGGAAGAGAGAGAAAAAGAGAATTGGACGGCAGAGATTGTATCTAGGTACCAGGAAATGGAACGTCACACCAAGCGGTACGTGTCGGATGCTGCCCGTTGATGGTGACGGTCAGCAACCTCTTTGCTTCCATTCATGCCCCCTGCCCGTTAATTACGTGTAACCCTTCCATGCGAAAACCTTTTTTTTTTTTTTTCTGGGTTCTTCAACTTTTCTTTTTAAATCAAACCTTTTCTTGCATTTTCAAAACGCTCAATATTTCTCATTCTCTTCAAATATCTCTCTCTCTTTCTTCATCTCACTGATTGTTTCTTGCTGAAGACTCAAATTTACAAATTATTTGTTTGGTTTGATCTGTGATTGGAGGAACGTTTTGTTGTAGTTGTGGTGTTTGAGAGATCATATGGCTGGGATTTGCTGCGGTGTTGTTGGTGAGAGTGAACCGGCGGCTCCGGTGGATTCAACTACTCGAGCTTCTTTGAGACGGAGGTTAGATTTACTTCCGTCGATCAAGCTTGTTGCCAACTCTGCTGTTGCTCCTCCGCTAGATAACTCCCGTAAACGGCAGAAGCGTGAGACACCACCGTCGACGTTGCCGGCTCCGGGTAATCTAGATCTGGAGTCGAATGTGAGAAGTAATATGAAGATCGAGAAAGTTGGATCAGCGGTTACGAATCTTGTCAAGAATTCAAATCGGATTTCAAATTTCTCGACGGAAGCAGAGAGCTGTTTCTCCTCCGAGGTGCCTAAGGTCGGTACAACGTCGGTTTGTGGTAGGAGAAGAGACATGGAAGACGCCGTGTCTGTTCATTCTTCATTTCTTCAACGAAACTCTGAGAATCTTCATTTTTACGGCGTTTTTGACGGCCATGGCTGCTCTCATGTACGTCAAATCTCTTTATTTCCCTCCAGTTTTCACCTTCTGGATAATTACTTACTAATTATGTTCTCGGTGATTTAGGTTGCGAAGAAGTGCAGAGCGCGGTTGCATGAGATAGTGAAGCATGAGGTTGAAGTTATGGCCACCGATGAATGGAAGGAAACGATGGTGAAGAGCTTTCAAAAAATGGATAAAGAGGCTAGTCACAGAGAGAGCAACGCATCTGTTAATGGTGTAAATCGGAGCTCGAAAAGCTCCTGCAGATGCGAATTGCAGTCTCCTCAGTGCGACGCCGTCGGATCCACCGCCGTCGTTTCCATAGTCACGCCGGGGAAAATCATCGTCTCAAACTGCGGTGACTCAAGGGCCGTGCTCTGCCGTAACGGTGTAGCCATCCCTCTCTCTGTAGATCACAAGGTAAATAATTCAAATATCAACTAAAAAAAACTATTCGTATAGAATTAAGATCGTTAGCTGCTAAGAGTTTGTTATATTGCAATGAACAGCCGGATCGACCCGATGAATTAATTCGGATCCAGCAAGCGGGTGGGCGGGTTATCTACTGGGACGGAGCTAGAGTTCTAGGAGTTCTCGCCATGTCCAGAGCAATTGGTGAGTAATTTACTAATACCTCTGTTGTTTGACTTATTGAATTGAATCTGAATTTTTTTTTTTTTGTGTGTGGTTTGTGCAGGCGATAATTATTTGAAACCATATGTGATACCGGATCCGGAGGTTACAGTGACGGATCGAACAGAGGATGACGAGTGTTTGATTCTGGCGAGTGATGGACTCTGGGACGTTGTGCCAAATGAGACGGCGTGTGGGGTGGCTCGCATGTGCCTTCGTGGTGCTGATGCGGTTGAAGGAGGAGATTCTGATCCGGCGACGGCGCACAACGCGTGCTCTGACGCGGCGTTGCTTTTAACGAAGTTGGCCCTGGCCAGGCAGAGCTCAGATAACGTGAGCGTCGTGGTGGTTGACTTGAGAAAGAGGAGGAATAATCGAGGGTCGTATTAATTAGTGTTTTAAGCAGTAAAACTAGTATTAGACAAATTGTTACATAAGCCTAATTGTAAATTTTCTTCATTATTATTCATTTTTTTTCCTTTTAGTTTTTTTTTTGTTCCTTTCAAAATTAAAGTTCTATTAGTTAGATCTTAATTCAGGCTGTGGAAGAAAAATAACTGATTAAAATGTTGTGTATTTTATCTTAAATTTTTCTTTAGGTAAGATGATATTCAGTTTATACGTCAATTTCTTTAGTATATGGTTTGTGTAGAAAACTAGAGATGGAAACGGTATTTCATAAATTGAGAGGAAGGAAAAAAGTATTCTTTGCTTGTAGCTCAAACGAGTTGTGTCGGGATCTTTTTTTAAAAAAATAAAAAAAAGATGTTGAGAAGGCAAATAATGCTTATTGATTTAAATCCTAACCGGTTTGGTATGGATCGTTACCTATTTCAAGTTTTTAAAATTGTTGGTATGGGACAATAGCGATATGTGGTGTGTGTCATTTTTAGCACGTTCAATTGGGTTTGGTTTAATTAAATAGTCACAAAATATATAATACATTCAAAATATAAACTAATCAACTTTGTTGGAAACCTTTTAAGGATCTTTTATTTACTAATGTTAATTCTTAAGTTTTGATTATTTTAATAATTTGGTGGACACGTAGAACAGTAAAAATTAATTATTTAAAAGTATTGTAAACAATTAAAAGAATTGGTCTGGCCAAAGTTTTCGAATGCTTAATGTCAGTTAATGTCGGAATCAATCATTTTAATAAACGGATTTTGATTAATTGACTAATTAATAGATCTTCACATTTCTTTTTTTCCTGAATTAACTATATCAACTTGAACAGAAAGATAATATAATATTAAATTCAGCCGTCCAATTCTTGCCACTTGCCAGGTGCCACAGTGACCAAATAATAAAATTTTATTCTGTTCAATCATGTTATATAAACCCTTTAAAAGAGTGTTTACTTTTTACACGCCGAGTAATCTTAAATTTCTTAATGTACTTTAATTAACTTAACAAAACCACTATCGAAAGAGACACGTTCATAATCTAAATTATACTTCCGTCGATCTGTTCTACGAATACAATTATCACCAGATATAGCTGCCATCAATTAAGGAGTTGAACACTCAAAATATAGGATAAATGGCCAACCAAAAAAAAATAAAAATAAATCCTTAGACCAATTTCAGTTGTAGATATCATGACTCATATTGAAAATGAGACAAAATAAGATAAACCATTCAAAACTCTTTTCTTTTTAAACAGACTGGTAACGGTTTGTCCATCCATGAAACCAAGCTTGGGTGAAATTCTCTATTAACGAACACTGAATATATCAACTCCACAATCCAATTACTACGGCACATTTGGTAGAAGTTTGGATACTTCAACAAAAACAATATTTTTGTTTTTATAAGATTGCAATTGAATGATGTTATCATGATGGATTTTTAGTTGTTGCCTGTTGGGTTCGTGGAAAGAGTAGGGCAACACTAAGAGTTGGGCACTGACACTGAGAGGGACACACCACAAGTGGGATCTAAGATAAGATTATGCCTATTTCTGACAATCAAACAATGACACGTGTCTATTTGGTCTATGTGAGATTTTGTTTCGAAGATTTGATGTTGACCTCTCTTTCTCAATTATTCTTTTGCCCTTTTTTCTCTCTATATCATAATGTTGTCTCATTTTGTCTTACTAAATCTTAATTTATATCCTAATGGTTCATCCAATGTTTTAAAAATCGCTAGTCGGTGGTAGGAGCGGTGAGGATGGGCCTAACGTATAGGATTAATCAGGGAGTAAATAGGGATTAATCAGAAATTAGTTTTAGGTTATTTTAATATTTTTAAAATATATTTATCCATTATATTAAACTTTTAAATAATATTGTTTTTAAAATTATAGTAAATACATGAAAATATATTATTAATAATTTATTTTATGATTTTTATTTATAATTTTAACATAATTTATTATTAAACATAAGAAACTATCAATATAAATGTCTGAATAACAAAAACAAAAAAAATTTATACTTCGAAAATTTAAAAATAATTGGATTATAGATGATTATGCCGAAAATAATCGGATTAGGCGGAAATTAATCGGATTAGGCGGAGAGTAATCGGTTGACTGACTTTCTCGAAGGATTAATCATTAATTGCGGCGGCGAAGTTGGGCCTAGCGACTAGGCAAAATGTAATCGGAGCTAGGCAGATTTTTAGAAGAAGGGGTTCATCTAATTCAATACTCAATAGTATTGAAGCATGCTACATGGCAAATTGCGAGTTCACTGCGTTCCATTTAAAACGGTTTGGTGTACACATGTGAAAGTCTATTTTTAGCTAACAACGAATTTTATACTTTTCAATGTTATATTAAAGTATTGTACATTTATTTATTAAGTATAAACATTGTTACACGTGTTCGGCTGTTTGGGGCATAACGGAGGAACCTGTTTTAGCCTTTTGACAGTATTAGCTGAACAATGCAAGTACTACATATTACTTAACAACATGAGTGAAAATTTCGGTTGAATTGTTAAATATTATTTTGAATCAACTATAGTCGATATACAGTTATTGCTAAACGATGCAAATAATAGAGAACAAGCAAATGAATTGTTCGGTTAAATGGTCAAATAACCACTTTTAAGTTTTTAACCAACTATATCTATGAGGAATATGAGTTCATAATTTATTAGTATCTTGTACTACTTTATGGTTTAGAGTTTAGGATTTTGGGTTTAATGTTTGGACTGATTAAATGTGTGTTTGATATTAGAAATAAGCATAGACCGACTATGCTCTATATTTATTACTTTTAAAATGTTATATTTATGCTTATACTTTACATTATGGCGAAAAAATTCTGTCAGTTATTAATTCTATTAGTTTTATAATATATTTTTTTCAGAATATTTTGATTACAATTTCATCAATATATGTTATTCTTATTGTAAATTTTAAAATAAGAAAGATCAATTGAAAACTAAGCAAAATGTAACTAAATCATAATTTTAAAACATAAGCGAAAATATTAAAAGTGACAAAAGTAGAATTATAGATTCTATTTTGAAATATATATTAAAAAGAACTATTACATAATTACATTACCCAACTACGGGCCAAACGTGTAACTACATAAAAGAGAATTATAAAAGTTTAATTTATAACAGTGAAACGATCACTTAAATATGTGTTATGGCTAGTTGGCTACGAATATATTTTACACCATATCGCACATAAATAAAGGATTGATAAGAAATTATGTTTTTATCTTTTCACAATTATTATTATCTTTTCATTTTATCATAGGTTTCAGTTGGAAGATTTTTAAAATTAATTAATATGGGTACTTTGTAAGTGATCGTTAGGATACTAAGATTTAACTAATTAGTATATGTTGAAACAAATTCACATTGATAAAAGGAATAATATATAGATAAGTCTTTAACACAATTAATTAACTGTATTTCTAATTAACATTAATGTCGATGACGTCTATTTTTCAGAGAGACAACGGATTAATTTAGTATTGAAAACTAGTCTATTGATCTAAACCTTACCACTGGACAACAGAACAAGCTTTATGTATTAATGAGAAATTTAACATCTTTCTCATCTATTCGTACAAAACCAAAAAGCAGACCAGTCGATAAACAAAAAATCCATAGCGGGAAAGACAAGAACGAGAAGAGTTTAAGGTATCATCAAAAGACACTTCTAGGTGGGTCTTGGAGTGGCCCACTCAACCCTGAGGATGAGGTTATCATAACCATATCCATTCAATTTGTTGATAGCTCGTTGAGCATCTTCTCTGCTTACGAAATTGACGAAACCAAATCCTCTGCTCACTCCAGTTTTCTGATCAATAGCCACATAGACACGCGTGACAGCTCCAAATGGATGGAAAAGCTCCATCAGGTCTGGTTCACGGGTATCTTCAGACAAGTTGGTTACACGGACAGAGTTCTCATCGTTTCTCCTCCTCATGTCTGAACCAGCACTTCTGTCAGCACCTGCTCTCATGCTAGGCGGGACATATGCAGCCTTGCCAGTTCCAGGTGCAGCGGATATGGTAGATGTTTCCCCTGTGGCTGGCTTGTCGATGAAGGTATCAGTTGGTGCAGCTAGATCCTTGTAAGGGCATTTTGACGTCCAGTGATCTCCTTTCTTGTGGCATATCCTGCACACCATGAGAACTGCACCTCCTTTACCCAGCTGAGACAAGCTGTCTCCTCCTGCCTTTGATTCATCCGTTTTGGCACCTGAATTGTCACAGACCCTTTAGATCCAGGAGAACGGAAGAAATAAAGTCTAAGCATTTCAAGAATTTATACTTTCTTAATCACAGTACACTATGAAATTATACAGTAATACATAGCCACAGAATTAAACACAGCAACCAATTTCTGCAGTAGAAAACACCAACTAACATCATTTGCTGGGCTATGCTATGTCTACAGTACACTCATTCAACTAACATTAACAAGGAACTTAAGTTGTGCCCGTCTACATTCATCAATCTAATCTCTTCCATCAAGCTATAAGAAGAGAAAGGGACACATTTCACAAGAAAAAAGCTACAAATCATCAAATAAGAGAATAATGGAACGCTGCAAGATTTTGATTGTACAGTTAGCAGTCAGAAAAGTGAGGAGCACATTTGAGCTCGTACTCGAAATGGACTACAAACAATTAAAATTGCTCTTGGTGACATACTGACCAATCACACACAAACAAGTGTGATCAGCTAATTGGTCACCTCACTACAATAATCTAATCTTAGACTAATACATAAAACCGTAATCATACAATGAACTAGATTCAATCCCGAGGTAGGACATATCAGAGAGTGAGAGAGTAACGTGATTTTAATTCCAAAATCACTCCCACAGGAAAAAAAAAACAAAGAATCATAACAAATCATAAGAGAAAAAGAAAGTACCAGGAGCCCTAGGTCGTTCGAGAAGGATCTCTTCGGTAGAAACCATAGTGAGATGACTACCAGCTTCCTCATTGACACCGTCTCCAAACTTGGGCCAGCTTCTCCGCTCCATAGCTCGTTTGTTTAGCCGCGCCGAAGCTAACTTTCGGACACGTGTCCTAGTCGTTATCTTGACCTTATTGTCCTCATCGTTAAACTTGTACTCGATCGTCGTCTTCAAACCGTTCTCGTCCGGTCCAACCACCTGCTTGGGAGGGAGAAGGAAATCCAAATCGTCGTCTTCGTCCATCTCCCCCCATCGGAACTTGCTCGTTTTCTGCTGTGAATCGATCGTCATCTTCTCCTTTGGGATTCAGATGCGCCGCTTTATGCCTCTCTTTTAGCCTCGAATTCAAGCTCAAGTTTCTAGGGCTTCGTTTCTTATCTCTGCTTGGATCCGTTTCTGATCGAAACGCGCCGTTTTGTAAGTTTTATATCTATTTTTAGAATAGCCTAGTGGACCAGGGATCGGATCTCACCGACTACTCGGAATTATTTTTCGGGCTCTTTCTTTTGAGCCCGTTTCTCTAATATAAATGGGCTTAGGTAGTCTGGTGGTCACAGCCGAGTTTTTCTACCTACCTTCCTCTGAAAAGTCACAAGAACTTATTCCAGAAGCAATGTCTGCCAAATTTTTAACACAGTTATAAAGTATTGTACTATTCTATCTCAAAAACCAAAACTCTGGGTTGAAGAAACAAAGTAATATATTGTAAAGCTGAATCACTAACACAGTGTCAAAGAGTATGAGCATCATTACAACTATCTTGGTATTGTGCAGCAGCAATACATGGAATCACTAACACACTGAAAATACTATATTCTGTCTGCGGTTTTAACCTTATGGTTCTAGTCAACTAACTAGGACAAAGAGCCGCATCTGAAATCAGACAAGTGGCCTTATAATTACTAGCTTGCTACTACAAGACAAGAATACCGGCGATTGTTTGAGCACATGATGGAGGGAATTGGAATTTCACGTGAAACCTGTGATGTCCCGCTTGGTTTGCTAAATGATCGAATCAATGCTTCTTTTCGAACTTAAAGTTCACTGTAGTTACGCCAGACAGCCCGGAATTCTTCACGGAATGTGTTCAAGCGTGCCTTGAGGTTTGGAGTTCTCAGGCTTGCATGAAGAGTTATCACTAATAGAGAGATAAAACATCAAAATCAATGGATGGAAAGTGGACCAAAATCAGAAAAAAAGAAAAGATGAAAGAAATATTCCTTGGAAGTGCGATAACTTACTGAGAAGGGCAGCGGCATGTGCATAGAGGACCCATAAGAAACCGCAGGAAGTAAACCACATGACAAAACTGGCTACATAAGGAAAATCAATACTTTGCATCAACTCACCACCAACGTTGCATATCAATAGGTGAGGATGTTTATATAGCTAAGGGGTAAGATTTTTAAGTACCGGTTAAGCCAAACAAGACAAATACCAAACGTGGCTGGCCACAAATGTACAGTGTCTTTTTAGCTGCAGATCGCCCACGAATGACAGGCCTGAAAGATTTTCACAAGTAATAAACGTCAAAAACCGTCTTTAAATCTTCAATGGAAGTCAAACTAAAAGTACTCACATGTGGGGAGGCCTCATCTTTGCAGCTAAGTGAGGAGAGAAATGCCTAATGGCCCGTATCACCTTCTCATTAAAAGTAGCTGCAAAACTACAAAAGACAAAACACAGCTTAGTGCTTGAAGGTTTGATAGATGCCAAGGAACAAACACACACGATCATATATACACACAGAGCCATCAAATCAATGAGTAAAAGTAAAAAAAAAAAACTAAATCGCTGAAAATATAGAACCTCACAAAGAACCAACGGTATAACTACTAAATCTAATACGAAGGACTAAAAAGCACAGCCGATTGAAGGGGTAATGACTGAAAATAGAGAAACTTGCAAGACTCAAAATTATATGAACCAACGCAATAACCTATTGAAAGCACAGCCACTTCAAGGGCTAATCACTGAATATAGATAGAAAACTCATCCTAAACATTCTATAGATGTGAACCAACACCAACAGGAGCAATAAATAAATTTCAATAAAGTAGAAACCAAGGAGAAATCACAAGGAAATACCTGTCGTTTAGGAAAGCTAAGCTTAAAGCTGTAAGAGCAGCACCAAGAATGGCCAAAGGTCGAGAGATAAGTGCAAGACCTGATTCATCAAAGACGAGAAGAATAGCTAAAACACCATATTAAATATCAAACACAGCTCAAGAGGATCTAAAATCAAAAACAAAATTTCTTAATTACAGCTTTAAAAAAAAACAAGAATTAGGCCACAGGCTTTGACATACCCAGAAAGAGAATGAAGAGGATGAAGTAATTGGTCCTATAGCTGCAACAGGATGAATCAAAAAATTAACACATGGAATTGTAAAACACGAATACGCAGAAATAGAAAGAGAGAGGGTATATAATAATACTAGTAGAGATTGCATTTGAGACGACTCATCCATTTAGAGAAAGAGCGAGGAAAGGCGAATCTGGAGAAGAACTCGGCCAAGGAGCGAGGACGCGTGGACCATTCAACTTCTCTTAGCGCCTCAATCACATCCTGAGCAGCAACGCTATCCCAATCCATATCTCTCTCTCTTTTAGAAAACTATGGTGATACAAGAAAGAAACAATAATCAGTGAAAACTAGGGATTCGAATTTGTAGAGAGATTGTGGGATTTTTCGATTCGCGGATGTTTTGATTCTCAGGTTTTGTCTTTGTTTTTTTTTCCCTGTGGGAATGGGAAGGAAAACTAAAATCAGGTCCCACACGAGTGCCCCTTACTCGTGCGAAAAGGAACATAGCGTGCGTGTAGCAAATGATGACGTGGCTACAACTTATTATGTTCAAGACCTTAGTAGTATTTTGATCCTGTAAATTATGTTCAACACCTTGTGTTGGAGCAGAAGAATCGAGTCCCGCTACTGTAAGTGAGGATTTGCTTTTCGTGTTGCTGAAGATTATGCGTCATGCTAGGGTTTAACGAGGTTTAGTTCTGGGATCTGTGTTCTGTACTTTTGTTTGGGGTAAAAAAAAAAACCAATTCAAGCTTTCATGAATCACTAACAAACTGAGGAACACTTTGGTGTTCTTGGTGCTTTCAGTTTCTCTTCGGCGCAATTGATTTTGTTTTTGGATTTTTGGGGATCTGAAGAACAGAATCGTATTGTAAAGTTTTAAAACGAAAGTTTTTGAATGATATATAACACGATTGAAATGTCTCTTATTTTGGGAATGAAGATAAAACTCAAAGAAGCAAATTTGGATTTGGATATTAGAAAGACAATATATAAGCAATCAAGTTTTCAAGATTTCGAAATGATGAACCTCCAAGCTTTAGGCATTGTTCAGCAGTTTTCTTCATCGGCAAGATTCTCTTGCGGATCTCTTCTCCTTCTGAGCTTGTCATTAGTGTTCTAACCGCGTTTTCTATCTCCAGTCTCTCTATTTTGTTCTCCAAATGCAAACCGATTCTCCAAACATCGCTAATGTACCTAGCATTCACTCGCTGGTCCCCAAAAGATGGTTTGCATATCATTGGTATAGCTTCACATATCCCTTCAAGCGTCGAGTTCCATCCACAATGTGTCAAGAATCCGCCTGTTGCACGGTGAGCTAACACTTCAGGCTGAGGTGCCCATTTCACTATTTTACCCCGACCCTCGAGATTCTCGATGAATCCTTTTGGTAGAATCTCAATCCATTCGTTTCCGTGGATTGAACCGGGTCTAACCACCCATAGAAATGGCTGGTTGCTGTTTCTTAGACCCCAAGCTATCTCCAAGAATTCAGATTCGTTGATTGAGGCAATGCTACCAAGACTTGCATAGATTACGGAATTTGGTGTTTGCTTGTCTAACCAGGAGAGACAGGTCATGTCTTGTGTAAGTAAGCTACTTGATGAAGCTGAAACATACCTGTGAAAGGGTCCAATAGAGAAGAATGGAACTGGGAATTCCTTGAGGGCTTGGTCAAGTTGATCTGATTCAAGATCTTCGATGGCATTGAATATGATTCCTGAGGAAGACTTTAGTGCCTTCATCACACCTCTCTGTAACTTATCCCCTGATCTTGGATCTTCCGTCTGGAACCATGGAAGATCTTTCATTCTAAGATTTGGAAGCTCGGGAACTGATGAGTCTGCTTTAGTATCTGCCAAGGATAAAGAGAAGAAAAGTAAAAAAAAAAGAAAAGTCAAACTAGAGTCTATAAATCTAAAATTCGATCTGTATATGTACCTTGTAAAGAAAGATACCCTTTCTCTCGTAAAACATGAAACTTTGAGAAAGCGACAAAAGCTGAAAGGTTAACCGTTCGGAGAACAATCCTCGGGATACCAAAGTTCTCAGTTAAGCTGTCAGTGAAGTACCAAAGAGCATCTACAATCACACAAGTTGCAGTTGGTTCTTCAGATATAAGCTTCTTTAAGCAATCACCAAAAGGAGCAACACACTTGGCGTTGAGGTCATGGAGAATCCCGATGACATCAGGATTCGAGGCTTCGGATTCAGACAAGCCGTCAGGGATGGAAACGAAACTGAAGTGAGGGAAATTGGAAGAGTTTGGAGAATTGAACTCAGTATGGATCACAGTGATGGAGAAGCCTCTGTTGAAGAAGATGTTGGCGAGCTGAAACATTGGGTTTAAGTGACCTTGTAAAGGGAAAGTAAAGAGAAAGATCACTGGTTTTGTTTCTCGAGTCTCCATTTTTTGTTTGTTTGTTGTGTTTCTCTCTATTTAAGTTCTTGTTCACATAGGTTTGGTTTATATGTGCAAGGAACAATTAAGACGACAGCAATTACGCCAGCAAGATACGTCACTTTGCTGATTCGATCTACGTTTTATTATAAAATTGTGTCTAGTTTTTTTTTTTGTTTGTTAAAGAATGACTAACTACATGTGGTGATTATCAAGTTTCTTATAAACAATTCATGGCTTCCATTAATCTTCATGTGATGATGTCCAATTTGGTATTTTTTATTTGTTTCTAAATATAGGAAAAATAGAGATTGAGTTGTGACCTATTTTTTTCAGTTTAATACAACAGTTTCATTTGTTTTTTTTTTTGCTGTTCGTTGTGTTTCAATTGTGGTTGGTGTGTATGTTGAACTCAAATAATTCAACAATTTCGATTAATTTAAAATATTGAATTATGTATTCCAATATTTAGAAAACTTTCAATGATTCACATTTGTACTTTAAGGACGATGGCCAATAAAACTCAAATTCAAATTGGTATCCCAACATGAATTTGTTACTTACTCTGTTTTACAGTTAGATGCAATTATGTGAGTCCTATACGAAATTGATGAATGAAAAACAATGCAAAGTGTGTTTTGTCAAACAGATAGACGTAGTCAATGTTCAGAAGATGATGAGGTGACAAAGCAGTGACACTTCTTACAACCAATAACTCCAAAAGTGGTTGACTTCGGGTCTGGCTTATTTTTAGTTTGTTTACACAACTTGCTTTTAATCTTTACTAGACTTGGATTTATCTAACTAAAGCTTATTTAAATAGTAATACAATATGTACCCAACCGGTTTATGCGTCTCCACATTTTGGATTTAGTGGAGAGACCAACATGAGTCTGAAAGCTGGTACACGGTCGATATCATCTAGAACGGTTTCTAATTTTAATATTTCCCCCCATCATTTGAATTGATAAGATCGGATCGCATCTATAAAAAGTTTTATTTTGCAGAGTAACGCTACCTATTGGAGTCAAATTCCAGTAAAAAAGCGGTAGAAGTGAACATAACTAAAAACACATGCGAACACTCTCATTATTATTTTCTCACTATCATCACTTCTATCCAGTCGTAGCAAATAACTTGTACAACTGATTAGCAGTCGTACCCAGTTGCACTCAGTTGTACTGGATACATAATACAACTGACTATTAAATCTGCAATAATTCCTAATCGTACCAGTTGTACCCCGAATTTCAGATTCGAACCCGAATCTTGCAGACATGCGCGGAAGATCCCGAACCACTAGCCTACCGTATTTTTCTTGATATCGTATACAATTATATATATATATACTTATTAAATCAATTTTCGAACTTCAAGACAAAATTTTATTTTCATTAAAAAGGGCATATGAGATTAATTCTTTGTCCATAAAGGCATTTGAGCAATTCCCAATCCCAAAACTTAATCAACGAACCCTTGCCAGTTGCCAGTATATATCTCAGCAAACATAAGCTTACACGTGTCGACTTGGCAAGAAAAAGAAAAGAGGGAAACGCGGAGAGACAAGCTGATGACTTGGATCCTGTTCTGCCCTCTCGACACCACCAAAATCAAAATCAATCATCATCTTCAATTCTCCATCATACTCCCAGATTTCAGATTCCAATCTTCGAGATCTACGAAACAATGGCAGCGGAGCCTAACCCTAAGAAATTCCCTGTCCTCTCTTACGTCTTAGCTCGTCTTCCTTCTTTCACCGGAAAATCCTCTTCTCCTTCCTCTTCCTCCTCCGTTCCTCCCTTCGATGTTGAGCGACCACCATCATCGAGTCACTCGATCGAGATCGTCACTCAGATGCCTCATTTAACACAACCAGACGTTCTCGCTTCCATGACTAATGCCATATCTGACGTTGCTGAGACTCGATCTATCCTCCGAACCTTAGGACCTAGACCTGATCACGAATCCGTCGACAAGGCTCGTGTCAAGCTCTCCGATATCGAATCGTCCTTGTCTGAATCGTTTGAAGACATCACGCTTAACGAGGCGGGGGTGAAGGATGAGAAGAGGAGACAAGAGATGGATCAGGAGAAGACTTGGTGTGAATCAATTTTGAAGCTTGATGAGGTTCATGCTTCTTATGAGAAGCTTTTGAAGGAAGCAGAGGAGAGGCTTGTGAGGATTTACGATTCTGCTGAGAAGAATGCTGCGGCGGATGAGGAGAATGTTGCGGTGGAGGAGGTTAATGAGGAGGTTGTTCAGTTACTGCAGCACGCTTCGGCTAATCCGGTGGATCGTGTTGATTTGTCTGGGAGGAAGCTCAGATTGCTCCCTGAAGCATTTGGGAAGATTCAAGGGTTGCTTGTTCTTAACCTCTCCAACAATCAGCTTCAGGTCTGTTTTTATAAAATTCAAAATCAAAATCTTAAATTTGTTTGATTGTTTCCTCGTTTGATCCAAAAAAATGCAACTTTTAGTTTAGGATTTGAGAATTTTGTCATCTTTAGTGTAAGTTAGATTTGTTAAGCAGGGTTGATGTGCAATCCCTTTAGTAAAAGCTAATAAAGAGAGACAACTTGTAGCATTTGATTTTGGCTTCTCCTTTATTATTATTATCTTGTTGACGAACAATGCCTTTTTTTGGGTGTGATTCAAAGAGATTTTGTATTAATCTATGGCTCGAGTTGTATTAGTGATTACAAAGAAATTTTGAGATACTCAGTTACTGAGTTTCACTTGTCTTACCTGACCAAGTTTTATGTCTTAACAGGCGATTCCTGATTCGATAGCTGGATTGCATAGTCTTGTTGAGCTGGATGTCTCCACCAATCTTCTGGAGACATTACCTGATTCTATTGGTTTACTTTCCAAACTGAAAATCCTGAATGTTTCGACTAACAAGCTCACATCCTTGCCTGATTCCATCTGCCGTTGTGGGTACGTAATATATATAACTCCACTTTTTATTAACTTTAACCGCTTATTACATCAAAATTCCCAGGTCGTTGGTTATCTTGGACGTGAGCTTCAACCGTCTCACCTACTTACCGACCAACATCGGGTTCGAGCTAGTGAATTTAGAAAAGCTCCTGATCCAATACAACAAGATCCGATCCTTCCCAACCAGTATAGGCGAAATGAGGTCCCTAAAATACCTCGATGCCCACTTCAATGAACTCCATGGCCTTCCTGATTCTTTCGTGTTGCTCACGAACCTTGAGTACTTAAACCTAAGCAGTAACTTCAGTGATCTCAGTGATCTCCCTTCCTCATTCGGGGACCTCATAAGCCTGCAAGATCTGGACCTGAGCAACAACCAAATCCATGCCCTCCCTGATACTTTTGGCACACTCGAGAGCCTGACCAAACTGAACCTGGAGCAGAACCCGCTTGTGGTCCCACCTAAGGAAGTGGTGAAGGAAGGTGTGGAAGCTGTGAAGACATATATGGGTCAGAGAAGAATCAGTATGTTGGAAGAGGAAGAGAGGAAGAAAATGGAGAATGAGATGGAGCAGGCAAACGCTGGCTGGCTCACTCGAACCACATCGAAGCTGAAAACGTATGTGACAGATGTTTCAGAATATCTCGTCCCGAAATCTCCTCGAGACCCTTACCTTGATCGGGAGCTATGATGTGACATTGGCTTGAATAACAATGAATCCAAAGAGGTTGTTTTCTCCTTTTGGCTGGTTTTGTCTCAGTTTTTATTTTCTCATTCAGTATATAATAAAGGGCTCTCTTCGGTAATGTGTTGTCTGATTTTTTTTCTGACGGGTAATGCCTATCATTAACTTAGGCTCAAACTTAAAAAGACTCAGGTGATTGATAAAAACATGGGCCCAACTAATAAAAGAAGAATCATTTATTTATTTAACCTCAAATTTTCTCGGATTTTGTCCTTTCCTTTGTCAAAATTACGTAGCCACAGATATGGTGGTTATTTGAGTTTCCCAATCTTGAGTCTATAAATCTATCGTTGATATACTAAGATAAAAATCTCAAGCCTTAAAAAAAGAAAATGAGAGTCTATGCTAGGATGTAAATTCATTCGTTTATTGATTGGGGTGAAGAAGATTGGTTTGAATATATCTAACCGTTTAAATGAAGTAAGATTTTACTTTCAGAACAATAGATGCAACAATTGTGCGGATAGATTAGCCAAAGAAGCCTTGAAAGTTGCATCTCAAACAATATTTTCCCCACCAGCACCTTTTAATTTTGTAGATCTTAGTTGGTTTATTTCCTAAGTTGTTAAATTTTATTGTAAGATACTACTGACTTGATCAGACTGGTCGCTCTCATCTTGTCGCCTTCTTCCGGAAACCATGGATCCTTCGTTTCTACAGATCTGCTTACACACCTACCAACAAATTTCACATGCTTCTCTTTGGAAACAACGTAAATCTTCATCATGATCACACTAATTCATTCAATTCCGACCTAATCTTTTGTCTATAAAAGATTGTTCAGATTCCACAATGTAAGAAAATAACCTTGGATCAAATAGCCTTAACCGGTTTTAACCAATCTAAATACACTCAACAACTCTCCATACTAATCGCGTGAGTCGCAATCACTCGAGGTAGGTCAAACTCTCTTCTTCATTCCACATGTCTCCCACGCTAGAGACAATGTTCTTATTCTTCTCACTTCAACTCAAGCTCAATACCAGCTTTCACCAGTTTTCTGATGGAAGGCATCATTTAGATCTTCCAATACCGGCAACGACGATTTCTATAATACGAATATAACCCTATATTTTTATCCTCGCATCTTTTTAAGTTTTTGCCTGAGGGTATGGGGATAACAATCAAGTTAATTATCAAAATTTTGACATGTTGGCTATTAACGTTGCAACTTGCCTATTTTATCTCATAAAACGTGTATTGGGTTTATAAAGAGCAATTGCTTAGTATAATCGGGTTGAATACATAACTGTACAAAATAAAATTATACATATTCTATATCGAAAACGGGTCATTGCACTAATTAGAGACAGTTCCAAACCTTTCTATGTAACATTTTTAACTCTTGATTCATTTTAATCTTTAAACAAACCAAAAGGAAAAATAAAATAAAAACTCAAGATACAAAACAGATAGTGATGGAGCGATCGAGTATGACATCTTGTTCGGTAATGTCGGAGTTTATAGGAACATTACTGAAAAACAAGGATTCATTCTATTACTTCATGCTCCTTGCCTTTGACTCATCTGGTCCAATTCGTTTCGCTTTCTTGCTCTTTCTCTGACCTGTCATCACACTCATTGACGTTTTCAGCTACAAAAACGATGCTCTCAAGCTCATGATTTCCATAAGCACGGTTGGTCTTCGAGAACGGGAGATCGAATCGGTGGCTAGAACCGTTCTGCCAAAGTTCTACATAGATGACGTAAGCATGGGCACATGATAAACTACAAAGATAAAACCGTTGACAAAAATGTACTTTATTCCATTTTGCTTAGTGAACCAAAAAAAAACATGATTGCTGGGGCAGCTCTCCATTATAAATAAAGATGTATATATTTTTCGTCGTTATCATTTCATTTAGTCATGTCGATTTGGGAGTTTCCCAATTACAATATAGTGCCTAACAGTAGAATGAAGAATGGAAAAAAGTCAAAACTCAATAAGTCAGACGTTCCTTTCCTTGGTTCATACATACCTTGACACTTTGATTATTATTAGAGGAATCAATCAAATCTTACAAAAATAATAAGAAAAAGTAATATGAATGCATTTAATGAAGAACTCGTGAGAGGTTATATAAATATCACATAACGCATTAAAACTCATGAACTTGGAAAAAAAAAACATAGAAGAAGAAAATAGTAACATATTTTTCTTTTTAATTAAAAAAAAAACAGAAAGAGAGAGCTTTAGCCAAAATATCTCTCATTGACCTTTGCTTCTTCTTCTTCATCATCTTCTTATTCTTCTTCTTTAATCCCAGTTTATCTCTTTTTGGATTCCATCATTCTCCTTTGTGTTGACCTAATCTCGATTCGATTCATTGAATAATCTGTGTCTGAAGATCTCTCATTTCCCCAAAAGTGGACAGATCGATTTGGGAGTAATCAGAAACTATTTCCCCCAAATTCACAGAGTTTTGTGTGTTAGGGTTTAGGATTGTTCTCGATCAGATCGGCCGGTGAATTTGGTAATCTAAGGAGATGAAGATGGCGGCCAATGGGCGGTTTTTCACAATCGGACTGGTGGCGTCATGGTATTCATCGAACATCGGAGTTCTATTGCTAAACAAATACTTGTTAAGCAACTATGGATTCAAGTATCCGATCTTCCTCACCATGTGTCACATGACGGCTTGTTCTCTTCTTAGCTATGTTGCCATTGCTTGGATGAAGATGGTTCCTATGCAGACGATCCGATCTCGAGTTCAGTTTCTGAAGATCGCAGCTCTAAGTCTCGTTTTCTGTGTCTCGGTGGTTTTTGGGAATATCTCTCTTCGCTTTCTTCCTGTATCGTTTAACCAAGCCATTGGTGCTACGACGCCGTTTTTCACTGCTGTCTTTGCTTATCTGATTACGTTTAAGAGAGAAGCTTGGTTGACTTATATCACTCTTATCCCTGTCGTTACCGGTGTTGTCATTGCTAGTGGGGTAATTGCCTTTTTATCTTACTTCAAAATCTGCTCTTGCTTTTTGTATTTTTTTTTTTTGCATATTTGAGATTGGTTTTGATCCAATTCAAGGAAATTGAGGTGAAATGTGTTCGTTTTGGCTGATGAAATCTGTAGATTTAGGGTGAAGTAGAGTCACAAACGAGAGATGAGTTTTACAGTTAGATTCAATTTGTAGTTGGATGTTGATAGAAATGGTAGGTAACATTTTTGGAACAAACAAATGCTATCATTTCCTCTTAGAAAAGCATTGGGATTGCTCTGAGCATGAAAAGCTGCTAAGCTTTGTTAAATTCACTTACTTTATCTCAAAATATGAAATTTATATGCTGTGTAAAAGGTTTAGTTAGAAGAGAAGTTGTTCTTTTATGTGTCCTGAGAGTATGCTTTCTAATTTTCCTCTATTTTCATCTATTTTCAGGGTGAACCAAGTTTCCACCTGTTCGGATTCATTATGTGCATTGCAGCCACAGCTGCAAGAGCACTTAAATCAGTTCTTCAAGGAATTTTGCTATCTTCCGAAGGGTAAGAGATCACAGCATTCCTCGAAGATTTATCAGCGTTAGTTTCATCTTTTAGTATAGTTAATAGTGGTGCTGATTTATTTAGTGAATTTGTTTGAAGGGAGAAGCTAAACTCCATGAACCTCCTCCTTTACATGGCTCCCATAGCTGTTGTGTTCCTTCTTCCTGCTACCCTGATCATGGAGAAAAACGTTGTTGGCATTACAATTGCACTTGCCAGAGACGATTTTAGAATTATCTGGTATCTGCTATTCAATTCGGCGTTAGCTTATTTCGTGAACTTGACCAACTTTTTAGTCACGAAACACACCAGTGCTCTGACTCTGCAGGTAACAAAACATATCTTCTGTACATTGACACTTATTGTCTACAACAAAACTCCTCCAAGTTGGCTCAACTCTAATCTATCTAAAGTCACTCTGTATCTGAGAACCTATTATAAGTTATAAGTGAATGATGAACTTTTCTATGATAGGTGCTAGGAAACGCCAAAGGTGCAGTAGCAGTGGTGGTTTCCATCCTAATATTCAGGAATCCTGTCTCTGTGACGGGAATGTTAGGTTACTCGCTCACGGTCTGTGGAGTAATCTTCTACAGCGAAGCCAAGAAACGAAGCAAATAAAAGAAACACTCATTCTATTTGTTCAGTCCCTCAGGTAAACAAACATAAGTTTCTTTTGCTGTGAACAAAAAACCGTACACAGCATCTTTGGACCAAAAGCAAAAGATGTGTAAAGCAACACAAAAGGATCAGAGTACCAAAAGCAATCATTTAGCGGACTTCACAAATAAGTGACTTTTTCCCCCTACTTTGTTCTTTTTTGTTCTGGGATTCTCTGCTGTTTTCGTCGTAGGTTGTTCTAAGAGTAACTTCGATTTAGCCTTTTTTGTCGATTCTTTACATCTAGTTTTGGGATATCAACATTTACAACACTGATTAATTAATGGAAAAGGACAAAGCTTTTTTCTTTTTCCCACCTTGTTTTTAGTTCCTGCTACTCTTTGTGAACTCAACTTATGTTTTGCAGTTTCACTGATTTATAAAGTCAAAGTTTGGTTCATATTGTTTTGCCATAGATTCTTGGAACAGAGTCAGAGGTTGGGTTGTTAACTTGCTATAATGCCATAGCAGAAACTACAAGACATTTTTCTTTCTTCTGCAACAATAATGTCTTCTCTTGTTAAGTCATGACCCTTCAATCTTTTACCAGGGAACAAGAGAACATACTTGACTATGATGATCCAACCACATAGTTATAAAGGCAAATCCATAAGTTGTATATATGTGCGTGTATGAATGAGAGCCAAGGGTTCCAGAGATTTGCCCATATTGGTTTTAATTAGTCTGACTCACTAGTCGAATAGTCATCGAGTAGATAATAAGGAACTTTAGCCAAATTTCTGTCCATCTTAAATTATTAATTAAAAAAAAACTCATAATAACTAATCTATGTAATACACTATGTTTTAAATTTCACTCGTAAACTCGTCTGCGTATATAGGAAAACAAGAGTCATGTGTGCGTTTAGTTAAATATTTTATGGTAATTAACCTAATTAAACTCTATATTATGACTAGATTCTTAATCAACCCATTCAAAATCACAATATGATTTAATAGAATTGAATATAAGAATTTTGTTCAACAAGAGAATTGAATACAAATCATATTTTTTGCAATAAATTGAAACAGTTGTCAACACAATAAAAAAAAGTTTCCAATAAAGTGAACCGGTAATAACCGGTAGAAAATGGGGCTACACGCCTAGAATTCAGACAGCAAAAAAAAAACTCCGTCAGGAGCGGCTTAAACGCCAAAATCAGAGAAATTAAAGAAAAATAGCGATCTAGCTTCTTCAGCTACACTTTGGCAAATCAGAATCGCTCTCGCCGCTCTATCTAATTTCCGGTAAACGTTTTTTTTTAACCATTTTCCTTCACAGTTTTTAAAAGTTTTGTTCTTCTTTTTGCTGAGATGCGATTAGTGTTTCGTCTAATACCAATTTTGCGTTCGATTTTACGAATTTTCCTATAAAAAAAGCGTTAGGGTAATCTGATATAGTGTAAGAATTTAAACCTAAATTGCATGACTGTCATGAAACGAATGAGAGCATTCTCGATCTAATCGGTTTTAAGAATTTATCTTCCAAAATCCTTGTTATAAGTTATCTTCGATTTGGGTTTCTCGTATCTGCTGTCTTCTTGAGGTGTTTGTCTGATTTTTTTTTCCCCCTAAGTGTTTGTCTGATTATGTTTGTGAAAGTATCTATTTTAATCATAAATACGTTAATATCTATGCATTCGTTAGATTTATCCATGATGTATGATCTAATATAATAAGGCTGTGTTTGACAAAATCATTCTGCGATTGGCACCATCTTTTAAATTTATTTCCTGTGATATGACTATGGGTTTGCCAATTTAATGTGATATTGTTTTGGAAAGAAGTAATGTTTTGTTTTGGTTGTCTTTAATTATGTATACATATAGTAAAGAACGAAGGATGGCGAAAGCAGCGTGGGATCCTGAATACCACAGAGTATTTGTGGACTTATGCTTCGAGGAAAAGCTGTTGGGGAACAAACCTGGAACTCACAATATATTACTACCTTTTCAACAAAGGACAGGCGCAAGGTTTAAGAAAAACCAGCTTAAGAATCATTGGGATACAATGATCAAGCAGTGGAAGATATGGCGTAGACTTGTTCAATGCACTGATATGAAATGGGATCCTATCACAAATACCTTTGGTGCCACTGATCAAGATTGGGCTGACTATTTACAGGTCCAAGTAACGGTTTATGTTCTGTCTTGATTTTGGTTTGTTTCTTAAAGGCTAATATGATAAAAAAACTTGATTGGTTTTTTTAACAGCTGAATCCTGATGCTGCACCTTATCGGTTAGATCTTCCATTGTTCCTTACGAAACTAGAGTTTATCTTTGAAGGCAGTAACTCAGACAATGAAGGTACTTCAGTTAGCCAGAGGAAGCCAAGAATCGAGTATCCGAATGAAGATAACGATACTGGAGATGAAGATAGGCAAAGCGCGTCTAATGTCGCAACTGCTCATCCGAAAGGATATTGGTCACGCTCCACGCATGAGCTGTTTGTGGATCTGTTGGTCGAGGAGACTAGAAAAAGAAACAGCCCTGGCGCACATTATCCTAAGGAGAGTTGGAAAATGATGCTTGAGACGATCAATAAGAGCTCTGGAAGAACCTACACCAGAGCTCAGCTGAAGAACCACTGGGACTCTACCCGTAAGGGGTGGAAGATATGGTGCCAGCTCATTGCCGCACCGATAATGAAATGGGATGCAAAATCCCGTTCATTTGGCGCTACTGCTGACGACTGGGAAGTCTACTTATTGGTAAAAAAAACACTCTTTCTTCTTTTTCTTTCTCTTTTGAATCAATTGGTAAAATTAGTAGCTTGTTTCTGATGATGTTGTTGATTTACAGGAAAATCCTAGAGCTAGAGATTTCAGAAATAAACATGTCCGTCATCCGGATAAACTAGCAACCATCTTCGCAGGAGTTATAGAACCTGGAAAAGCCTATTTCCGTCCTTACCGCAAGAGAGCCCGCGAACATCATTCTGAATCACCACAGCTTCATGACCCAACTCCATTATCAACACTCTACACAAACGAGCCTTTCACAGGAAATGAAAATGGAGATTACAATGATGGCCATGAAGAGCCTACTCAGCGGCGCAGGAGGTTTAACGGTGTTGGTTTTGCAGAGTCTCGGTTACAAGATGTTGAAATTGTAACTCCGGCAGGTCACTGTGTCAACACGCAGAGGGTCAATGAGAGTCCAGTGAGTGCATCGGTTAAGCAGTTCGAGTTTACGATTGGAGAATGCATTGAGTGTTTGGACGCCATGGAAGAGGTTGAGCAAGGCAGTGATCTTTACATGTTTGCGTTGGATTTGTTTCTGAAGAAAGAGTACAGAGAGGTCTTCTTGCAGTTGAAGAACTCAAATGTCAGAATGTCTTGGCTGCTTAGGCGTCGATGTCGAGCTGCTTAGACGTTAACCATAAACCCTAACGTTGCTGCTTATGATCCTCTGATTCTCCCAAACTTTTGCTTTATGTCTTTTAGTATCCATATCTCTCTTTTCGGTAAAACAGTTTATTTTATGTTTTTTCTTCTTCTTCTTTTGGTTTTAGTTTTTATTTTATCTTTATGGGTAATGGTTAATATGATGGAGTAACCTAGAACACTTTAAAAACAGTGTAAGATATTAATTTATGAATCGTCGTTTTCAATTTATTAGCTTATTATATGACTTGAGAGTATCTAGCTAATCAAAATATGTTGACAAGAACCATTCATTTTAGGTGGATTATAATCTATCCCAAGAGAGAGTTTTCGTGGACGAATGTTACTGTAACATGAACTTTAGGTTCCTTGAAAGATTTTTTTGAATGTTGAAATATTATGTTAAGGATTAGTTTTCTTCTCTAGTGACACCATTGAAAGCTACTTTGTAAGTGTTAAATTTATACACCCTCTAGTAACTTGGAAGATTGGATTATATGAATTTGGAATCGATTAGGTATTTGGTTTCCATTGTCACTTGGACGTGCAAACTTCTTTGGGGCTAAAAATGGCGTTTCTTAAACTTTTAATCTATCTTATTGAACTTTGAGAAATGTTAAGAAGAATAAGTATATAGTTTGGTTGCTTGTGCTTCAAGAAAGAGTCAATAGCCTGAAAAGTTAGAAAACTTCAGGTCGTTCACATTTTTTTCTTCTTTGTTCTTGTTACTTTTGACTGGAACATAACTGAAATTTCAAAAATTGTTTTTTTTTCTTCATTTTAACCTTAATGTTAGTTAAAACTTATTACATAAAAACACCTTTTAAATATAGAGACTCGAAATCGACATCTGTTCTACGCTAGTGCAGTTAGTTTCATTCTAATCATATTTTGTTATGAGTTTTGTATTGCTAAATCAGCTGTAAAATGTCAGAATCCTTAAATAAATTTGTTTAATGTTAAATTTGGTTTAGTCGAGCGGAAAAAAGGTCGATAGTTAATTGGATTTTTCTGTTTGATGAAAGTAATTTATTACTTTTGACATCAAACAGGTAAAAACTTTTAAATGGAGAGATAGTGGGATTTAATGAGCTTTAGCTATTGAATTTGTCATACTTTGTGTAAAGATATTCCACCGAAGCGTAGATATTAAAACCAATCATCACTTGTTTATGTCAACTGTTCAAATCCAATACATTTACTAGCTAAATTTGAAATATAAATCTTGGTATAATAAAAACGCGCCAGGTAGGGGTCGAACCTACGACCTTCTGCTTAGGAAACAGACGCTCTATCCACTGAGCTACAGGCGCTTGTTGAACGTTGTCATAGAATAATGTTGATATAATCATATTTGAGAAAACTAGTCAATAATAAAGTCAACCGTTTGTGGACCAGAATAAAGACGATAGAATAAATTTGTCGTATTACGAATCCTTATTTAAATCAATCAAACCTTATAGTGCCATTCGCTGTTCTCCAATACAAATACGCCAAATCTCGCTTACCAAAAAAAAACATTACCTTTCTTCTCCTCAGTGCCCAAATCTACAGTGACTCTTTGTCTCTCTGTATAAGACTCTTCTTCGTCATCCACAATCTACCTCTCTCTTTCTCAACTAAGTCTTCAACTTCTGAGTCTCTCTCTGTCATCATATTCGAGGAAAGAACTCATCTGGACTTTGCTGTTTTTGTCTTCCTTCGACAACCCACTTTTGCAGATTCTTAGTGATTCTTCAAAGCTTGATTCTTTTTCAGATTCCAAGGGTCGGTTCTATATGCTTCAAATCTCTCACCCAAATCAGGTTCTTGATTCCCTCGGTATATGATTCTTTTGTTTTCCTTCCCTTTTGTTTTTTTTCTTTGATTCCTAATATTTAATCATTTAATCATATATCTATATATATAAGCTTCCTTCTTTTCCTAATATCACAAATCAATCCTTCAAGCAACCACACACAAAACAAGACAATGGACTTTTTGAGCTCTGTAGTTGAAACTTTTTCTTCTATGTGATCCTTTTCTTAGATATGGAGACTCTGCATCCACTCTTTCACCTGCCTATCTCTGACCACCGGTTCGTTGTTCAAGAGATGACGAGCTTACAAAGCTTTAGCAGCAATTGGTCTAAAGAAGAGAACAAGATGTTCGAACGAGCCCTTGCCATTTACGCTGAAGACTCACCCGATCGCTGGTTCAAAGTTGCTTCCATGATCCCTGGAAAGACTGTTGGCGATGTTATGAAGCAATACAGTAAGCTTGAAGAAGATGTTTTCGACATAGAAGCTGGACGTGTCCCCATTCCGGGTTACCCTACAGCTTCTTCTCCCTTAGGGTTTGACTCGGATACATGTCGGAAACGGCCTGGTGGAGCTAGAGGATCTGATCAAGATCGAAAGAAAGGAGTCCCTTGGACAGAGGAAGAACACAGGTTAAGAGACTCTTTGTGCTCTTTAGGTTTCCTACACTTCTTGTGACGCAAGTCATTTCCCCTGTTTTTCTTAGGGCTTACATTGCTCTGTTTCTTCTTCTTGATCTCTGCAGAAGATTCTTGTTAGGGCTTCTCAAGTACGGGAAAGGAGATTGGAGAAACATATCAAGAAACTTCGTTGTGTCGAAGACGCCAACGCAAGTGGCAAGCCACGCCCAAAAGTATTACCAGAGACAACTTTCCGGAGCCAAGGACAAACGTCGGCCAAGCATCCATGACATCACAACCGTAAATCTTCTCAACGCCAATCTCAACCGTTCATATTCCGATCACAGAGATATCCTCCCGGATTTAGGATTTATCGACAATGATAATGCTGAGGAGGAAGTAATGTTTCTGGGCCAGAATCTATCTTCAGAAACCCTATTTTCTCCATCTCCAATTTCCTTCGATGCTGCCATTAACTTTATCGGAGCAAATGCCTTCAGTGCTGGAGCTTAAGGTAAGATAGAATCCCAAACTCAGCGTTCTAAAGAAGTTGAGTTTTGAAACTGTAATTAGAGGAAGACAAGCAAAACCCAAGTTTATTAATTATTATATATGTTATGTGTGGTTTAAAAGTAATAACTTGTGTTTTTTTCCTTACATGAACGTGAATGATCTGTATTTCTGTGTATGTGTACCAAATACCTATTTAAATTATTAAAAAAAAAATCTATGCTTTTGTTTTCCCTTAGCAGTTGTGAAAAAGACTTGTGCTTTACGATAACATTTAACCACAATCTATTTTATGGTGTTAAATGCAAAGATATAATAAAAGACTCAAGAGATTCAACACCACATAAAAATGAGAGATATGTTAACAGTTTGAAGTTTTGGGTTGGAGATTAATTTGAGTTTAAAAAAAAACAGATGACATGGTTGGAAGAAATGATTAGAGTATAAAATAGAGGCTGAGTCTGCTTTCCACTTCTGACCAAAGAATCTCATTCTTCTCATCTATTACACCAACCCCTTTGCCTCATCAAATATATATTAATGTATTTAGAGTTCAATAAAATGGTGTCATATGAATACAAACACAAGTTATAAGATTAAGAAATTGATTCTATGATTACATATGCTCAATATTTTGGAAAGCAATTATGAGAAAAAGGCGAAAATTAATAATTTAATAATTTAGGCGATGACCTCAACGGCTTAAGGGATGCTTTAGTGCTATAAATTTGACTATTGACGTTTTTGAACATCGTAAGGGTAACTTTCATTTGTTGTCTCAATCAAAACAGTGGAGAATAAAATGAAAGACAAACCGTTGTATGTAACTTTCCGACCATAGTCAGCAAACTTATCGTTTCCAGTCACCAACTGTAGTAAATATGTTTACTTTCTGCTTCTAATTTTTGCAAAATGTAAGTGTTTTTTTCACCAAAATAGCTTATTATTTAACAAAAAAACTTATTTATATTCAAGGTTATATGTACGCTAAGTCGCTAAGCTACTACTTAGATTTACGTCGGTCACTTGAGGTATATGAAAATTTTCTGGTCACATACATAATGAATTATGCAACTCGAAACAACTTTAATAAACTATAGTGGTATACACTGTATGCATAGCAAGTAACACATTTTAATTATCAAAGTCTTTATATAATTTAATTTTCTTTGTTTTTTTTATGACCCGTTTCTTAAAAAAAGAAAACTTAAAATGATTTGGTTGTTGGATAATCAATTAGAAATCAAAGGCATAAGTAAGGACAATATAAATGATTTTTTTCGAACATAGGCTAATTAAACAAATAAATAAAAACAATTTTTTTTATCGTAATTCATATTCAAAGAATTTGGAGTGATTGGATTCCCTATCTTCTATTTTAGATTGAATAAAGATCATCAATTGTGGTAATGCTATTGCGATTTGCTAGTCCTATTTAGGATAAAGAAAATAAAGTGTTTTTCTTTCTTGCAACTTTATATATGACTTTATTTCTTTCGCCACCCTTTTGTTATTTTGTCACTTTCGATCTGGTCGCCTCGATGGGATCTACATGCCATACACTAATGTACCAATAGCAAAAAAAACATTCAATGTTCGTACGTCATTCATGCATTACTATATAGTATATACTACGCAATACACTATTTTATTATGTGTCTGGATATATATATATATATATCCACTATTTGATGACTAAGATTTGTGATGCTAATAACTTTGAGAATGAGAACAACAGGATCAAAAATTAAATAGGAATTGAAATTTGTTAAATCTTTTCGCATAGCAAAATTATAGGGACAAATTGTAGAGAATATAATGCTAAATACGAATTGGAAATTTTAACTAAATATTTCCGCAAAATTTTCGTCCAATTAATATGTGATATATAGCCATGAATTCAATATCATTTATGTAGTATACAGTTGATACGCTAGCTAGGTCGGCTGAAGTAGGGGAAATATATATTAATTATTGCATGCATTATACTATTATTATGAAACCGATCGACTTATGCATAAAGGGTCTGCGTAAGTAGTAATAGCATCATAAAGAACATTCAACAATTAATTTTTTTTTTAAAAGTACGAGAAGCTTTGCGACCTAAGGCTAATCCTAATCATGAACATGTCAAATGATATCATTCAACTATTTGATGTAAACGACAAAACTTAATTTATAATCTCTGATTAATTGTTTAATGGTAGAGTTTATTAAAATAAGCACAACACTTATCAAGAAAACAAATGTTCTCGGAAAGTAGGCTTAAAAGCATATTACGTAACAAGGCACGTTCTTGATTTCATAATTTTTCGAATTTTTTTTTTCCGCTTATCATCATATCCTTTTCACGAAGCTTACGCCACTTGTGAACTTTATTTTCCTTCGAAAATACCTTTGTCTTTTTTTTTTTGGCGGCCCTTCAAAAAACCTTTTTCCTTGATTTTTTTTCCAAGACAAAATCTCAATAAAAGTGACAATCTTCTTCCTTTTTCCTCTATCAATGTGAACAAGTTAAAAGAGTTGTACAACCCGGACAGAATCTAATGTTGTGATTTTTTTATAAATCCTAGTTGCATAGTTTGTAATCTTAATTTGATTGCCGCCTTGTAAATGATGTAATATGATATAACCATAGTTTATCGTAATCAATAATGTCAAACCAAAACGATCTAACTAGTTGATAACCAGATCTATGACATCTGAACCATATTCCCACAAGATTTTTTCAATGTTGTGTCAATGATATGCATACAATATTTTTGAAAACTGGTTCCGCAATTTTCCTGGAGATTTCAACACATTGATCTACAGACTTTTATCATCTTAAAGGAAAAATAAAGAACAACAAAATCTTGAGACAGAAACGACATATTATTATGATAACCATTGTAGAAACAAAACTAGTATAACATCATAGAAACGAGACCGAACCCGTATTCCCTGATCAGACCCTCTTCACAGGCAGTAAATGACATTAATATCCGATTATAAACCCTCCCAAATCTCGATATATGACTGCACTTAATTTCCAGTGATTGCAGGTATGGCAACAGGCTTTAAGTCTTCTGCTTTTTCATGTTCCTTGTTCAATAACTGAAACATAGTATCCACAGATGAATAAACAAAATCCATAGAACAAATTCAATCAATCCCTTATGAAAGAGATGATCGATCGTCTAACCTTGTTGTTGATCAAGTTGTGGAGGGCAATTACACTTCGGATGAGAGAAGAAAGGTAGATAACGAGCATCATGTCATTTGTTTTCACTGCACGAAATTAACAACTTTAGGAGGAAAAGAGTGCAGATGAGATAATAACTGAATGAACATAAAACTTCAAGGCAGAAAAAGTGTACCTGCAAACGCCTTAACCAACTCGTTGACATTTAAGTTTGGAAGCAAGTTGAAAACGTCCTACAGATATTCATTAGAGTATTTGATTAGCTGAACAATCCTTAATAGCAGCCACAGAAACTAGAAAAAAGCTAACACGATAACAAGTTTGATACGTATATTACTTCTACTAGTCAACTAGAATTAAAAGATGGGTGTGTTTTAACCTGAAGATGGTATAGGATTTCATGGTTTAATGGGAGTTTTCCTTCGATTACAAGGTCAAGGTAATTTCGGATCTCCTGAAGTCGTGCATCCAATCCCTTCAAAGCAGTAAGCTTTGCAGTGACCTAAAATGCAGTTCACAAATTATTTAAGCTTCCTCCAGCATAAAGATAGATGTTCCTTGCAACTTTATTTTGAGAGCAACAATCATGATTTGGATATGCATTAAGAAGCATGATAATGGAAAGCTTAAGTTTAGTGTGAATAAAAGAACCTCAGTTGCCAAGGTACTGATGGTTGTGTCTTTTACATCCCTGAGCAAATGTTCCACACCTGTTCAAGACCAACCAACCGACATAAACAAGCCGACAGAATTTCCAATGAATTTCCTTGGAAGCTATTACATGATCCTATCATCTATGCACTAAAACAAGGGAACCAAATAATCAAAGGATTTGTTTTTCCCGTGTGGACATACCAATTTCCTCCACTTCGTGAGCAGCAATTTCAGTAGGCACGTGTACGAACACTTGCTGGCTTTTCTGAGTAGCATTCTGCAATAAAAAGAAATTTGGATCAAGGTAATTAAATATATGGATATAACTACATAAACAGCACAAAATTAGAAAGATAAGAAAGTACATCGAATATGCCAGATGCAACAAAACACTGGAGCAAGTGATATGGTTAGAAAACGGATCGTGTTTTATTACCTCTTTCACCTCCTCAACTGCATAGTATGCTTTTGTGGGGATTCCAAGTTCTTTAGGTTGGACATCAATAATGACCAAAACCGGATTTGGAACGTAGCTGCAAAACCAGAAAGTAAGATTAAAACTCGAGTAATACAGAAAAGAAAGGAACGGCAAGAGAGGAGAGATAGATTGTGGACGCTTCAAAATGTTTGTAGATATATAACTTAAAGAAACTATCAAACTGTATATACAAAGAAAAACACAAAGATAAGACTGATTCATTCTGCCGTAAGTCGGTCTTACCCATTGAACAAAGCGTGAACATCCAAATCATTCTGTCGAAGTTTAGGACCTGTGCTGTACCAACCCACAACGTGCTCCTTAGCTGAAAGCAAAGGACTAAATAAGTGAACACGAGGTTTCCACATAGTTATATATACTATTAAGCATTATTTTCCCTAAGCAATACCATTAATTCTCTTGAACATGTGAAACATGGACTCATGGTAGTTGTGATCAAGAAACCAGATGCTAGGGTCTTTGTCATCCTCCTCAAAAGGCACTGTAAGAACAGAAATTCAAAAGGTCAAACAAGTGAAGTGCAAGTAACAACGCCTTTATGAACAGGCTCGTTATGTCACAACATGTGTATTGTAATGTACTACTAAAAACTCAAGTGACACTTCTTAAACCCTGTTAAGAGATCATAAAGGACAAAGAACCAACTTTGACTGAATCAAATACCCTAATGATGAAGACTTAAATATTAGTAATTATCACAGAATCAACTTAAAGTAGCTTAAACGCTACAAAACCCCCAAAACTAAGTAACATGTAAACCTCGCCATGAATACTAACTTGCGCAAAACCTCACGAGAATGAAGAAACTAAAAGTAGATTTCACATTGAAAATTACTTATAGTGAATTTGAAATTAACAATATCTTAATGAATTTTAGAGATCTGGAACACGATAAATAAGGGAACCTGCGTAGCTGTTGGTGACGTCGACGGTACCACGGGAGCTGTTTCCGAGCAAGACGCCAACGACGCGCTTTCGTGTGTCTTTAGCTACACGATTGTAATGGTCGACGATACTAAGCAAGACAAGCGGGTGAACGATCACCTTCTCGATCTTCCTTGCTGATATCTGCTGCGTTTTTATCACATCCATTCTTCGGATAATCAAATTTCGATTGTGAACTCAATTCCTTTATTCCGGGAATAATCAAAACCTCCGATTCCGTTTTTTTCTCCGACGGAGCTTTGAGTTTGCTTCTTCTCCAGGAAAACATAATTTCTCTAGCTATTTTATGACGCAATATGGGTTTAAGCCCATTAATGGGCCTTTCGTATTAAAGCCCAATAATATGGGTTCAATTATTACTTCCTTACAAATCATGATATAAAAATATTTGATAGGTATTTAATTAATCGATAAAAAATAAGGAAATTTATTATAAAAATTCTTAATGTTCTAATTCAAAAGCATTAGCGTTCTCGAAATTTTTATTTCTTGGTATGATCGAATTTGAAGTTGATTTCAGACCATATCGATTTTAGTTTGAATTAGCGATGAACAGGTCCAGACTATGACACTGTTAAGTTTTACATGTGTTTCAACTAATTGATGTATATTTTTAGTTAGAAGTCTTATTTCACTTTAGATGTGGCATATTTCTGATCGTTATTATTTTATTTTATTTGTACTTGAACCAACGATATCTTAGATTATGAAATGATATATGTTCCATAATATGGATTCTTTTTATCAAACAAAATGAAAATAGTTAGACTAGACAGCTCTGTATATGTCAGAACATAACTGATGCGTTGGATAAATATAAGTCATAATTCAAAATACAAAAAGATCTCTAAGAAGGTTAAAGCGTTGGTTTTCTGATGTGGTCAATAATTCAAAGAAAGCTTAATCGCAGATCTAACGGCGGTGGATGTTCCATTTCAGCTCCACATGATGAATATGGAGAAAACGGCGTCGTATTAGTCTCTCGAATATATTCACGGTACTGGTTATGCCCTCTGGATCTCATTTTCTCCACCTTGCAGTTGGAGTCTTCGAATGGATTCACCGGAAATAGTTGTAATGTCTCTATTACCCTCTCTTCCTCTTGATAATCTTCTTCGCTTATCTCAAAAATACCTACAATATATCATCATCCATTAAATATATATATATAATGTATTAAATATAGATAAAGAATCTAGAGATGAATTAATTACCTCTAGTCGATGGTTGTTGTTGTTGATGATGATCAAAATCAATGGAGATTTTACGGCGTTTCTGCCTCTCCCTAGCCTTATGGTTCTGGAACCAATAGAAAACGTTCTTGCTCTCGATATTGCCGTAGAAACTGAGTTCTGTAGAGATCTTTTGAATTTGAACAGTGGTGGGAGTTCTAAGACCGGCTCTAAACAAATCCGTCAGTATCTTCAACTGCTCCACCGTCGGATTCCACCTCCCGCATTTCGTCCCCGTCCCTCCTCCTTCTCCGTTGTTGCCACGTAAGCCTCGACCTTTCGCGGAGAAAGACATTTTCAGGTGTAGTCCCCAAGTGATTACGTTTTAGGGTTTGCTTGTGCTGTTACACTGTATATTCCACATTTATATATATGTAGTATGACATATGTGGAGATTTATTCCTATTAATTTTGTTATGTTTCGGGCTTTTCTAAACTAAAAAAAAGAAAGAAAATGAATTGATAAATTGTCGGGGAGAGTTTTTCGAGTTATGTGTCGTTTTATGATGAGTTGTTTATTACGAAATGCGTGCTTTGTTTTTTTTTTGGGGATTTGGGAGAGACTGATATTTGCAGATTTGAATATTTTATCGTTTTCTTTATCTTAACCGATCTAGGCTTCTGTTCCATATACATACATACATACATATGTTTTGTGCGTATATTCTTATATAATTGGAGCTCACATCACCAAAACTTAAGTTTTATATTGGAACCAACTATTGAGACTTTGGATTTATTGAATTTATTCTCGTTTTTGTTAGTGTCTATATTTAACTTCATTAATCACTTGATTGCTATTTGCTATAGTCAAATAAATGAATTGTTTTGTTTGTCCGCTACATTTGTCACCATATATATATTACAAGAATAATTAATTAGTATAATGAAAGTTCTATGGGATGATCGATATGACTATTTTGAGTTCGTTATATTAGTTTTTTTACAAACTTAGTTTACACGTAGAAGTTATTAATACTATGGAATAGAAAGTTTTAAGAAATGTTCAAAATAAGTTGATATAGATTTAAAATAAAATTCTAGTTGAATTATAGTTATAAACATGGGCCATGGAACAAATTGTAGATTTGTCTTTATTCCACAGAAAATGTGACACTTGAGGAATTTGGTCGGCAAGTGTAGGCAGAAAAATTTGAAATTTTATTCTCTTTATACATATGTATAAATCATATCATATAATAATGCATTGTGAATATATAAAATTTCAGTTCAACCCCATAGAAATTTGCATAGTATTGTTGATTTTACAAGAAATTTTAATATCTAGATGACATTTATGAAAAAGAAAATATGAAAGGAAAACTCGAACGATATCTTATTTCGCTAAGTTATATTTACGAGTGCGTAAACATGAATTAATGGTAAGGAGTTAGATTAGACATGCACGGGACACTAAGCAAGACGAAAATGGTCCAAAGAATATAATGACAATGTGAATAAAACCAAACATTGTGTTTATATATAAACAAAGTACTCTTCACTAAACAACATAACAGTGCTTACACATATTTTTGTCAAATTGCATTTTGTTTTTAAATTGATCAATTTGGTGTCAAAGTCAAAGTTCACGTGGCGTATGTTACTTGGAACTGTCCCAATTAATGAACATAATAGCATATATTGTTCCAGTTGTAAAAGGAATGCAGTTTTAATGAAACTCCAGTACACCGTTGGTGTGAACTGGATGTCTGGAATCTGGATCCATGTATATGATTTTGGTTCATGCCATTTACTATATTCTAGCTCAAAATCAATTAACAATAAATGAATTGGTTCATGCCATTTGATTATATACTAATTTAAATTTTCTTATACTTTGGGGTTTTATCTGCTCCTGGTAACTTTAATCTTGCTCTAATATCTGCCATAAAACCTTACATAGTGTTATTCTACTAGGATCAATAAACTAAGCTTTAATACGTATTAAGTTTCATGGGCTAGCTAGTGCATGCCCTTATGTTATTACTTATTAGTCACTAGTTCGCATAGATTTTTGTGTGTGTGTGTTTTTTTCACATAATTCCGGTTTCCCTGTTTTGGAACCTCAAAAAGCGACCTTGGTTTCTAACCTTAAGTTTATTATATGATATTATTATTATTATTATTATTATTAACGAAAAACAATCGACAGAGTTCGGTCAACCCGTTTTGTGTTATATAGTGCAATCGATACCTATGGAACTTGTCTAGCTTTAATGGACACCGCTCTTGATTTAAGTAACTTCTGAGACAACTTTTCGCACAAAAAGTTCAACTATATTACATTAATGAAAAGAACTACACCATATATAGGAGTCGAGAATCTAGTTTAAGAAAGTATAATTCTTAAGTTAATATATGATTAATTATATTAACGTTTTGTATATTTGATTAAATTTTTTTATAAGATGTATATCAGTGTTTGTATTTGATTAAATTTATGAATGTACAAATGCAAACTGAATAAGACAAATATATATAATATTTTGCGTTTAGCCTATTTGTTGATGATAGTCTGTTTGGTATACGCATCGATATTGTGTTTTTAACATGGTAAAAGCTCTAAGCTTTGTTTCGCTTGTTTTATTTTAATCGGATGACTGAATTTCCAAGATTTTTTTAATTAATTTAGTTTAAAGTCTAATTTCCAAGATTAATCTGGTAATTAGTTTATTTTTACGATTATATCATTTTGGAAGCATCTGAATTCGTCCCTTAACGAAAAGGGTCTGTATTTATTCCAACCTGCATGATAAACTTCAACATAATTGGTCTGATAACATATATCATCAAGTAATCTACATCTTTAACATATTATATATATATAATATATACATACAAATATCATTGGAGTTATGTCTATTTTATATCTCGAAAGCCCCGGCTTGGTTAATATATTTAGCGAAAGATGTCTAATGTCTCTTCTACATGTTTTCAGTTTTTTTTTAATAGATAATTAGATTTCTCAGAGAGCGAGAATTGCGTTCTTATCCTAGTCAAAAAAGTTGAAGGCGGTCTCACATTGTACTGCCCACTCATATTCAATTCCCTATGATGTTCCATGCACCATATATTATTTTATTACAGTCTCTTTAATATAACATTTGAATCGATTTTTTGGATAATTAATCAAGACTATTACAGATCGAGACGACAATTTTTTTTAAAAACGACATCAGTTTGGATACTAATTCTTGGCAAGTGTTGTTTAGGCTCTAACTACTATGTCAATGTTGTATAGTTATCGGTTCGATATGTTGTTCGCATTACTCATCAAAAGGTTCAACTAGTAGTCTAATCTTAAAAAAAAAACTGTATTAATCATGCCCAGCGTGTAATCTTCCTAATTATTTTTTCCAACACTCAACAATGTTTTTTTATATCAATTTCCGGAACATATTCATATATTGAAAAATATATATATATATATATATATATATATATATTGAAGTTAAAAGCTGATAAACAAGGAACAATTTGTTTGGTCAATTGTTGACCCAAGCTTAATTTGGATTAAATTTAAAAACTAAACAGAAAAGTAGAAAATCAGGATGGATTCAAGGCATGAAATTAGGGCACGCGTGAGATTTTAGGGCAAAGAGCCTACTGAGAAGCAAAGCATAAGAACAAATGGAACGTGAAATTTTATTTGTTCAATGGAGAGTGACTTTGTTTCTTATATGGTATAAATATAAACACATGCTCATATCAACAAAATAGCAATATTTGTTTTATATCAATCTAAATCATATACTCTACGTACCGGTATTCTCCAGTATTTCAGGTGAACTATCGAAACCAAAGTCATTTGGATTCCGATTGTGTAACAAATAATTAGTCTCCGGTTGTGTTCTCAAGCATATCTTTTGAAGTTGGAAAACGAAACCCAAAAGCTAAACCTTTCCAAAATAAAGAAGACAATAACATAAATCTGAATTGGCCCAAAACCAAAAAAATTGAGATCAACGTACTACAAACAAAGCCACGACAAAAAGTTGAAACCTTAATCGACAAAATCTACTCTTCGTCGAACAAACCAAAGCCACCCTCATAGTCTTCTTCGTCTGATTCTTCAACCACTTTCTTCTCCTCTGCCTTACCAGCTCCAGCTTGAGCACCCGCACCCGCACCTGCATCCGCAGACACAGCTACGGAAGCAACAGCAAATTTGCTAGGATCCTGCATTCCAAATTTAAGCACAAGGGTTAACACATTAAAAAAAAAAAAAAAAAAATTCCAAAGCTTCAGAACCAACATAAAAAGATACAATACAAAATGACTAACCTTCAAGAATTCCTTGACCTTCTCCGCCTGAGGGAAAGTATACTCTGTAGCAACAGAGATAGCTAAGGCGTTCTTGTAGGCATTGATGAACATATGTGGCGCAGCAGCAACGGTAGGGTAAGAAACTGCCAGAGCCAAGGAAGTGACCATGGAGATACCAGAAGCAAACTTCCCACAAGTTGATCTTCTGTAAGATCAAGAACCTCTGGGCTGAAGACTGAGCCATTGTCGTAAACCGACTGAACAACTAGACCGTACGAGAAAGGCCTGATACCGAGCTTAGCTAGAAGGGCAGCCTCAGAAGAGCCGACCTTGTCACCTTGCTTAATAAGCTCGACTGGGGTGATAATTTCAACAGTACCCTTGTTAATCTTAGTTGGGATGTTAAGCACCTAAAAGAATCCAAAAAACGGGTATGAGCAAAACCAGTCAATAGTTACAAATGCATGATAATATGAACAAACCTGGAAGAAAGATGTTTGGGATGGGTCGAGTCCGGTGTTGCCAGGTTGGACAACAACATCAATAGGGGCTACTAAACCCACACGAGCAGGAGCACCAACCTATTCATATAAGAGAAACTTTCATTTCAACCCAATCACACTGACCATGTATCAAATATTTACTCTTAGCTATTCCGGCTACTAAGAAATGAACGTTAGATATGGACACTAGTCACATTAAAGGCTATAATCAAACATTTGCTAATCCGATTTGGAACAAAGAGAAATGAACCAACCTTGTACTTAGCAACCTCCTCACTCACTTCCTTGAGGTCACCCTTTGTGAAGATCAAACCAACATTACCCTAAAACAAACGCAGATACCATCTCCATTATAATCTTAAGCATACGCAACAAAACTTCTAACATTTCCGAGAAGCAGATAAATCAACCTGAAGGAGGGGAAGCAGACTCATGATTGCAGTGTTTCCAGAGTTCTCAGAGTGAATCCTAATGGAACGTTTCATCATAGTGTTCTTCCCCATTAGCACCACTGAATCTCCACGAAGACCTTTCCTGATGTTCTGTAGCTGAGTCGATCCGACGTTGTCCGCCGCTACGACTAAGATCTGAGTGTATTCGTCGACGAGCTGACATAGCTTCGCGTCATACGCAATCTTCTTCTCCGCCTTCGTTGACTTCACCATTGTTGCTCAAAGGATAAAGCTACAGATGAGCTCAGTGTCCTCTGTACAGAGAGAGAGAGATGAATTGGGAAAGAGGATCAATGAAGCTAGGGCTTCTGGTAGCGATCTGAATCTAACGGTTACTATTTGCTCGATGATTTGACGGCTCTCGTTTACTTTAATGAAATTGGGATTTACCCTTAATTAGGTCCAAGTTGACAAGGTATTAAAACATGCGTGACGTTGTTTGTATCAAGAGGAGGACTCTTTGTCGGTTAAATTGATAACAACTACATGATGTTACTCTTCCTTGCAAAAGACCTTAGCACAAGAAAACGCGTGACGGTTGTTATGTCACGAAAGAAATTCGTGTCGTTCCTTTTGGCGAAAACCACAGAGCGTTGATCTCAATTTCCGGAGAAGGTATGAACTTCTTCTTCTTCACCGGGAAGAGCTTGGAAGTTAGAAGCACCAGCGTGACTCTGATCGTGTGAATTCTCTCCGATCATGTCATCGAAGAGAGTGAAGACGAAAAACGATGCAAGTAGCAGCCGTGGTAGCGGCGGCGGAGAGAGTATAGTCGCTGATTGTGGACGCAATAGATCCACTTGCGGTTACTGTAAATCTCCTACCCGCTCCAGTATCACTCACGGTTTGTTGTCTCGCCATTGAATTTTATCTTCGGTAGAGTTGATTATTGAATTGATTTACCTATCAGCTAAGTCGAATAAAATATTTGAGAAATTTGAAATTCCCACCATTATATTGTCTCATTGAGCATCGTTGATACATACGTTGGTGATCAGACCGTGAAATATATATGTGAGCTTCGCCTCCATGGTTTCTAGATAATTCAGTGAGTGTGTTTCATTTCCATCGCAGGTTTATGGACAGAGTCTCTCACTGTTAATGACTACCAAGGTTTGTTTGATTCTGTGCAAATACAAATTTGAATGAAGTTTTTGTTGTGATGATTTAGCTTCTTGAGATTTGTTGTCGATTTAATTTCCTGCATTTACCATTTTGATTCATGTTTTCTCTTCTGCGCTTAGTGATCATTTCTTTTTTTGTGCTGAGTAGCTCTTCTTGACCGTGGATGGAGACGGTCTGGCTGCTTCCTTTACAAACCTGAAATGCATAAAACATGTTGCCCTTCTTATACTATTCGTTTGAAAGCAAGTGATTTTTTTCCTTCTAAAGAGCAACAGCGAGTGCGTAGAAGACTAGAAAGGTATTAGTTCAGTAGATGAAAGTTGCACCAACATCTTGTTGAAATGGTCTCACTTTCTCAAAATTGAACATACTTCTTCAATACAGTCTCGTAATGGGAAACTTTACTTCTCTTTTTAACTGATATGTGATATTGTGTTCCAAGGTTCTTGGATGGTGAACTAGATGTGACGCAGAAAGAGCAAACAGAAGATCCAAACATTTCTTTCTCGGGAGAAGTTTCAGGGTCGGTGAGAAAACCCCTTGGAGCTGCTAAGAGAGAACCAAATAATGAAGTGGAACCAATCATGAAAGATTTTTCTGAACAGATTGATAATGCAGTACAACGGTGCATACAAAGTGGGGAGTTGGCTTCTAATATTCAGATTCCCAAAGCTTCAGTAAAGAAAGTTCTCTCTGCTAAAAGGAAGAAATTAGCTGAAGGGTCAGAAGAAATCTTATACACCAGCAGCATTGCTTTTCAAATAGTAGCTGCTATAAAACGTACACAGACATTTGAGAAAGGCGAGCAAAATGACAATGCAGAAGAAAATAGATTAACACCAGAGACTGTTTCTGAGAAATTGTTAAGTGCAATAGATAAGTTGGGAGTATGTACTGGTTTTTCTGTTAAGGTCTGCAAAGGCCATATCAACTTCCTTTCAGCTGCCCGAGGAGTTACTTCCTCAGATAGAGAAGGTGAAAGCCTCTTTGCTACAACAACAAAGTCTTCTTCGGGCAAACTTCATGCAAGAAAGCGGAAGCTGGAGATGCAATTGAAAAGGTCGAGTTTTGATCCAGAGGAATATGAATTATACAGACGGTATCAACTGAGAGTGCATAACGATAAGCCAGAGAGCATCTCAGAAGCTTCATACAAAAGGTTTTTGGTTGACTCTCCGTTGATTGAAGTTCCGCCTTCAGGTTCTGATGTTGAAAAAAGGGTTCCTCCTTGTGGCTTCGGTTCTTTCCATCAACAGTACCGACTTGATGACCGTCTAATTGCTGTCGGGGTAATCGACATTCTTCCTAAATGCTTATCGAGTAAATACCTATTCTGGGATCCGGATTTTGCATCCTTGTCTCTTGGAAATTACTCAGCCCTGCAAGAGATCGATTGGGTAAAACAAAACCAAGCGCATTGCTCTACCCTTGAGTATTACTATCTTGGCTATTACATACACTCCTGCAACAAGATGAGATATAAATCAGCGTATCGTCCGTCCGAGCTTCTATGCCCTCTCCGTTACCAGTAGGTTTCCTAAACCAGAAAGCTAAGACTAAATTCTTGTTAATTGTTGTCATTTGGGAGAGAATCCAATTGTTTTTCATGTATTTTGTTTTCAGATGGGTTCCATTCCTAGTAGCCAAGCCTCTGCTTGATAAAAATTCATATTCTGTCTTGTCCGATGTCACAGAGGTTCCTCAATCATCATCATCACCTCAAGCTTCGGAAACATTAGTGTCACCCACGAGTGAACTTGAAGAAATGGAACAAAAATATACAGATGATGATGATGATGATGATGATGATGATGATGATGATGATGAAATGTATAACTCTGATGAGGACTCAGACTCTAGCGGGAATCGAAGTGACATTACCAATATCCTTATCAGTCTTGGTGGACCTCGATTTCGGTACAAGGTAATATCAGTATTACTATCATTGCTCTCTCCTGTTACTTTTCAGATCATTAAATTTTTAATCTTTCTTAAAATATTGTCTTTGAAGGATATACGACTGATCAAGAATCCGGCAGCTCGGAAACAACTGGAAACGATGCTGGTTAATTATCTGAAAGTTGTTGGACCCGAGCTCTCGGAGAGAATGGTGTATGAACTCCGGTAACATCAAGTTTAACTCAAGCCACTTAAAAAGCATTTTGTGATATGATACTAAAATAATTATAATTATTTTTTCCCCCTTTATTTTGAATCAAATGTGTCTCACAGTCTCTCTACAAACACGAATTCAGGTGCAAACTCGAACGCTTACAGTGTTTCAATGATTAAATAAAAGTGAGCGTGGTTTGAGTTTGGTAAATGTGCAACACTGTTCAAGGTCTGCATCTGTTCAATGTAGTAAATGAACTTTGGAGAGAAACAAAACTTAGGCAAATAAGATAATGAGAGATCTTTATATATATGTGACCAAAGTAGTTGCAACATCAAAGATCTCTGAAGCTGGCCTAATGTAAGATGGATGGTTTACAAAATTAGGGATAAAAACATTGACGAAGAATAAAGTGAGTTTGAGAGAATGTACAAATCAGCTTATGAATGATGATGAGATCAAGCATCATCAGTATCACTTTCTGCAGCTTCAACTTCTTGAGACACCCAATAAGTGTTGTTCCCAGTCGGTCCACAAACCTTGTACCTGTCAAGAATATGAACTAATTCATCATCTCAAGAAACTCTACAATAGGAATAGAAATCTCCAAGCCAATTTAATTGGATAGTAACCTCTCAAGAACTGATTTTCCTTCCTTGTACTTTTGATTCTTCTCAAAAGCAATCTCCTGAGTAATAACAAAGAGGTTGATAAAGATTAGATTAGCAAGCAAGAGGGAAATGTATAATACCAAAAGAAGCGTAAGAAGAAGAATCATTTAATGTTTTCTTACATATCTCCATCCAACATAAGAGCCACATTTGACACAATAAATATCGACCACTGTGTGCATTCCGGTCATCATCATCCTATCTTCCTTCTTCCCAGCATACACATTCACTCTGTTCACACAAATCTAAAACTAGTGAAAAAATACATAAGCCATTCCTATTCACCATATAGCCAAATCAAAAGGATCTATCAGGGTTTCTTCGAATTTGACTAGCAAAAGCCCAAATCAAATTTGAGAAAAGAAAACTTACACCTTACTGAAGAGGTAAGCTTTCCCATGACGGGATTGAAAAGACTGTAAAACAGGCAAACAAGATGTTGTCAGTATCTTACATTATGTCACAATAGTAGTACGACATTGTGAAGCTAAGTAGAAGAAAATATAATAAAGAGAGAGTGTGAAGCCAGGCAAAAGTCACAGACTTCATATCTTTTCACCATTGAAAGAAGAGAGAGCCTTACAAAGTCTTGATCGGTTGCATTAAGCATCTAACCACAATCAAATCCAAGATACGAGACAACAGCTTAAACACCAATTAATCATCAAAAGCAATGAGAATGTAGGACAGTCTCAAAATTCACAAACCTTAGAGAAAGCCTAACAATGTTTGCACTTGATCTAAATTTCATAGATTGAAGAGCTTAGAAACTAAACAACAGAAATGGCATGAAAATGCAGGACAGTCGCCAAATAAAATATCCCAAATTCTCGTTCCAATTTTAACTGATCATGATGAGCAAGAGATATGATCATCTAGATTCCAGATCATCATCATTATCATCAAAAGGCATATGATTTCCCCCAATCAATTTAGATCATCAAATATTGTAATCATCAAAACACACAATCCTAGTGAGAAGAAACACACCCAAATGATGATTTGATGTGATCGGAGAAGATAAATCGCAAAAACCCAGATTAAGGTTTACCAGCAAAATGATGGTAAAGGAGAGAAAAAACAAAGAGTGAAATGAAAAAAAAAAAGTGATCAGATTCAACCTTAGAGACGACATCTTCGCAAAGGGCGAGACTGGTCTTGCAGTGCATACAAGTGTAACACTTTCCTTCCAAATCCACCAAGAACAATCTCCCCATCTCTTAACTATCCCCAAAATCTCTGAAACAAAATAATATACTTTTTTTGATCTTCTTATTTTGTTGTGGAGAAGAAGAAACTCATCTTTATAAGAGTGTGACAAAAGGGTAAAATCATTAATTACGGAACAAGGCCTTAAAGATTTTTCTTCTGTTGATTTTGGATGAATAGAAAAAACACTTTATAAAATAGAGAAAAATCAATGTTTCTTATTTTGACGATATTAATTAATATTTTGTGGACCTGCGAATATTCAATATACGGGAACTGTATTGTTCGTTCTAAGAAAAAGTTATTTACTTTTTTTTTTCCATGTTACAACTAGATTGATGGTATATGTGCTGTACTTCTTATCCTTGATTGAATGTAATATACTAATGGTGAAAATTATATATTGGTAAGTTACGTCACGTATTGAGATTGTATAGTTTTTTTTTTTTTTTTGAACTAAACCCGTAAAATTCAATTTTTTCCCCTGCTTATTAATGGAAGTTTATCGTATTTTGGTTTATGTAATAAACTGAATGGGATATAAACATCTGTAAAAGAATAAATCTACTTAAAAGTTAAAACATAAGCTTTACTTATTTTTCTTTTATTTTCCCCTAATAATTCCTAGACGCAACAGAAACCTCTGGTCGGCGAAGAGTCTCTCTAGTCGTGCCGACTCAGAAGAAGACCAACCCAACCGTTTTAATGTGTTTCGTTTTTTGTCCGCGACTCAACTGCTTTTTTAGCGTCGTAAAATTGAACTACGCGAAAAAACCACAAAACCCTTTTGGGGTTTACTTGTGGTTCGTCAAAGTTATTTCTTCTCACTTTCAGTTGCTCGCCGGAGCCGCCAAGATCTACCCGAAAACACTCTGAATTCTGAGAAGTAAAAGAGAAGCCTTGAAATTGTCTCCTGAATTATTTTTAAATAAGCTGGTAATAATAATTGTGCTTGTTCGTTTAGTTGTGTGTTGTAGCCTCTAGGTTTCATTAGCATACATCTATCGTAATGTGTTTAGTCTTGAAAAGTTTGTAATGCGTGCCAGATGTTCGATGAAATGTTTGAATAAATAGAAAGTAGTGAAATCCGTTGTGAATATAGAGAAACTTAGCAAATGGCTCACCGGTTGTTTGTTTTTGGTGCGAGTTCCTTGAGAGATTACTTTATTCAGCTATGGCTGCACCGAATGTTCGTAGTAGCAGCTTCTCTCGCAACATATCAGTTTTGTCATCGCCTCAAACACCTGGTCTCAAATGTGGTCCTAATGGCACAACCTTCATATCGACCGGGATACACGATCTTGACAGTGTGGTTCCTTCTTATTTACTCACTAAGTCTACTTGAGGATGAGAGAATTTGGTTTGGTGCTAAAAGTTTTGTCTTTTACTATTCTTTTACAGGGATACTAGGTGGTGGGTATCCTTTGTGAAGCTTAGTAATGGTGATGGAAGATCCTGAAGCACCACATCATATGGATCTGTTAAGAACTTTCATGTCTCAGGGGCTTGTTAACAATCAACCACTTCTTTATGCTAGTCCTTCGAAAGATCCGAGAGGGTTTCTTGGTACTTTACCGCATCCTGGATCATCAAAAGAGGACAAGCCTACTGCGCTCGACCCTGATCAGGTTCGTCATTCTTGTCGGTACCTTCTTTATGTTTGTTTTTTCCTGGCATGACATGAAGAATTAGTTGGGTAGTGTGTATTTTTTTCAATTCTGTAGCTAGAGGGCTTGAGGATCGCTTGGCAGTATCGGAAGTATTTGGAAAACCAGAAGAATTCTATTGGTAATCTAGTTAGTGCGGTTATATAGCCTTATGTGTGTCATTCGCGAATAAATCGAGCAACTAGTAAGTTAATATCATTCTGTGGAAACCTAATCCTTTCTATCTAATTCTGGATTAGATGATTATTCCAATGACTTTGATATGAGAAAGCCGTTGGAGAGGCAATTTCTTACTGGAAGGCTGATCGATTGTGTCAGTCTTTTAGATTCTTCGGATCTTTCTGTTGCTCAAGACCACTGTGCTACTTTTTATCAAAATTTCAGAGGTTGTTTGGCATCTCTTTCTTATTTCATGCTTAATTACTTCTATCAAGTTTCAAATATATTGAACTTGTTGGTATACTTAGTTTCTTAGTTGTAAATCAAAGATGATACAATGTGTTGCCAATAGTTGCATCCTATATTTTTCTAGTGTGCCATATTGTTCTAGTTTTTCCATCATTTTTTGGCTTTGTTATGAAGCTTATAGTTTTTTCCTTAAGAAGTTGAGTGATAATTTCCCAGGAGCAGCAGTAACATTGCATCCATTGGTCGCATTGCAATCCAGTCGTTCTGCTCTCCCCTCTGTGAGTATTCTGAAAAGGTAAATAATTTGGTCAAAGAGCTCTCTGTAACTTCTAGGCTTCTAGCCTTTATTCAGTCAACAAGGTTTCTCTTTACTTTCTAAGTAAAATCCTCGCGACTCTAAAGGGTGATGAAAGCTAAAGTCTGTACCAGGATCATGTAGTTCTGTGTTATCTTGTTGATTTCTTTTACTTTTTGTTTCTGTAACACAGGAAGCAGACATGCTTTCATTCATAAGATTGCTAAAAAGTATGCTGATGGTTTCAAATGCAGTAGCCATTGTTACCTTCCCGCCTTCCATGCTCTCCCTATCTTCCTCAAAGAGACTGCAGCACATGGCGGATACTTTACTCTCTATCAAAGCGATCCAGGGTTAGTTTTCCCTGATCTTCTTATTCATTAGTAGATTATCGTCACTGTTTCTGACACGTGTCCTTGCATTTTTCCAGATGGTGATAAGGAATTGGAAAAACTCATCACTGGTTACAAGGACATAAATGGTTTCCTCAACATACACAAGGTTGCGCGTATCAACACACAGGTATTTGCAAAATGTGTATCTCTCAATGTAGAAAATTTATTACCCCAAAAACCCTCTAGCAATTACACTAAAAACCCTGGGTTCTGCCAAATCACAATAAAAAAAGTTTCAACCGATAGAAGTTTGATGAAGTTCAAATTCTACCGAACAAGTTATCCAGAAGTCTTACTCCAAAGTTTTCACTTTTGATGAGAATGGCATCACTGGCATAAACTTGCTAAGCAACCGTAGAAAAAATGGATTCACTTTGGTCTTAAAATACATGTTCTATCTGAATTGGTTAATGGAACAGGTGCCTGTGATTCTTGAGGCAAAGACCTTCTCCATGAGTTTGAAGAAGAGAAGATTCTTGGCTCTAGAGTGTCTAAATCAAGCCCCTGTAGACGGATCTAGTGGAACATCGTATGGCACATCCGGGAGCTGTACAGGATCATCAAAATCCGGAGCATTCGATTTTTGAGTTGCTGAGTTAGTACTTCTCATCATCTTATTAGTTTTTTGTTTTTAGTTCTCTGATTGCACTTGAGGAACTAGACTGTAGACTGTTTGGTCCAGAAAACATTTTTACATGAGCTAAAATGATAAGCAAAAATGTTTCTGAAATCCAACTTTTAAGTAACAAAAATGAAGCTGTGACAAGTAATAGATGCCAAGTACTAAACGGCCGACCTAATAAGTTGTTACCTTTAGATGTTCAAGTGGGTATTAGTAATATAGACGAAACATAAATATATGAAGCAATGAGTTGGGGCATTGAATGAAGAATTCTAAAATATGGTTGATCTAAATGTGGTGCTCCTTAAATTTGGTGTTACTTGACTTACCAACCAACGACCATATCATTTGAATTATTCACTCATAAATTTCTCTCTACCGACACTCCTTACTCTCTACCACATTTTTTTTTATTGACTCTCTATTCCAAAGGTTAGATAGACATATATAAGAAAAATCATAAGCTAATATAATACTTCCAAACTTTATATTTCACATCATCATAGTATTTCGTCGAAAATATTTATAAAGTATAAGAAATTCTAATATTAAATTTGTATTTTTTTTTTTCGCAAACAAAAAGAGAAACAGAAGGTTAAAAGAGGAAATAACAGTCAGCAATGACTTTGGTGAGGATAATATAAGAAGGCTTTTGTTTTGTTTGTTTTTATTGTTTTTAAATTTATTTAGTTTTCTGTTATATTAAAAAAAAACGAGAAGCTCGTGTATTTAATCTCGCACGGTCGCAACTTACGAGAGAGAGAGAGAGAGAGAGAGAGAGAGAGAGAGGATATTCGCTGAAGTTTTTCCCTTCACCGGCCGGTATCTAAGAACGGCCAGGTTCAGCTCTGAAAGCAGAGGAAGAGACCTGTGATTGTGTATAGAGATAAGAGACAATGGTTGGACCTTCTCGACCTCAGATCGTTTTGTTTGGATCTTCTATCGTTCAGATGAGCTTCGGTCATGGTGGTTGGGGCGCCATTCTCTCCGAGGTCTATGCTCGTAAGGTATTTTCGATTTCCTCATATCTCTCTTGAGATCATTCTCTGTAACTTTCAGGTTTTATGATTCATCTTTCGTTCTAATTGTAACTATTGGGAAAAAAAAACCACTCTATTCTTAAATCTGTTTGTTATTTCACTTGATTTTACATTTGTTCTTTTTGTTATCTGAATATTAGCTTTGATGATTCTGGGAAAAAATCATGAGTTTTTATTCATTTGGATGTTTGGTTCTGTTTCTGTGGGATGTCAAAATGAAAAGCAAGAAGCTTTACGGTGTTGTGTTGGTTTCGTGGAATGATATTCCAAAGCAATGCATTTAATGTTAATGCCTTAACTAAATTTGAAGAGATTAAATATGGGATCTTTGAGCTAACTTGTGACGTGTATTGTCTTCTTTCAACAACGTGTAAAGGCCGACGTCATTCTACGAGGATATTATGGTTGGAACTCAACTCGTGCTTTGGAAGTTGTCGACAAAGTCTTCCCCAAGGTGCTTTTTCAATTGCTTCTTCCCTCTTGGGAAATGTATAGATTCCATAGACCCCTGAATTCTCCTACATTTTTATATAGACTCGGAGTTTTGTTGGTCTTTCTGACATATTAAATTGGCTTAAATTTATAATATGGTAGAATGAGGCTTAAGTTTAACATTTAGAACGAGGATAATTTGGATTCTTGTATAATTTGCTTTGCCTTATTTAACTAGTAGAATGGCTTAAATTTACGTAGACATTAGTTATAATTTGGTAGAGTGAGGTTTAAGTTTGTTAAAAATATAAAAATAGAATCAGTTAACTTGTAATGGATGCAGGATGCTGCGGTACAACCTTCTCTGGTAGTTGTCTATTTTGGAGGAAATGACTCAATGGCGCCTCATGCTTCTGGTCTAGGACCTCACGTGCCACTTCCTGAATACGTTGATAACATGAAGAAGATCGCTCTTCATCTTCAGGTTACTTCCTTACAGATTTTGATTCTTCATCTTTCTCCTGTTTATCGTCAGGTTTAAAAGCCGTTTTCAAGTTGTAATTTCTTTCCTATGATGACTTAGACTTGCGGCTTATCTTCCATAATGCTCTTTGAATCTCTCTTTATAGATCATTGTTCGCTGCAGTTGTAACATTATCCTTTGTGTTTCAGAGCCTATCAGACTCGACCCGTATCATATTCCTTAGTTGCCCTCCAGTGGACGAGGCCAAAGTTCGTCAGAACCAAAGGTGACTTCCCTCAAGTTCTCCACAATCTCTCTCTCTCTCTCTCTGTTGCTCCGTATTGACATTTTTGTGCTTCTTTTTCTATCACAAGCCCATACTTGAGTGAGGTGATCCGCACAAACGAGCTCTGCAAGACTTATTCAGACGCATGTGTGGAGCTGTGCCAAGAGCTCGGCTTACAAGTAGTTGATCTCTTCTCTACTCTTCAGAAAGTAGATGACTGGGAAACCGTTTGCTTCACGTAAGTATTCAGAATAACTTTTGAGTACTGAAAATGCGATCACTGGGGTTATATTGCAACGGATTAATGGAGTCTCGTACTGTGGTTTGTGACAGAGATGGGATACATCTGTCAGCACAAGGAAGTAAACTGGTGGCAGGGGAGATACTTAGAGTGGTTAAAGAAGCGGAATGGATACCGTCGCTTCACTGGAAATCAATGCCAACTGAATTCTCAGAGGACTCTCCTTGTGATCTTGTTTCAGCAGATGGCAAAAACACTGTAAACTCTTCCGAATGGACTTATTTCTGGGAAGAACAATGGGACTGACCATTTCAACACTGACAACAACAAGACCCTCTCTTTATATAATTGACTGTCTTGTGTTGACAAGCTTTGTTTTAGATTTATTTACATTGTGTCTATCTGCTTAAAATTATACTACTTATAAAGTATTTGTTATCGTTCATGCTTTACGTTTACACTTGTCTAATATAACCAGGAACCAATTCTTGAATAACACACAAATTTGTGTTCTTCCCTAATTTAATCTTACAATTTCTTATCTATTTTTTTTTATTTTTATAATCTACAATTAAGTTTGGACATCTACAAATGTCTTCAAACCCCATCACATTGTGGAAATCTTAATTGATAAAAAAAAAAAATATGATCTGTGCTAAAAAGTTTTTTGAATAATCAATTTGGGCCGAGACCGAAAACATATATATCGAACTTAAGGGCCCAAATAAATAGATAAAACGGAACGCATCTTCTCCTATTAACAAACCTTTTCGCTGACACAACCAAACTCCCAAAACAATAAAACAAAAATAGTTATTTCTTCTTCTTCCGTCTGCTTCTCCATCTCTTCCAAGTCTCTCTATCTCTCTCTCTCTTCTTATGCCCGAACGCATCGGGTCTCAAAAACCATTGATGAAAACCTCGATCTTTCTCTACTAGCACTGATCTATACGTATACATATCTTATTATACATTAGGTCTTCTGAATACTCTTTAATCTCTTCAGCTATGGCCGCCGCTGTTTCGTCTAACCCTCGCACCGTTGAAGAGATCTTCAAGGATTATACTGCTCGTCGCACTGCTCTTCTTCGTGCTCTTACTAAAGGTTTTTTACCTAATTCCTCTCTTTTCTCTCTCTCTCTCTCAATTTCTTAGATTTCTTCGTAATGTCATTGGTTTTTCCTTTGAATTTTCCTTTTTCTTCTTTTTTTTGACAGATGTTGATGATTTCTACTCTCAATGCGATCCGGGTAAGTCTGATTTGGCTAAATTTCGTTTTTTTTTTATTAATTTGAAGTTTGGGATTTATCTCTCTTTTAAAGAGATTTGATTGATTCTTTTGGTTTGGTGATTTTATTTGTGTAGAGAAGGAGAATTTGTGTTTGTATGGACACCCAAATGAGTCATGGGAAGTAAATCTACCAGCTGAGGAAGTTCCTCCAGAGTTACCTGAGCCTGCGCTTGGTATCAATTTCGCCAGAGATGGTATGCAGAGAAAAGATTGGCTTTCTCTTGTTGCTGTCCATAGTGATTGTTGGTTGCTCTCTGTCTCTTTCTACTTTGGAGCTCGCCTTAATCGAAATGAGAGGTATTACAATTTCATTCAGGATTCTCTTATGTTTTCAGTTTTTAAGCCAAGTCTTGTGCTTTTACTTGATTTCAATGGATTTTGTTTTCTTCTTACATGAAGCCATATCTGCTTTCTCGTGTTATATTTCTTGGCTCTTCTGGGATGAAATGTTTAGTGAAATACGTGTTGTGATAATGATGGAGTTTGTTTGGAATGAGATTGTATATGAATGTTGTTTTTTATCCCTTTGATATGTGTATGGATCTTTCGTTGCTTCTTGGGCTATGTTCTCTGACTTATATATGTGGACTTCTTGTATGTTGCATGCGTGCATCTGTCTGAGCTTTTCTCAAGATTCTTATTGTATCTTTTGGATATTGTAATTGCTGAAACTTGAAACTTTGATAACTTTTATTGTCGTTACTTGATTACTCTCTTACAACTAATATTTGCTATCTTGTGACATCTTTAAACTGATATTCTATGGAAGCATTTAATGAATTTCACCTTTTGATTGTTACATTTGATGACATCCTAATCTTCAATAAAACTATTTGGTTATTATCTTTTCATTGTTTTTCTTTAATAGAGAAATTGTTTTTGGCATTTGGATAGGTAACAATTATAGTTTCAAAAAACTTTACTTTGTTTAACTCTGTGGTAGTTTCATTATACATTAGCAGGTCTTTATCTCTACCACAGATGCATTCCCAAGGATGGAGAATCTAAACCTACATAGCTACAAACATATAATGCTAGATAAACATCACATTCACAATTGTTTGGCGTACTTATATGAAGATTCTTGTTCACTTTTTTTTTTTGCTAAAAAAGTTCGTAGCTTCTATCATCATGGGGTTATGTGCATATGGACCACTCATATGCTTTTGTCATAATTTCAATTTGCAGGAAGCGGCTATTTAGTCTGATCAACGATCTCCCAACTCTCTTCGATGTAGTGACTGGTAGAAAACCCATTAAAGACAGCAAGCCAATCTCAGATTCCGGAATTAAATCCAGAAACGGTACTAAGGTACACTGAATAAATGAGCTTCCTTTCTTCTTTATGTTTTTTTTTATATATTTTCCTGTTTCTCTCCTTGAAAGAAAAAAGCGGGTTTGCAGAGATCAATAGATGGGCAGACAAAGAGCACAACACCAAAACTAATGGAAGAGAGCAATGAAGAGGAGGAAGAAGAAGAAGAAGAAGAAGAAGAAGAAGAAGAAGACGAACATGGAGATACTCTCTGTGGAAGCTGTGGAGGCAATTACACTACTGATGAGTTCTGGATTTGCTGTGATGTTTGTGAACGTTGGTACCATGGAAAATGTGTTAAGATCACTCCGGCTAAAGCAGAGAGCATCAAGCAGTATAAATGCCCACCTTGCTGTGCGAAGAAAGGAAGACAGTGATGGTGATCAACTGATGATGATGAGTTATATCTCAGAGACTCTCTCTGATTCTCATGTTTTAAACAATATATTAATCAACTTTTTCTTCTTCTTTTTTCTTTAACCTTCTTTAATTTTAAAGCATACAGAACTCTCTCTTAAGATCTCCAGAAAGGGATTTCAAGAAGTTGAGAGAGAGAGTAGCAGCTGTTTGAGTACTATTATTATTCTTATATAAAAAAAAAAACTGGTTTGTTCCATCAAATGTGTCATGGGGTTTGTATATGTAGTCAAATTTTTAAGCATTAAAACTGTATTTTCCACTTCATCCTTTTATTTATTCTTACGTTAGGTCTTTTTATCTAAGTTAAGATTTTGTTTTTCATACTTTTTGCAAGTTGTTAAGGAAAAGTAAATCTTAGAATTGACGAGTTGTCGATATTTTAGTTTTGTTATCAACAAAACAAATTTTTAGTTAAGGCAGATTATCAAAATCAGCAATTTATAAGAAGTCTGAAAAAGTCTGGTTTAATCATCCAATTACAAAATATTAATAAACCTTCTCCAGTAGGATGAATCTAAGAGAATGCAATGTATCTTATATAGCTTCAGAATCGAAGACAAGTTTGTTGTTTCCATCTGATTGTATCCAGAGGTACTAAGTCTCTGGTGAGGTAACAATAAATTGACACAGTAAGCAAAAATTCAGATGGTCAGAAATTGAAGAATCTCACAATTTCTGTCTCTATCTTGGCCTGCTTCATTTCAATCTGCTGTCACCCCATAGAGCTTGGGATCTGCTTCATAGTATACAACATCTCCTTCGTCGCTCACAAAATGATCTTCTTTCATACTTTTTGCCAGAATTCCCAGTAAATGTAATGGCAAAGGTCCAGACTTATCAGGCTCCCTGTAATACTTCCCTAATACTGGTTTAGCTGCTTCTGTCTGCAAAACAGAGGAGCAAGTAAACACACAAGAGTTTTAAGCGTTTGTAGCATGGAACACCAAAACAAATACAGTCTTTCGTTTCAATTACTTACTGCTTCTACTAGATGATAATGTGGGATCTGTGGGAAAAGATGATGTATCACATGCGTTCCAATGTCGTGATGGATGTTGTTGATCAATCCGTAGTCACGATCCAATGTTGTAAGTCCTCCTCTCAGGTAACTCCATTCCTGGTTTGAGAGAATCATGATAATTACACACCAGTGGCTTTAACTTTAAAGTGAGAGCATTGCAGCAAAAGAACAGAGACAGCAGAGACTAAGCAGTTTACCTTCCCACGGTACCAAGGAAGCTTGTCTTCATGACCGTGGTGATGCAGGTATGTCACAAAGTCTAACCACATTACATTTATCTGCATTTGAAAAAGAAAAAAAATTCAGGTACGGAAGAGGAGGTAAAGATATACAAATTGCTCAGTCTGAAACAGGAGAGTAACAGCAGCGCATTACCCAGTAAGGAATTCCATAGAGTTTGAGCATTTGAACTGGACCAACCACGAAGTTGAGACAGATAAGCAGAGCAGCCATTGCAGTCCAACAAGCAGTAGAAGTGAGAACATCTTTTTTCTCTTTAGGGAGAAACAAATCGCTGTCCGGGTGGTAGTGAGAACCCTTTTTCCCCGGACTTCGAGCCCACTGAATGAGATGAGGGAACATTAGATTTTCTACGTGTTGTGTCAGCTTAAGTTACCATAGCAAATAGAAAGAGTTTTACCAAGTAGAAAGGGTATGCAAGCATCACAAGAGGCAGTGTAAATCTGAAGAATCTAGTCGGTTTGTCCAAACTCTTGTAGATTTTCTCAGACATCTACAATTACGTTAAACAATTTAAAACTTAATCTAAGAAACACCAGAGGAATGACTTGAAACAATATAGCCAAAACCCCGGGTTTTGACTTACGGGATGCCAAGATTCGTCGTTCTCAACATGGCCATGGTTCTGGTGGTGAGTTCTGTGGCTAATTCTCCTGCAGACCAACCAAAGTCATATACTTTACATGAGATTCTGCAAGTGGTTTTATGATAGAATGGTTAGAAAGCAAAACTCACCAGCCATGGTAAGGGACCAGAATTGAGGAATGAAGAAGATGACCCACCACACTGTTCAACCTCGGATCATTTGAGAAGCTACCATGTCCACTGCAATATGATAAACAGAATTTAATAATTTTGTTGACAATTCAAAGGAGATTACACAGTTGCAAAACAAATAACCAGTTGCCAATTGAGTTGGTCTACAAGCAACATCATCATGACAACGACAGCTTGTTACATCAAAATTCAATTGTCCAATAGCTATTGAAGAGATAGAGATAAAGATGTAAGCCAAGATTTTGTTCAAATTTAAAGGGAGAATCATCCAAAGTTGACTATAGACTAAACAGGAGGAATCAAACAACAAAAAGTTAGATTTAGTTGTGTGTATTACCAGTCATGGCCAAGAACAAAGAGAGCCCAGAACATGGTTCCTTGAGCAAGCCAATAGAGAGGCCAAACAAGCCAACTATTGAGGTAAGCAGCTCCAGCAGCTAATGCAAAGACGATAGCAACATCTCTGACAACATAACTCATAGACTTCCATGGATTCTTAACCCAACAATGCTTAGGTATAGCTGCTCTAATATCAGCTAAATTGAACGGAGGTGGCGCACTTGGGTTGAAATTTTCCGTATATGCGTTTTCATCCTTCTCCCATGGAGACTCATCAAGTACTGGTGTCGTTAGCGGTATGCTCACATTCAACGCCCAATTCCTCGTAACGAACCCATCTCGTGAATTCAGACGAAAAGCGAAAGAAGACGATGTTTTGGCAGATAGTTGTCTGAAATTGAAGGAGTTGTTGTTAGAGATGAAACTGAATCTGGGTGTGGTGTAGATTCTGGGGAGAGGCCTTATCCCACATTCTGATAAGACCAAGTTCGCCATTAGAGCTCTCTCCCCAGAAGAGGAAAAAAAAGACTTGTCTTTTTATTGTTGTTTCTGTTAAATGAGAGGTTAATAGAGAAAGAGAGAGAGAGTAAGGAAGAGATAATGTAATGAAATTATATCCTCTCCACTTGAGAAAGAGAGAGAGATTGTGAATAAAAACTTGTGCTTTGCCTTGTCGTCTCTCACTTTCTATCTCTCTGCCTCACACACGCTTTAAATATTTGCCTTTTATAAGGTCGGCAATCTACATGTATTTGTGTGGGAAACCTGCAACTATAAAGGAGAAAGAGAGTTATTGCTAACGTGAGAGATTTTTTTTGTTAGTGTGTGAAACTTTGTGACGGCCAATTTTGACCTAACTACTACTAGATTCAACACGCTTTTGATTGATCTCGTTTTATTTTTGTTTTATAAGTCTTTCTTTGGTATATGATTCCGTTTTAGTTTAAGACTTCAAAAATAAAGTGAAACAAAAAACTTAATAACACATAAGTTTTATGATCCTAACTTTTTTTTTAAGGACGGTGGCAGATTTTATACACATTATTTTAATGACACGAATAACGTTAGACAAAAAGAGGAATTTGGTGAAGAAAAGATTTGAGAATATGAGTCAATTACGCTTCAATGTTTCATATTTGGTCAAATAACCTAAAATTACCTAACACAAACTAAACCGATTTGATTCTGGTTTAGTTTGGTAAAACTACCTTTTACGATGATAAAAAATTACTTTGCCCTCAAAATTCAAAGGCTAATATGATTTTCACACTCTTTTCGGCTTCTCTTTTTCAAATATCGTAACATCAACTGAGTAAAAATATGCTAAAGTGAGAGAGAAAGATTATCTTCATTTACCTCGGCGAGTCAAACTAATAAGTTAGTGATTTGTGATTTTCGTAATTAATATTATCTTTTGGTTGGATGTAAAGTTATACAAGGTGAGTGAAACCAAAATAAATAAGACAAAAAAGCAATTGATGACATTCATCATCATCTCTGTGTTTTCAGACGATGAGAATTTTTGAGGAAAATGTAAAAATAGACGATTTAAACGAAGATATATGGTTTGAACTGAGTAAGTTTACGAGGTTTAGTAAAACGAAAAAAACTTGATCTAACTCTTATCTCAAGAACAATATGGAAAGTTATAAGAGGTTCGAGGTTTCCTATGTGAAAATGATTTTCTTCTAGAATTTTCTTTGTACCATATTATACACAAAATGTAAATCGAGAATTTGCTTGTTCGGATATACAAATGAGAAAATAGTGATTAAGTAAAGACAACTATACTATAGTCTTGGTAGTTTCAAGTTTCAACGTTGAACCTCTACTAAACAACTTTTTGGAGAAATGGGAAGGTCAAAAGAGTAAGGTATCGACCGGTTCTGTGCTCGGGACAAATCGATGATCCAAGAAAGTGTGTAACAATAACATTGATGATTACACTTCCCATGGAAACAATTGTTTCTCCATTGAACGATATCAGTGACGAGGACACATGAAGACACGTATGGAGAGAAGGAGGAGGAAAATGGAGAAGCAAGAAGTGATGACAGAAAGGCATTTAGGTCATTCGTTTTTGAGGATTATGCATGGAGAGTGTACCATGAACGTCTCTTCTTCAATGATCCACTTGACAGATACAGAATCAAATCTTAGAAAGATTTAAGAACTCATTTTTGTGTTTGTTTCTTGGATTGAATTGGTCGAGACTAGTTTTCTTGTCGTTAACTTGTTACTTTATTTTTCATAATATCTTTTTGGGGTTAAAAGAATGAAAAAACAGCAGATTGACGTTGAGATATATTTTGAAGTTTTTTGCTCTATTCAGTTCGGAGTATGTTCCGTTTTAATATTCCTCCAACAGAAGATTGAAGGTACACTCTACTCTTAATGATATTTATCATGTAAATAGTTGGCATGGATTCAGCTATAAATTTGCAATTACTAAGCATTTTTAATATTTCTGCACTTTGACACCAGATCACCTTTTAGTCTTCGGGCTTTCAGTTGGTCTGTGTCTCTTTATTTCCATATTTGAATTTTGGCATTCTTGTAAGATCATTCAAGTGAGAGATGCTTTTACTCCTACAAGAAATCGTAGTTGTGTCGAATTTTGCCATATAAACTATGAAAAGTTTGAGAGCTTTCCCTTTGTAAAGTTGAAAATAGTCTCCAACTTTGGCTATATTATCAGCTTCCAACTCAAAATCAATTGTCAATGAGTGGAGTGTCACATATTTTTATATATTATACAAGATCTCTTCTAGCATCTGATGTGTAACATTTATCTCTAATACGCCTTTTCGAGATGATTGTTCATTTAAATCAGAGATCTCGGTAGTTCGGATAAGGATCGGTGGACCAACTGTTGGGTCGAATCGATTATGGATCGGGCTGTACATGTGTAGATCGAGTTCTGATACCATATTAGATTATGATCTTCCAACTCAAAACCAATTGACAATGAGTAGAGTGACCCATATTATTTATATATTATATAAAATTCCTTCCAATATTTATCCCTAATATATGTTGTCTCAAATTCGATGGACTAGTCTTTATATATGAACTTGTTGAACAAATTCATCAATTCTCCCATGATTTTGATTTGTTCTGTTTTTAGTTGGTGTCAGCAAAGCAAACTCCTTAGCTTGCTATATCAAAAAAGATAAAAACAAAAAAACTACACGTACTATTTTTTTTTATTTTTTATTTTTGTGGAGATAATCACCAAACTATCATTTTTCTTAACTTAATAATCAAATGTAGTATTTTTACACTGTTAGGAAAATAGATCAAAACTTACACTTTTTAGATGGTCGATTAGTTTTTTTTGGTCAATATGGCCGATTACTATTTTATCAATAGTTCTACATACTATGAATACGTTGCCATATTTGCAATAATATGTTTGAATAGTGCTAAAATATGAAAAAACTTTATCCTCACTTGTAATCATGTACGTATTGTAAATACTAAATACATGAGCATAAAATTCTCTGTTTCGTGACCAAAACCAATGTTCAAGAAAGCGCTTGGGCTCTAGTCAGGCAGTGACCCTCCGTCTAGCGCTAAAATGTCTAGCCGATGACCCTACGTCTAGTGCCTAGAACGATTAGTCGGAGCCTAGGGGATTTTAGGCAGTTTAAGCGGTTTAAGTAATTTTATAATAAATATATATATTTAAATACATATATATTAACATAATATAATATAACATAATAAAATTGAATAGTTTAAATTATTTAAATTATAAGAACGTGAAGAATATTAATATTTTGTAATTTTACATTTTTTTAAATAACATTTTTTTATATAAAAACATATATATTAAATAATTTATTAAATCTGTATATCCCACATAATTTATAACTCATATAATTAGCGTTTAATTTATTTAATTATCATATATTTTGCTAAATCTAACTATCTGTATAATATAAACCGATATTTTAAAATTTTAAGCGGTTTAGGCGTTAATCGGACGGCTTAAGGGGATCTAGCGCTTAGGCGCAGCCTAGACAACCAACCGCCTAGATCGCTTTTTAGAACACCGATCAAAACATAACCGCTGAGTTGGTCGGATCAAATTCGACCCGACCCGACCCGTTAATTGGCAAAAGCACATCGTACAGCTCAGGCACTTCGTCTCCTTTCATTCCACCCCTTATATTCGACGAGTGACTCCGATTTGATCGCTGTTTCGTCATTTCTCACTTTGCTAAGGAAAAAAAAGAATCTCTCTTCTCCATCACTTTTCTTGTGTTCACTTGCCTCAGATCTGACAGATCTGGCAGCGATTGCTAAATCTTCTTCAGTTTCTCTAGCATCGCTAATCTCTTTCACCGGCCGTTGACGGCTCGTCCCGGCCGTGGATCTGATTTTGGCCGCTTGATTCTCTTGCCGCGATCTGAGGTCAAACATGGCCGCAGCTAACGCCCCCATCACCATGAAGGAGGTTGTAACGGTGAGTTCTCCGTCTTCCCTCTCCTTTTTTTTGAATCAAGCTAAATTTTGGACGATTTAAGATGTATTTGTCGTTTTAGTAACGATTTGTCTCTGCTTAGACTGTTATATGATAGATTCCAGTTCCATACTGTTCTGAATTCTGCTCGATCGTTGCGTATCAGTCAGTTTCACGGATGAGTAGTTTGATTAATTCACGTCTCTGATCAGATTTTCTCTACTTACGCTCAGATCTGTGTTACCTGAATCTATCTAGCCCGTATTTCAATTTATTGTGTTGTGCGATGTGTTGATTCACTCGGATCTCGTAGCTAAACAAATGAACTATGCCAATTGACGCTTTGTTTTGAAAATTTTCCAGCTTCCGAGCTGTGGGATCAATCAACAATTCATTACTTTTACAAATGTTACTATGGAGTCTGACAAGTACATATGTGTACGAGAGACGGCACCGCAGAACAGTGTTGTAATTATTGATATGAATATGCCGATGCAGCCTCTAAGGAGGCCTATTACTGCAGATTCTGCTCTTATGAACCCTAACTCGAGGATCCTTGCCTTAAAAGGTATTTTACTGTTTTCTTCTATTGAAATAAATTTGCGGCGTATTATCAGTTATCACATCCATAAGTCTTTCCTTTTGAAGTTTTCTCCAGAACTACCATTGATAACTCCTACTTCGTTTCGCTAACTACATATGCTATTTATTACGGAAATGATGTTTTTGAAGTTTAAATGACTCCGTGCATGTCTCACTTGATTGAAAACCTATTTTATCAAAATAAGGATGGAAAAGTAATTACACTCATCGAGCTTATATTTTAGTCCTATACTCTTGTTCTGGACTTGGATAAGATAGCATTTTCAATGATGTTGGAAACATCAGTGTAGAGTTCTATGTATTCCAACATGTGTTTATTTTGTGTGAATGTTTCTTCCTTACTTTGTTGCTCGTTTTTCTCTCAAATTTGTATATAGCTCAAGTTCCTGGAACTACTCAGGATCATCTACAGATCTTTAATATTGAAGCAAAAGCAAAGTTGAAATCGTATCAGATGCCTGAGCAGGTGAATGTCGAAGCAAAGATTTTGTAACCCTATTATCTTTCATGTTGTACACTTCATTCAGACTATGTTTTTACTGGTCTGAATTTTATGTTAAGATATTAACGCCCATGGTTTATAGGTTGCTTTTTGGAAGTGGATCACACCAAAGATGCTGGGACTGGTCACACATACTTCTGTGTATCATTGGTCGATTGAAGGTTTTATATCTCTAACTTACTCTCAACTTTTTCATATCATGTATAGGTTGTTTCTCATTTTTGCTACAATATATTCAGGTGATTCTGAGCCAGTGAAGATGTTTGATAGAACGGCCAATTTGGCAAACAATCAAATTATAAACTATAGGTGCTCTCCTAATGAAAAATGGTTGGTCTTAATTGGAATTGCTCCTGGCTCTCCTGAGGTAGGTTTTCTGCGCCACAAATTAGGTTGAATAAGGACATCATAATGGCAGTCATGTTGTTTATTTTTGACTGGATCTTGTCATCATTATGTTCTGTAGAGACCACAATTGGTAAAAGGGAATATGCAGCTTTTCTCTGTGGATCAACAGAGGAGCCAGGCCCTTGAAGCACATGCTGCGTCATTTGCTCAGTTTAAGGTAAACTATGTGATTCTTTTGTGAGTTCATTCCATGGTCGGATCTTGAACTGTTGTATGACAAGCTACATTATTAATGACAGGTCCCTGGGAATGAGAACCCTTCTATTCTTATATCCTTTGCAAGCAAAAGCTTTAATGCTGGGCAGATAACATCAAAGTTGCATGTTATTGAACTTGGTGCCCAACCAGGTTAGCTTCCTCAACTGCTCTATGTTTTCATGGTTATTCAGTGTCTTTTTCGTTACATTTTAGTTGGCATTTGTCTGATTTCTAATGATGGGCGACTTTTTTTGCAGGAAAACCATCGTTTACAAAAAAGCAGGCAGATCTTTTTTTCCCCCCAGATTTCGCGGATGATTTTCCTGTGGCCATGCAGGTTTGTAGTTGCATTAGATGTTAATTAACCTCAGTATGTTTCTGGTGAAATTTTATGACACCAACTTCTCCCTTTTTCCCAACAGGTCTCTCACAAATTTAACTTGATATATGTCATCACCAAGCTTGGCCTGTTGTTTGTATACGATCTAGAGACAGCTTCTGCGATCTACAGAAATCGGATAAGTCCAGACCCAATTTTCTTAACGTCTGAAGCTTCCTCAATTGGGGGTTTCTATGCCATTAATAGGCGAGGACAAGTTCTTTTGGCAACTGTAAATGAGGCCACCATAATACCTTTTATTAGTGGTCAAGTATGTTCAACTAGTATTCTATTTCTCTCTATATAATCTATGTTTTCATAAGGACATGCTAAGAACTCTATGCTTTTGTGTGATAGTTGAACAATTTGGAACTTGCTGTCAATCTTGCTAAAAGAGGAAACCTCCCTGGTGCAGAAAATCTGGTATGTAATCTTTATGTTGGATCAGATGTGTGAATCTGTTTGCTTGGTAAAGTAGTTATTGTTGATTAATGCTAGTGTGACGAAAAAGAGTCATTCCGAGAGGAAAATAATGTTGAAATGTGTCATTTTGATTTTCATGCAAATTGAGGAATAACTAAATGTTCTATTATATCCCCAAAAAAAGAAATTCTCTTGGATTTCGATTCTATTCCAAATCGTTAATTTAAATAGGGGTAAAATGGATAATTTTACACCAAGTTTACATGGAAACTATAAAATGACACTTATTTTGAAGCAAAAAAAAGCCTAAAAAGTGAATAATAGATGATAATGTTGGGAGTATGAAAACCTGGTGAATTTGATGATAAACTTCTTCCAAGCTCCTAAGACATCTTATATAGATAGAGACTAAAGATCATAACCTATATAAACCATGTTTACTTGATTGTAACAGTAACTGTAAAACATTTGTAAATAGGCAGAAACTCCTTAGACCTCTGAACCCACTGCGTCTATCACATTCGTTGATGCAAAGTTTCTCATATTCAATTTGGATGTTGCAGGTTGTCCAGCGGTTCCAAGAGTTATTTGCTCAAACAAAGTACAAGGAGGCTGCTGAGCTTGCTGCTGAATCTCCTCAGGGCATTCTACGGACACCTGATACGGTTGCCAAATTCCAGGTATTTGTTCCATATTCAAGAAAATAGTCCTCTGTGAACATGTTGTATACTATTATGTGTAGGTAACACCAATCTGATACTACAACATCGTACTGTACAATTTTGCAGAGTGTTCCAGTACAATCAGGTCAAACTCCTCCATTGTTACAGTATTTTGGTACCCTTTTGACTAGAGGGAAGCTAAATGCATATGAGTCTTTGGAATTATCTCGGCTTGTTGTGAATCAAAACAAGAAGAACCTCTTGGAAAACTGGTTGGCAGAAGATAAGTTAGAATGCAGTGAAGAACTTGGAGACCTTGTGAAGGTAATCTTAAAATGACCATTGTCATTTAAATGGTCTCTGATATCTCCTGTAGTATGTTGTAACAATAACCTTTTCTGTTTCAGACTGTGGATAATGACCTTGCTCTAAAAATTTACATCAAAGCTAGAGCTACTCCAAAAGTCGTTGCAGCTTTTGCAGAGCGTAGGGAGTTTGACAAAATACTGATTTACTCAAAGCAGGTAAATAATGAGTTTTAAAGTGTTCCCGCTCCACTGTTATGGTTACCCTTAATGTCATTGTGTTCAAGAAATACCATTGTTTCATCTTGTGACTTTAGGTTGGGTACACACCTGATTACATGTTTCTTCTGCAAACCATACTCCGTACGGATCCTCAGGTTAGTGTGGTGCACTTTTGATACTTGCAACATATTAAACTGTGAAAGTACTGTTACTAGAATCTTGCTCCGTAAGCACAAGATTATTCATGAATCAAATCACGTTTTATTGATTGATTTTGGCCCGATGTTGTTTATCAAGCAACTTCTGTTTTGCGCTGTAAAAGGTCAATAGTCTTTTAACTGTTTATTTCAGGGAGCAGTAAATTTTGCTCTAATGATGTCCCAAATGGAAGGAGGCTGTCCAGTTGACTACAACACTATTACTGATCTTTTCCTTCAGGTAGGTGAACACGTAGGATATGCTGTGTACATTAATACATGTTGTGCTTCTATGTACTAAGACTATGTAGTGCATGAGCGTTATCATGTGCTAATTTACTTATTTTTCCATATCAGAGAAATCTTATCCGTGAAGCGACTGCTTTCCTTCTGGATGTTCTGAAGCCAAATTTACCCGAACATGCTTTTCTGCAAACTAAGGTTGACAAGAGTTGCCACCTTGAACTTCTCTGTGCTTTTGCTGTTCACCTCCCTTTCTCAGACCTTTTAGTCCACTGTCAACACAGGTTTTGGAGATCAATTTGGTAACCTTTCCTAATGTGGCTGACGCAATCTTAGCAAATGGGATGTTCAGCCACTATGACCGGCCTCGTGTTGCTCAGCTTTGTGAAAAGGCTGGACTTTATATCCAATCCTTAAAGGTTTTTGCTCAATGTCTACTTTAATTTCTTGGCATATCATATGCATTATGTTTTCAGCCGTAACTTCTTTTCGTTTTGCTTTCTGCAGCATTACTCTGAGTTACCTGATATCAAACGTGTAATTGTGAACACACATGCTATTGAGCCACAGGTAATATACCTCTGAACTAAAAGTTGGTTGCCACACTCCTGGATGTCAGTTGTTGAATATTCCTCTGCTCAAATTTGCAGGCTCTTGTCGAGTTTTTTGGTACTCTTTCTAGCGAATGGGCTATGGAGTGCATGAAAGATCTTCTGTTGGTCAACCTGAGAGGCAATCTTCAGATAATCGTTCAGGTATGTTCTGTATTGTGGTATGACATGAATTTTACTGTTTAATGTAATACTGACATGTTCATGCCATTACAGGCTTGCAAGGAGTACTGTGAGCAACTTGGTGTTGATGCATGCATTAAACTCTTTGAGCAGTTCAAGTCATACGAAGGGCTATACTTTTTCCTAGGTTCATATTTGAGTATGAGGTGATTTATCGAGGGCCTACTGTCATTCCTATAAACAAGCATAATCCTTCTGTTTGTATTTTGATGATTTACAATGTCTTCCCTATTTTTGATAGTGAGGATCCTGAGATTCACTTCAAGTACATTGAAGCAGCTGCCAAGACTGGTCAAATTAAGGAGGTTGAGCGGGTGACAAGAGAGTCTAACTTTTATGATGCTGAAAAGACGAAGAACTTTTTGATGGAAGCTAAGCTTCCTGATGCCCGACCTTTGATAAATGTCTGTGATCGTTTTGGCTTCGTGCCTGATCTTACTCATTACCTCTACACAAACAACATGCTGCGTTACATTGAAGGTTACGTTCAGAAGGTATGGAGTTTCTTAAGACGATTGCCAAGTATGATAGGTTTTTCAATAAATAACTATATATGTGATTCCTTTTGAAGGTGAATCCTGGGAATGCTCCCTTAGTTGTGGGGCAGTTGCTTGATGACGAATGCCCTGAAGATTTTATAAAAGGCCTTATTCTTTCTGTTCGTTCATTGCTTCCTGTTGAACCCCTTGTTGATGAATGTGAAAAGAGGTGTGAATCCTTTTCTTCGTCTTGGTTTCCATCCATATATATGCTCCTTTGTCCCTGAGGCTCTAATATGTATATGTTTTTTTCAGAAATCGACTCCGTCTTCTCACTCAGTTCTTGGAGCATCTAGTTAGTGAGGGAAGCCAAGATGTGCATGTCCATAATGCCTTGGGTAAAATTATCATAGACAGTAACAATAACCCGGAGCATTTCTTGACCACCAATCCTTACTACGACTCTAAGGTTGTGGGTAAGTACTGCGAGAAACGTGATCCCACCCTGGCTGTTGTGGCATACAGAAGAGGACAATGTGATGAAGAACTCATCAATGTCACCAACAAGAACTCTTTGTTCAAGTTACAAGCCAGGTATTTGATTAATGCTTACCAGACTTCTTATTTATTTCACAGTTGGTTACTTTGTAGACTGCTTATACATGGTATTCTAACTGCAGGTATGTAGTGGAGAGGATGGATGGTGACCTCTGGGAGAAGGTTCTTACTGAAGAAAATGAATATAGGAGGCAACTTATCGACCAAGTTGTGTCTACTGCTTTACCAGAAAGCAAGAGCCCAGAGCAAGTTTCTGCAGCTGTTAAAGCATTTATGACTGCTGATCTGCCGCATGAGCTTATTGAGCTTCTTGAGAAAATTGTGCTTCAAAATTCTGCCTTCAGTGGAAATTTCAATCTGCAGAATCTGCTTATACTGACAGCTATTAAGGCAGATCCGTCTAGAGTTATGGATTACATTAACAGGCTGGATAATTTTGATGGTCCAGCTGTAGGAGAAGTGGCGGTTGATGCTCAATTATATGAAGAGGCATTTGCAATTTTCAAGAAGTTTAACTTAAATGTTCAGGCTGTCAACGTATTGTTGGACAATGTCAGGAGCATTGAACGTGCTGTTGAGTTTGCTTTCCGGGTTGAAGAAGATGCGGTTTGGAGTCAAGTAGCTAAGGCTCAACTCAGGGAGGGACTAGTCAGTGATGCAATTGAGTCCTTTATCCGAGCTGATGATGCGACTCAGTTCCTGGAGGTCATCCGCGCCTCTGAAGATACTAATGTCTATGATGACTTGGTCAGATACCTTCTGATGGTTAGACAGAAGGTGAAGGAGCCCAAGGTGGATAGTGAGCTCATCTATGCTTATGCAAAGATTGAAAGGTTGGGTGAGATTGAAGAATTTATTCTGATGCCCAACGTTGCTAACCTTCAAAATGTTGGCGACCGCTTGTACGACGAAGCCCTGTATGAGGCTGCAAAAATAATCTATGCGTTCATATCAAACTGGGCCAAGTTAGCCGTCACACTTGTGAAGTTGCAACAGTTCCAAGGTGCTGTTGATGCTGCAAGGAAAGCAAACAGTGCAAAGACATGGAAGGAAGTCTGCTTTGCTTGTGTTGATGCAGAGGAATTCCGACTGGCTCAGATCTGTGGACTCAACATTATCATACAGGTGGATTAATACCTGATCCTAGTTCCTGACAAAAGTTTTTAAGTTAAAATTGGGTTGCAATTTTCAATTTTGTATGCCTTTTTATGTAATCTGTTTGTGTTTTAAAAGGTGGATGACCTGGAAGAAGTCAGCGAGTACTACCAGAACAGAGGGTGCTTCAATGAATTGATCTCGCTTATGGAGAGTGGACTTGGTCTGGAACGTGCTCACATGGGGATATTCACCGAGTTGGGTGTATTGTACGCCAGATATCGTTATGAGAAGCTTATGGAACACATCAAGTTGTTCTCGACACGTCTCAATATTCCCAAGCTTATCCGGGCCTGTGATGAACAACAGCATTGGCAGGAACTTACCTATCTTTACATTCAATATGATGAATTTGATAATGCTGCAACCACTGTCATGAATCATTCTCCTGAAGCATGGGAGCACATGCAATTCAAAGATATTATTGCCAAGGTTGCAAATGTTGAGCTGTACTATAAAGCTGTCCACTTCTACTTGCAAGAGCACCCTGATATAATCAACGATCTTCTCAATGTACTCGCTCTGCGGTTAGATCACACTCGTGTTGTTGATATTATGCGCAAGGTTAGAGACTGACTGTTGATTTTTATTTTTTCCTTTACTAATCAGCTGTGGCTTAATCAATTGATTTGTGATGATTTTGTTTGTCTTCTGATCTCAGGCTGGTCACTTGCGTCTTATCAAGCCATACATGGTTGCAGTTCAGAGCAACAATGTCTCTGCTGTAAATGAAGCTCTGAATGAGATATATGTAGAAGAAGAAGACTATGACAGGTTGCGAGAGTCCATCGATTTGCATGACAGTTTTGACCAGATAGGCCTGGCCCAGAAGGTAAGAGTTTTAATATATCTATCGAATTCATGTTTTATATTTTCCCTTATGTACTAATGTACCTTCTTGTGAATGATGTGAAATAGATTGAGAAACACGAGCTTGTCGAAATGAGACGTGTGGCTGCTTATATCTACAAGAAAGCTGGTAGATGGAAGCAATCAATTGCTTTGTCAAAGAAAGATAACATGTACAAGGACTGTATGGAAACTGCTTCGCAATCAGGTGACCATGATCTTGCAGAACAACTTCTCGTCTACTTCATTGAACAGGTATTGGATTGGTTTCAAGTAGGATTACATCAAAAGCCATTAGTTAATTATTTTCCGTTTGAAGATGAAATAAATAATTACTTTTTTTTTTTTTTGCTGATTACAGGGAAAGAAGGAATGCTTTGCTACATGTCTCTTTGTCTGTTATGACTTGGTCCGACCAGACGTTGCTCTAGAACTTGCTTGGATCAACAATATGATTGACTTTGCCTTCCCGTATCTCCTCCAGGTGATCCTCCAAATCCTCTTGTGCCCGATGAGATAGGAATTAGACTAACGCTATGATCAACTCTCTTTTATCACTGCTTGTTTTTCCATAGTTTATCCGAGAATATTCGGGCAAAGTGGATGAGCTAATCAAGGACAAGCTAGAGGCACAAAAAGAGGTGAAGGCCAAAGAGCAAGAAGATAAGGATGTCATGGCCCAACAGGTACTACACTCAGACATCGTTGAGTAAAATGCTTTAAAATCAAATCAATATGCACACTTATGTCTTGTTTATTGTGTTTCCAAAACAGAACATGTACGCCCAATTATTGCCATTGGCACTACCGGCCCCACCAATGCCAGGAATGGGAGGTGGTGGGTATGGTCCGCCACCACCAATGGGCGGGATGCCAGGAATGCCACCATTTGGAATGCCACCAATGGGCGGCTACTAAGACCATTGGAGGAAAAGTTGTCCATTCAAGAATCAGAAACTCCTTAGCGTCAATTTGTCAGGGTGGCATTCGTCTGCTGGAGGACTGTGATCGGAACTCTTCTGGGTGTTTCCTTCTTTGGGGTTTATAGGGTATGTGTGGATAATAAACCTGTTTTCGTTTGTAATATTCTTTGGGGTTTGTACTTTTAGGTGACTCATTTTTGGTTGAAGCCCATTTTTACTATTTTTCTTTGGAGGTGAGAAGACTCCTTGTGACTAGTCTGGGATTATATCATTTTACTTTGAACCTCTCCTATGAGTTTTCTTGTTTTTTTTTTCTCTTAACTAATCTTTTTCACTTAATCTTCGACAATTTAAATCCTTGTTGATTTTTTGGAATTTTTTTATGGTAAACTTCCTTTCGTTCTTGGCTTGATAAATACCCTGTTAGATGAATCCTCGTCACTTTGTTTTTATTTTAACTGAGATGTCACTAGAACCGGGTTGTTTGTTGAACACTCATTTAACTAAATACTGAACCAACTGATCTTCTTTGCTCATCTGAATTTGGTTTGATACTTTAATTGAGTGGATCAAGTGCTCAACCAGATTAAAAGAAAATCGATTTCTCTTAACGGGGTAAAACCGGTCAGGGTATATACATGTTCTTCACAAGTTCAGCTCAGCTTCACTCGGTAGGAGTTAAATTAATGAAATCTCTAGCCCACAACAATCATTCCTTTCGTTCCTCTAGACGTGTGACCAATAATATACTTTTCCAATATGAACATACGAATCAATCAGTTCAACTAAAAGTTCTCACCAGACTCTAACTTAAGAGCATCTCAAAATTATAATCAAGAAAATTGTCGAATAATATAGAACTCAGGTTGATTTGTTCAAATGTAACAAACACAATTCTTAATAGAAAACATAACCTCCAGTAATTTGGTCCAACAAAACATGCAAAGTGAAACTTGAAAAAAAGAACTGGTTAAAAACAAAGAAAACACAAAGATAGGTTTGTTCAAAACTACTTAGATCGCTGTCTCATCTTTCGTCTCTTCCTCTTTAATCTCCTCATACGCTTCTTCTTCCACTGATACAACAACCCAAACACACCATTAAGATCTTACCCAATATATTATTATTCTAATTCATGCAAGCTTAGAGAACCCATAAAACAAAAAGACTGAAACCCATTAATCACCTTAGCCCTCATGGTGAATTCACAGAAGATAAACCACTAACTCCTCGGTTTCTATGCAGCTTTCAGAAAATGAGCGGCTGACAAAACAGATAGATTTTGTTGTTTAACACTCATTTGCATCTTTATATGACAGCAAAACCCTAGTGCTCGTTTATTCTTCTGCAACTACTGGGCCGGTCGATGCCCAAGAAAGCCCATAATAAATAATATCATTAACTTAAATCCCTTTTGTCAAAAGTATAATAAATTCAGTTTTAAATATAATCATCAACTCAGGAGGAAGCACAATGTCTGAGTGAGTCCACTCGGTCTCCTCAAATTCCAAGCTTCCACCGTATTGCAAGCAAGCTTCTTCGATCTTCCTCTTGTGGTTTCGTTTCTAATCGTAAGTTTGATTTTTTTATCAACCTGAAAAAGTAGATAGATCAGATTTAGGCAAAGAGATTGATAATTAGGTTCTAAAAATCGAACCTTTGTTGTGATGTTAAGGCAGTTTATGAAACCGTTGCATTAAGTAGAAACCCTAATTCATGAGGCCTGTGTAGTGTTGTTAACGAGTAATTAGATAAGAAGCAGTTATACATTGAAGCTTAATGGAAGCAACGGTTAATAACTCAAGTTGTAATGGTGAGTGGACAGTGGTCTTACCTAGTAAAGGAAGACAAGGAAGAAGAAGAAAACCAAAATCTAATGGTCAAGAAGAAGAGGAAAAAGAGTAATTATGGAAATTGGATGATCTTGAGGTTGATCCGCAGAGACTAGCAAGACTGAAGCAGAAAATGGAAATTTCAATGAAGAAAATCCAGAGCTCAAAGTTTTACACAGTATTCTTGAAACAGCTCAAGTCTCCTGAGGTTTTATATCAGTTTCGCCTCCGTGTCAAGGTCGGGGATCTGAAAATTTCGGGTTTCAAAATATAAAACGTCTCTAATAAATGTATTTAAATATAAAACATAATTTTAAATATAATAAAAAAATCAACAATAAAATATAAATTATCCAAAAATAATAAAAAACAAAAAATATTTTAGTATTTAAAAATTATAAATGAAATATATATATATATAAATAAATCTAAATTGGGATTCCATAAAAAAACAGGAATTCTAGACAAATGTTTCGCTCGGCTTCCTTCATGACCGACTCTGTGTTAGGCATTGAAACACAGCTGCAGATGGATGGTGATGTACGGTACAGGCAGCATCGAGTCTTGTGAATCGCCAAGGTTTCAGCTGAGCATTGCAACCTTGATGAAAAGAGAGTTTGATTGGGTTGGTAGTAACATACAAGTATATGATCCACTCCTCTCCTCTCCGTAATTGAATCTAGTGTCCTAGAATCTTTGAGATGCACCGTTTTAGCAAGCTCGCAGGGTAGCTCTAAAACCTATTCTTTTCTTCATCCCACATTGAGAGGCCAATATCTATACAGCAACCTATTGGCTATTGCAAGCAAACTGGAGAATGGGTCATTTGTCCTAAATCGCTTTGTTTGTCATCAAAGTAATCATTCATCTATTTGGGGGGAAAAAATGCCAAAAACAAATCATAATCATATGTTAGAAAAATAAATATCTACAAAAGAAGTGATAAACTTCACAACCATTGATAAAGACTCGAATGACCAAATTCACATAAATTATTTTCCCCCAAATAACTGCAGTCATTCCGAGTTATATAAATAATATATTTACTCATCAAATGACAACAAAAAAACAAAACAAAAAAATCATCTTTAATCACTATCACTCAAGAAGGCCGTCGTTCACAGTCTCATGGTGTTGATAACGACTCGACTCGAATGTAGACTCGGCAGAGCGGACAACTCGACTCGGTCCTAAGCCACCGATCAACACATTCGCATTATATAAAGAAAATATGGATAATCAGTTCCATGAGTTTAACCTTGTTCTAAAAATCCCCGCCTAGCTCCCATTACACCCTGCCTAGTCGCTAGACCCACCCTCACCGCCTCGATTAATGACTAATCCCTCGAGAAAGTCAGTCAACCGATTATTTCCCGCCTAATCCGATTAATCCCCGCCTAATCCGATTATTTTCGACATAATCATCTATAATCCAATTATTTTTAAATTTTCAAGTATAAATTTTTTTTGTTTTTGTTATTCAGACATTTATATTGATAGTTTCTGATGTTTCATAATAAATTATATTAAAATTATAAATAAAAATCATAAAATAAATTATTAATACTACATTTTCATGTATTTACTATAATTTTAAAAATAATATTATTTAAAAGTTTAATATAATGAATAAATATATTTTAAAAATATTAAAATAACCTAAAACTAATCCCCAATTAATCCCTGTTTACTCCCCGATTAATCCTCTAGGCGCTAGATCCACCCTCGCCGCCCGACTAGCGCCTAGAGATTTTTAAAACATTGGAGTTTAATCATTAATGTAAGGGAATGTAATTTTATCATTAATGTAAGGGAATGTAATTTTATCATTAATGTAAGGGAATGTAATTTTATCATTAGCCGTATAAATAAAAACGCATTAAACAAAAGCTAGACAATGACTGTACCAGTAGTAGGACCGACCCAGTTAATGACCAAACGGTATTCAAAAACCGGTTCAGATTATGAATTATTGGTTCGGTTAGCGGAGAAAAACAGAGAAGAAGATAATCGCCGTTGCTGACGTCACCGCCGGTAATCAAATCCCCTTAACCGTATATTTCTCTTTACTTTTCATCATAAATCGGATTCTCTGACATCTTCCATCAATATTCTTATCCTAAGCCTCATTCTCAAACACCGAACGTTAGCCTTCTCCTCCCCTCCGATATGGAGACGACGCCGGAGACTCAGTCGAAGCCCCACCAAAGCGGGTCTCACCGTCTACCGGCGGGACGAGAAGACTGGTGGAGCGAGGACGCTACGGCGACATTAATCGAAGCCTGGGGAGACCGTTACGTTAATCTCAACCGTGGAAATCTCCGGCAAAACGATTGGAAAGAAGTCGCCGACTCCGTCAATTCTAGCCACGGAAATGGCCGGCCTAAGACCGATGTGCAGTGTAAAAACCGGATCGATACGTTGAAGAAGAAGTACAAAACGGAAAAGGCCAAACCTTTATCAACTTGGTGCTTCTTTGATAGACTCGATTTCTTAATCGGTCCGGTTATGAAGAAATCGTCAGCTGCCGGCACCGGTGCTGCTGCTAAATCGGCGTTGGTGAACCCTAATTTGAATCCATCTGGATCTAAATCGACTGGTAGCTCTCTTGACGATGATGACGATGACGATGATGATGATGAAGATGACGCTGGTGATTGGGGATTTGTGGTGAGGAAGCATCGTCGAGTTGAAGATTTAGATCCGAGTGAAGGATCAGCCTTTAGGGAACTAGCGAGAGCGATTCTCAAGTTAGGTGAAACTTATGAGAGAATCGAAGGTACGAAGCAGCAGATGATGATTGATTTGGAGAAACAGAGAATGGAAGTTGCAAAGGAGCTAGAGTTACAACGAATGAACATGTTGATGGAGATGCAATTGGAGCTCGAGAAATCTAAACATGGAAAACGAAGAGCTGATTCTGGTAAGCAATTGTGCATATGGTTAAAGTTTTCATTTTTATTGCTTCTGTGATTTCAATTTGTTGGAAACAAATCTCCAGTATGAAACTTTGGGCTATGATTGATGAGTTTACTGATTATTCAATTCTGGTTTGTTCTTCTACAGGTAAGAAGTTGTAGGATTATAGATTGTGGAGGAGCTACTACAGTGAAGCAAGGAGCAATGGTTGGATCTAAAGCGCTTATGAATTGGACAAGTTGTTATTATTATTAATCTTTAGGTTTCAAGTTAGAGCAATGCTTTTTTGTTTTTCATTCTCTGCTCTAGCTTTCTAGAGGGTACATTGGTGGTAGTAATACAAATTACCGGAAGAACTCTCGTAGTATCTGACGTATCAAAATGTACTTTTGTGAAGTATCAATGTATGATGGTTTGTGTATCAGTGCCTGCAGTTCTAAAGAACGTTCATCGCTGTTTTTTTGGTGATCTGCAATTAGTCTTTTACCTAATCAGGTTTCAGGAATGCCCATAGACTTAATCAGGTTTCTGAGGAGAACTAACTTATCAGATTCGTTGGTATTCTTCCATGATTCAGTTTGGAATTGGTCAAAACCCACCAAGCTATTGATTTGGCTGTTTGCTTATGTGACTTTGCAGCGTTCTGGAATCTCCAGGACAAGACTCTTGGGACCTGAGGGAAGACGAGGTGACACATGAGGCTGTATTATTAAAGCGTCGAAAAGGAACATCACAGAAGCATATCTATAAGTGTTTCATGTTTGGTAGAATTTGGGGCTGACATAAGCATGTGCTCTCCTATTCAGACCTGATTTACAAAGAAGCTCTGCATCTAAAAAACCTCACTTTACTAGTCTTGGCCTACCACTTGGTACAAAACTGGTAAGGACTCTGACCTTCCAAGGCTCATCATGTACCTGAGTTTTCTCATCGCCTATGGTGATTAATTTCGAAGTTAAACCCGAATTTTCATACAAATCATGAAGTAAGAGTCTGATTTTGCATATTGGAGTTCATACGTTAGGGACAGACTTTGAATTCTCGAAGATGACTTGTAAGCAAAGTACAAATACAGCTGATAAAGAGATATATGATATAGACATAAGGCCTATACAAAAGGAGCCTGTCCAAGATCATACAAGTAAGGATCAAGACTAGACCCATCAAGCAGCATCAAGTCACTATAAGGTACAAGATCAAGAAAAGCAGCCAGCTCAGGAGAATTATCCAAAGGGGACACGTGGTTGTTGACCCCAGAATGGGCAAGTAGTCGAGTGCGAGCAACGGCTATATCATGTTGAAGCTCAAGCATCTTCTTCTGCAGAGAAGCTATGGCTCCAATGCAACCGTAAACAGGGTCCCTGAGACGAACCTCAGCCTCATAAGCCAAAGAGTTAACGGTTTCTTGTCTCTGTTCTTCAGGAACCTCACTGAGAAGCTTACTGACGTTGCTGGCTCCAAAGACTTTATGGACTTTGGCGAAAGTTAACAGGTCACTTGAGCGAAAATAAGGAGCAAAAATGCAAGTAGGTGTGCATCTTCTCTTCAAGAGCTTGCAGGCTGCACAAGATGAGCTGGAGCGTGGCTCATGCCCTCTCATCTCAAACTTATTTTCTCTTGATATTTTTGATTTTGGGTGGTAAATGTTAGGCTCTCGTTTTTTCTAAGTTTTATCTGATACTTCCTTTATATATTATTAAGACTCTTTCAACATTTTGTGAAGAAGAGTGTTTTAGTAGATGATGTAGAAGGGAACAAATGGGACAAGGCATGGGCCTATTCATCATTTGTGTTGGCTTGAACTTTTCCTTGCTAATTACATGATTGGTAGTGAGTTCGAATCCTTGTTCGTGGGTCATAAATCATAATCATATACTGGTTTATCTTTGAGATTTTGATATTTTAGCGTTGAGTATAATGTTGAAAAATCAAAGGATAATGTAGTAAAGAGATAGAGAGAGTAAAAGTAACCAATTAGCTATTTTATTTTCCTCTTTTTGAGATTGTGGACACTAAAACAAAGAGGAGCAATACTTCGGATTAGATTGAAACAAGTCAATCAAGGAAGATATGAAATAGACTTGACATTGCTCCAAATCCAAGAGGAATTTTGAATTTTCTTGCAAAGTGGGTGATGCTATAAACCAAATAAAATTGGACATATATAAATTATTTTCGATTATAAATACTAAGCAAAAGAAAGTCAAATAACAATTAAACAAATCACAGGTTGCATATAAATATTGGAGTGTGGAAATGGAGAAGACAAGACATTTGACAAGAAAAGTGAGAGAATGAGAAGCCCACCACCTCCACCGTCCCCTTCACTATCCATTTTCTCTTCTCTTCCTCTTCTACTCATCATTCATTGTGATTGAGAATATATACCAATAACAAGATAAATCAATTTTCAATTTTCTTTTGTTTAATCTAACATTCATCCTAAGAATCTTGAAATGAGTACAAAAAATGATAAAAACGACCTCACAAATCCAAAGAATATCAAAATCATTGAATCTTTGTGGATGAGTACAAACAAGTAATGTTTAAGTTTAGAAAATAGCTGATAACAAATCGTCATTTACCAAAATAAAATCTTATTTTCTTGTCATTTGGCAAAGTAACCCTATAAAATAATGCTTTCATCCATTATCCTTTTCCCTTGTAGTCTTCTTAAACATTAGCATATAATCACTCCCTCTCCTTAGTCACAAAGAAAGCCATAACTAATCATCAAAACACACTTTTGCATTCTAGTTGTAAATTCCCTGAAAATATGGAGAATGAAACCAAAATACTATGTGGACGGTACACAATTGACTCTGGATATATATATATATATGTGAGTGTATTTATGTATGCGATTTAGTTTATATAAAAAAGGACTTTTCTATAAGAATATATCAAAAAGTCTAGAATTGCTCTGTATTACGCTACTCTGTCTCATTGATATGAACATTCGACACACACACACAAACATATATTTACACACGAGCCTACTGGGAAACGAAAAGATAACATTTTTAACAATGCAAACAAACAAAAAACGAAATTTACATGTTTAACAATCGTAAACAAGATTTGCAGGTCAACGTCTCTGTTTAATCCCACGGTTTCTGGTTGTTTTTTGCAGCTCACGGTTGAAGTAGAAGACGATACAGAGATCAGAGAGTACAAAAAACGACAATATCGTTGATCTGGATTATATCGCGTTTCTAGGGAAAATTTGTCTGATCAAATATGAGGAAAGCATCAGCAAAATGTCTTTCTACGTGCTAAGTAAGTTATCATTCTATTTAGCTAATAAGCTAAAAGGCATTTCCAAAGAAAAAATAAACTAAATGAAAAGGGTAAAAGTCAGAACATTACCTTGGGGTGCCTCTGTTTCGACTATTGTTTAAGCCAAAAGGATTCATGAACCACTCTGGTTTGTAGAAAACCAATATGTATCCAATCGTCATTCCAAATACTATACCTGGTCCAAACCCTATTGCAGCTGCTACCCAACTCAACTCCTCTTCGTCTTCTTCCTTTGTCTCCAGCGGTTCGTACTGTTGTGGTGCTGGCTTCTGGATATCCACACAAACTTCGTCAAGAGAAGGTCCGGAAAGTCCCATGTTATTCTCAAAGGAAGAGCAATGTTGCCTTCGAAACTGAGTGCTCCCAGGTACTAGACCCGTAAGATGGTTATCAGAGAAGTTCATGTACGCAAGGTACGAGAGGTTCCCTAGCTCTTGTGGAATTTCTCCTGAAAGCTTGTTTTGGGAAATGTCCAGCGACTCGAGAGCGTTGAGTTTACCCATAGATGAAGGTATGTGGCCAGTGAAAGCATTGTTTGACAAGTTTAATACATGAAGCTCTTTCAATAGACCGATGGACCTTGGAATCTCTCCTTGTAGTTTGTTTCCCGAAAAGTCGATTGCTGTATAGATTTTTAGGATACGTACCATCTCCAGTTCTACACCTTTATTTCTCAAAACCAGTGAATCATGGTAATAGCCAAATTCATCTCCCATGTAATTTATATTGGACCGGTCTTCGTTTGTCCCAAGTGATGACATAGCTCTCCACTTCACGAAGTAATCTGATGGCAAAGTTCCACTGAAGTGGTTGTGCGAGATGTCGATGATTTGCAGCTTAAGGAACGAGGCTTGATGAATCGGTCCATGGAATGTGTTGGAGCGAAGGACAAGAACTTGCAGCATTTTCAGAGAACTCAGCCAGAAGGGAAACGTGTCGTTGATTCTGTTGTTTTCCACGTTGAGAACTTCAAGAGCTGGAGAATGAATCAAAGATCTTGGAAGCTTCCCCACAAGTTGGTTATGACCGACGTCAAAGGACCTTAGACTACTAAATATATCCTCTGGAAGTCTTCCACTAAGACGATTCTTACGAAGGTTTATATCTGAAAGAGTGCTCTTGAGATTTCTTAAACAACGAGGTATTGAACCAGAAAAGTTGTTTTCAGATAAATCAAGAGTGCTTAGAGAACGCACCATGCATATGAAACAAGGAATCTTGCCTGTGAAGTTGTTGTTGGAGCCAAGAAAGTGCCTCATAGAGTATAGCTCATGTTTTGCTGGTCTTTCGAAGCCGGTGAAAGTGTTGTTGGAAAGATTCACGTAGTTCAAGTTTGGTAGCGTCCATAACCAGCCAGGAACTTGACCTTTGATTTTGTTGTTGGAAAGGTCTAGATTTCTCATAAGTGGTTGGGTTTTTAGAAGCTCTGGAATATCAGTGATACCACATCCTGACAAGTACAAAGAATCTATCGACTGCGAAGGAGGATCTGAAACAGAACTCTTATTGGGGACTGAAACATGATTGCCTGAGAGATCCAGTTGAGAGAGCCTCTTGATATGTGATAATATATCATTCAAGTCAATAGTTGTGGTGGTGTTCAAATGGGATAAGCTAAGAAGTTGGAGCGACTTGAGATGCGAGAAGATACTAAAGTCAACTGGGCCTTGGGTGTTGAAATGGGTAAGGTCAAGTAGCATGAGGTTGACTAATTGGGAAATAGATCTCGGGATCGGCCCTATGAAGTTGTTGTTTCCAATGCCTAAAATTTGTAGGTTAGATGGTGAAGATATATTCCCCAATTCAAGAGCGCCATTGAGTTGGTTATAACTCAAATAAATTTGAGTCAAACAAGGAATGGTGAAGAACGAAGAAGGTATGGTTCCGGTGAAAGCATTGCCATTTGCATTAAAAACCGCCAACTTGGAGAGTGAAGTGATGTTGGTAGGGAGCATGCCTGTGAACTGATTGCGGGAGAGTGATATATCTGATAACTCTGTCAAATTCAGTAATGCAATGGGAAAGTTTCCACTGAGCTTATTGGAAGCAACAACAAAGCTAGCCAACTGGTTTAGATTGCCAAAAGAAAATGGGATTTCACCAACAAGACTATTATAAGAAAGGTCGAGAGAGGTGAGATAAGAAAGGTTTCCAATGGAAGATGGAATCCGACCCGAGAAATGATTAAAAGAAAGAGTGAGAGAGGTGAGATGAGAAAGTTTTCCAATCGAAGACGGGATCTGACCATTAAGATCATTATTTGAAAGGTCTAAAGTTGTTAGAAAGGGAAGGTTTTGAAGACTAGTATTGGAATGAAACCGGCCATGGAAGCCGCTACAACTAAGGAATAGCTCGGTCACATCACCGGACTTGGAACTGCAAGTGATACCCTCCCAATTACAACAGTCACTGTTATTCCCCCATGATTCCGTCTTCGGACGACCATCAATACAATATGGAGATAACTTCCCAATCTCAAACTCGTTCTGGAACTGGAGAAGTGCTTTCCTTTGGTCGGGGCGACATAAGTGCCTAGGTGGAGCCGCAAGCACGTCCTCAAAATGAGAAATGAATAAGAAGACAACGGAAAGAGTAATAAGAATGGTACTCATTGAGTTCTAAGAGCCTTTCATCACATTCTCTACGCTATGTCAAACTTTCTTGAACATCAATAATGAAAAAAAGAAAATACTGAAATTTTGATGGTAAGTAAAATGGCTTCTTGCCCATCTCTTTATATACATAATACACTACTACACAATGATAAATCCACTCAGCTACTCACCATAACTAGTATTTAATAAATAACCAAAAAAAGGAGTTAAAGTTTTTGTGTTGAATAGTCAAGTTGGACATTTTTTTGTCTAGCTTTAATTACGAACAGGTAGGTTTAATAAGTTGTTTGACCAACCAAAATAAATGCTATACACGAATAATTACGAGAGTCATAGTGAAGTAGAAAAGCAAGCGGCTTTTCTCTTACGGGAGTTGACTTGTAACTCAAGGAGAACTGTCACAAAAAAAAATCGACAGTTAAAACTTGGAGATAACAGAGGAAATAATTCAAGGGGAGTTGACTTAAATGATATACGCAAATAAACAAAACAATTACAAACTTTTTAGTGAAGAAGAAAATCAGATGAGGAATTACAAAAGAAATGATCCAAAACACCATGCATCAATTTTGCGTAGAAAATAAAGTCTGCAAAGGAATTTAACCAATTAATGTGGTTCGGTACTAGTTTTTTTTTTTTCTTCTTTACTGGATTATTCCTGGTAAATCCAGAAATGAGTAATCCAAGCAGACGTGGCGAATAAACTCGTTGCAAAATATTCTCAGGTTAATTAAAAAAAACAAAAAAAAAAACTCTCAGCCTCAATCAAAGACTCCGAAATTTAGTAAAAGACAAGACATCTAATCACTCCCTTGACCTAGCCACAAAGAAACCCATAATCAAAATACACTTCTCCGTTTTCGTTATAAATTCCCTGAAAATGTGGATATGAAATAGGTTGCTGCAAAAATAGCTATGTGAACAAAACACAACTGACTCTGAATATATACCCAATTATTCATTTATGAGATTTACTTAATCAAAATATAATAAATGGATTTTTTTATATAACAATGTAAATTAAAAAAAAAAGCTACTTTTACATGTTTTAACAATTTTAAATAAGAATTGCAGGTCAACCCACGGTTACTGGTTGTTTGTTACAGCTCATGGGTTGAAATCGTGATGGTAAGTAAAATGGTATCATGCCCATCTCTTTATATACATAATAAAAGACTACTCCACAAAAGATAAATGTACTCAGCTACTAACTATAACCAATAAGGGCCAAAACTAGTATTGAATACAATATATGTACATTCTAGTATCAAAAAAAAAAGAAAAAAAAAAAAAGAGAATTGTCAAATAGTCAATTTCGAGATATTTTGTCGTGTTTGTCCAACCAAATTAAATTAAATGCTATACACATTAATAATAACGAAAGCCTTAGTGAAGAAAGAAATCAGGCGAGGAGGTATTATATTACTGCAAAAGAAAAGAAGTCATAATAAATAGACAGTTGGTCTTACAGATAACTGAGAAAAGATCATTCACGGAGAGTTGACTTGTCGTTTCAAAAACTTGTTTGTCCAACTAAATTAAATGATTAAAAACAATAAATAGTTATGAACTGAACAATAAAATCAGTTGAGAAATTACTAGCCACAAGAGTAGTGATCCACATCATCAACGCATCGATTTTGCGATAGTAAAAAAAAGGCTGCACTGGAATTTAACCAATCAGTGGTGCTTCGGTAGTATTTCCTTTTTTTCTATGCAAACATGGCAAAAAGAACCTACTCTCTTTGTAAATAAATCTCAGGTTCAACAATAAAAATAAAATGAAAGGCCTATTCATATCTTCAACCTTCTTCGACTATAATTTCTCAGGACGGGGCCGAGAATGTCACGAAAACCCCTGATCTTGCTCGATCATGTTCTTCTTTCTTCATTATTTGGCAGTAGTTAAGCTGTCTCGTAACAAAAAAGAGAGGATAATTTCGATGTTAATCATTGCACTTCCATTCGAAAAAAAAAAAAGTGCAGAAAGGAGATTACCGACGAGAAACAAACCTCCATACGGAAGAGACTAGTTGGCAAGACGATTCCAGCACCAACTGAAGTTCTGGATGTCTCCAACAACTTTGAAGCATTGAAGTTTCTAAACTCGTTCTCTGATAGCTTTTCCATATTCCCTGCACAAGCGAATACATGGCCGTGGACTCCTCTCTCTCTTAACCATCTCACTGGCAAATCAAATGAGAGATCCGCAAATGCAGTCACCGCAGCATCTCCTCCAACAAAATCTCGTTCATCTTGACCTTTCCTTTTCGGCTCGTTGGAACCAAGTCCTCTGTTCCTGAATCCCCATAATGCAGATGGCCCACCCAAAGAGCATACAGGCGATGAATTTCCACCCAAGAAGAATCTCTCTGGCACAGATGAACGGTGGTTCTGGTATCCACTTCCCCACGGAAAGGTGACACCCCCAGACACACCAAAGTTTAGAGCAGCGTTGTAAAAACCCAATGGAACAGCATACCGAAGATCGATTTCCTGGCCAAATGGATGACAATCAATGCTTAAAGTATCAGAGGCCTAAGATTCTTGTTATATTACTCTTACGGTAAGCATAAGTTTCAGTCAACTATGGCGCATATGTATGAAAACAAGCGACTAGTAACACATAATTTGCTGTGTAAGAAAATCTTCAGTACAACGTTCCAGACTTATATAAAAGTTCATGCAAAAAGATGGCCACAAGAAAGAAGAGGGGTACAAACCTGCTTCAAGAAGCGTAAGCTTCGGCTATCAGGAGAAAGACCACCAATTTGAGAAGTAGAGATGAAAGCATATCCACTAGTTGGCCTCAAGAATGAGTTTCTCTGGTCAAATTTAAAAGTATACTTCAATGCAGAAAGCAAACTATGTCCCAGTTGCCTCCTTATTGCTACTGAAGCCGTTCGGGATGGGTCAATCAGATTACGCCATGCAACCGTGTAAACTAACTCGTGATACTTGGTTGAGAGAAGACCGAGAGAAAGGCCAAGGGAACGTTCTTTATAAGATGAAAACTTAAGCCAGTCTTGAGTGGAAAGGTAAAGACGGGAAGTAAAAGGAGTAGAAAAGCCTTTGAACCTTGGCAAATACATTCCCAAGCCAACCTCAGCAGAGTTGTCATAGCCACAAACTAAAGACCCGTCCCAAATATCTCCATAGCCAAAAATGTTCTTATACTTCAAAGATGCTTCAACGCTCGATGAACTAGCCTACAAGAGTATCATAGTTATGTCCAACTCTACAAATTTATAAAATAAGATTAACCACAAGTCGAGAAGAGCAGTTCCACATCATCAATCCAGATTCATACTCAATTGAAACATAGCAATGAATTATTGCGATTAAAGTAATTACCTCTGCTCTAGTGTAGGCACCGATTTGGCCAGTGAGAGGGCTTTTGCTCTCGACAACTTCGATAACCACATTGGTAGTACCAGGAAGCTCGGGAGGACCAGAATCAAGAGTAATGCTGACGGAATCAAAGATATCGAGAGCTCGGAGATTGGAATTAGCAACCCTAGAAGCTTCGAGAAGCTCTTGCAACGTGGTCGCCTCTCTCACAGCATCCACTTCCGCCTCGATAATGTGGTCTTTGGTCTTCTCGTTTCCTTTCAGGATAACATCGTGAACACGCACCGGCACAGGAGCAGCTCTCATCCTACGGAATAAAGATTCCGCCTTGATCCTGTCTACACTGGATCGGCCTTCGCGCGTTTGAGATTGTGACATGGTGTCATCATCTTCTCCTTCGTCATCCTCTTCTGCTTCTTCTTCTCCGCCGTTAAGTTCTTCAACATCTTCTGGTTCTGGGACTGGTGGGTTCGCGTCGAGGTTCTCCATCGAATTCGCCATAAGACATAGAGATAGCAGCTGAGACTACGACTTCGAGTTTCCGGCAAATCGAGGAATCTAATTTGACGACGAGAAAAGTCCACAGCCGTCTTTGTAACCCTCTAAATGGCACAGAGGGTTTACCACAGATGATCCTTTTTTGCTTGCCAAACGATGTCGTTTCAATATAGAATTAGTAAGATTGAACTTATCAAGCTCCACTAATTATGCCATTAGGCCCATTACCATCGGTCCAAAACATCCATCATGCGTAAAAATAGCAAAAGATTATATTTGTACTAGGAAAGTAATAAAAAGATTTTAGTGGTCACATTGTTTGTGCAAACGATTATGCTTAAAATACTTTTGGATTTGATTTGGAAAGATGGACTTCTGTGGAGGATCCTAAAGCTTTTTTAATAAACATGGAAGCAAACAGTATAGAGACCAAGAGATAATTGTTCGACCCTTTGACCAAGGATATACTCGAAGATGAAGAGATTCGAGTTTATGATGGATATATTACTTACTACTTTGAGATTTGTTATTTGATATATTGGTGACAGGATTCAAGATTGATTGAAAATGTGCCTTTGCCAACCTTGCAGAACACCCATGAATATATGAGCAAAACAAATATTGGCATCTATCGAATGGGACGAGCGCGATGATTTGTTTGAACCAACTGTGTGTGCTAAGCCACTGAAGATGCTTTTGATGCGATCGACAAATTGTGTCAATGACAATAAACTTTAAGGAACCATTAAAGTACATATTTGTTTTACTTTGTTCATCCCAAACTGCTAGATCCTTGTTACAAGCCAGCCAAAAAGACAACAAAAAAAAACAAAACATATTGAAAGTAGATAGTACAGAAGCAATAAAGAAAAAAACTTGGAGAGAGTTTTGGACTTTGGAGCAGAACTTAAGCAAATGAGTCGTTGTGTCTTCTTCTCCCTTGACGAGTTCCAACTTGAAGGAATCACCAGTCTTCACACCATTAACATCACAGAACTCTCTCCACTCTTTTCCTAATCTCATTCTTCCATATTTGTCGTTAGGTTTAAGACTTGTCGTCCTTTTAATACCGTATTGATCCACAAGAAGTATCTTCCTCACTTTCTCAATATCATTAGCCCTCACAAATGTCCCTGGTAACAACTGCCATAAAGATCTCGAAAACATTACAAACTCTGACAACAACGTAGAATTGATTGATCAAATACTTACTTACCAGTACACAGGTCTTGAGATTATGTGGTTTGAGAGTTAGTATCAAGAATCTGTATTGTATTTTACTAGACGGAGAACGCAACAACTGGAGAACAGGTGTTGCACTGGTTTTTACAAGTTCAAAGGTCAAGCTATCGTTGGCTCTTAATTGATTTGCGCGGCAGAAACGTCTCCAACCGCTTCTAATGTAAACACCACCTGTTGTTTTGTAGTGAAACAGGAGTAATCTCCATGGTTTATCGTCTTCGTTCAACAGAATGATCGCACACTGACGGTTCATCAGACCATTAGATCTTGAGAAATTGATAGGAGGATACTGCAAAAACTTACGGAGAGTATATATGATTTAGATTTTAAAAACTCTTTAATAAGCACTAGATTTCTGGAATTACTGAAAAGTAAAAATGCAGAAGCAATCATATACCAGCATATCTTTTCTTAGATTTGACATGGTGACACAAGTATCAAAACTAGAGTGATCTGATGAAGTCCCTCCTTCTGTTGTGTAATGAATATTCTCGGAATCTGATTCTAAATCTGTTTCAACTTCGAATGAAAATTTGAAAAAGAGAATCTTGGAATGTAAGTTATTTGAGTAAACCGTTAAATGTAATTGGAATGAGTTGACCAAGTGTATATACAGCTACAACTAAATTAAGCGCAAGTTTTACTACAATAGTCAATACTGCAAATATGTAAATCGTACCAGATGTTATTAGAATGACATCATCGTCATCATATTGAATCTCACAGCAGCATCTTCCAAGAGACGTGACATGAAACGACAACTCCCCATCATGTCTGAAAACGACTATGTCACCAACTCGGAGATCGTGACTGGTCGCGAACTTTTGCCAGCCTTGGGTGAGTCTCCGACCATCCATTTTGACTTCCCAGGTTATATCAGAGGCGTTCGATTTCATCTTCACGAACGCATTACCATTGTCTGTTGTTCCCTTAATATGGCTTGAGAAGAAAGTTGTGGGAATGTTCTGCAACAAAAGAAGCTCAGAGAGAGCGAGAGAGATCGAACAAACAGATTCATATACACAGCAAGAGACAGAAGGAGGGAGAGATTACTAGGTGACTGTGGAATCCTGGAAGTAGAGGCTGGAAAAAGTGTGGACTCATCGCCATCGCCATCGGTGAGGAAGCTGAAAAAAATTTCCAATGACGAAGAGCTTTTAATTGTTTAAAAAAATAATAATAATGCTTAAAGCTTTGAAGTCGTTTCGTATTATCCAATTAAAAGAGACAATTTTTTCCCAACACCATGCCGTTTATATATCTTCTAAACGACACGTAGTTGAGACGAAGGATTTTTTTCTGTGGCATACTTGCGGCTTCGCATTTTAAACCAAATCAAACCACGTTTAAAATTTTAGGAGTTTCGAGATCCGGATCTTTATGATTTTAAATGTCATGGTAATATCCAAATCCGAAAGTTTCTGTCGATAAACACCATTTATGGCGATATTTGCACTAAAGCAGTGGACTTGCATTTATTCTCAAACTAAGACTACATTATTAAAGTAAATAACAAACAAGCATTGGGTTAAAGTTAAACAAAACAAAGTTAACAAAGGAAGAACGGTGCCGTATAGAACAAGGAAGATTATCACCAAATCAGTATCATCATCAAAAGCTGCAACTCTTCTTCTTTAAGCCTCATTGAGAAGCATTTGATCGAAATGCCACACTCCTGTGGTTTTCACACCAGACGGTAATTTTTAATGAAACAGCCAAAGGAAAGTGCAAACGGAGTTTTGAAGTTCATCTTTGTGGATTTCAACGACTTACCGTGACCCTTTCCGACTCTTCTAAGCTGTGCAACGTATTCTGAGATTCTTTTGATGGCTTCCACCTGATTCACCCATTTTGATGATCGTTGCGTATTCTAATATAATATGAAATTTTATGTTTTTACCTGCTCGCCTAGAAATTCGGATTCTACAAAATCAACCAGCTGAACATCATTATTCTTCACACCAACCTGTATGATAAAAAAAACAGGGGATATAGATTATAATCATCTTTTTACTGTCACACTGAAATCCTGGATTTAAGGCTTATTATTGGTACTTGTAATGATGAACTAAATAATGAAAAGATCCTTACACTTTGTAACTTGAGAAGCTTTTCATTAGTAAGCTTCTCTAAAGACAGAGCAAGCTCCATCGCTGATTAACGAAATAGTATAAATCATCAAGAGCATAATATTTGAAATACTATAATGGTATAATATGAAGCTTACTAAGATATATATTACTCTCAAGATTATTTAAAAAACTGCTGCTACAATAATGTTGGACGAGCTTGAAATTACTTACCATATAAAGCATCTCCCTTCTCCTCGTGATCAAACTCAGAGACTGGCATTAAAATAGACTGCAGCTTCACTCTCCCACCACGCTTGTTCTGAAGACCAATCAATCAAACATAAGAAAACACTATTAAAGATCCATAACCTGATCGATTTTTGAAGTTACCTGATACTCCATAAACTTCTCAGCATGACCTCGTTCTTCAAGACTCGAATCGTTGAAGAACCTATCAATGAAACCAATAGCAACAATAACCAAAAAAAAAAAAATGATCCACCGCTGAAGAGACACAAAATACGATTTTCTTCAGAGTAAAGTAACTCACTTGGCGAAACCTTGCAAGCCGACATTGTCTCTGTCGAAGTAAGCATAGAGAGCATGGTAAATGTAAGAGACATTGTACTCCACGCTATGATTCAAAAAATCAGAAAAGGAGATGTTAAAATTCAGACTCATCGTCTTAATCGGTCTACCTAACCAAGCTAATAACTCTGATTCTTGTAAGAAATAACATTCACCATGATCAGTGAATCGAAGCTGAATCAATACCAAACTGAATCATATGATTCTTTCGAATTGAGATGAGTATTGGAGAAGAGATTCAAAAACTTTAGATACTGAATAAGCATAAATTAAGAAAGAGCAATATACTTTATCTGTTCGTTGATGGCAGATTCAGAATCGTCGGGGAAGTTGTGACGAGCGAGAGAAAGCAGAGGAGTGGAAGGAACGAGATCCATTTCTTTTTTCAATTCCTCAAAAGGTTCAAATACGACTCCGGTTAACGACTTAGAGTGTGTTCCTTTCGCCGCTCGAAGAGAAAACTTAGATCCACGAGACGCGCTCAAAGAACATAGAAGATTCGACGGAGGAAACAGATTTCCTCCGGTAAAGAGAGAGAGCGAGGGAGAAGCCATGAGTTCTCTGTATACGTCGGAGTAAGCAGCGAATTGCGAGTCGGTTTAAAAGAAGACAGTTTAAGAGACGGTGATGGGATGAGGTGGTTGTCCTCTTCGTTAGACACGTGGAAAGACGGGAAATGGCTTGTGGCTTACGTGTGCTGTCTCTAAAATAGCCTTGCGCTTATTAAGGCCTTGTGTATATTATTATCTAACGTAAGATAAAGTGAAAACCATGTTTTTTTTTATGAATCAACAAAAGTAATAAAACTACAAAATGTTGCAAGATGATCTGTGTTATGGAAATACCCTATATTTTCATTCAGGTCTCTACAACAATCTGTTTATAAATTTGTTTTACGGTTTGAGTAATCAAAAGCAAATCATTTAAATCATCAACATTTTTTGGTATTGACCCTTTAACAAAGTATATTAAGAGAAACATTTTTGGTATTTTTATAGATTGTACTTTATCTTACAATATATTTCCAGTTCCAGGTCAGGGCTTTTTTGTTTTTCTCCGTGTCTACATTATTCTGAAATTTTTTCACAGTTTCAGATTTTGGGCGTGAACCAATATACGTCCTACGAGACTGTAGAGGAGAGACGATCTAGTTCGACTAGAAGGTTAGGGGAATCATCCAGCTTCCCTGATGAACCATCTTCAGCACAGGCTTGAACCACGAAGCGGACTCCTTTCACGTCCGACTCTACCACCAGTTCTCCTACATAATAGGCGGGTACATGAGCGACTCCAAGGACCACTTTCTCACTTTTCGGTTGCTCTAGAACCTTCCTCGATCTCAGATCACTAGCCTTCACATTCTCTGCATACACATTGTACCTTGGGAACACAGAATCTTCAGGGTGTTTATGTCTCCATTCTAGCTTTACCCTGAGGATCTTGGAACCGGAATCACCTGGTACAAGCTCTATGTTATGAGCTTCGATTTCCCACAGTGACGATGGAGGCAAAGACTCGGGGTTTTGCTGGTGCTGAACATGATCTTTGATTGAGATGTGCCCGAGCAAAGCAACATATTCTGGCCTCTTTGTTGAATTCTCTGGTCTGTAGCAATAGGCAGAGATTTCAGTCAGTGTGTGGCCATCCATGATAAGGCTTGTCTCGTGTACTGTCCACTCGGATACAGTCTGCGCTGATGTGGCGAGACTTTGAAAGAACATGTTGTTGGACTTGCGGATGGCTGCTTGTGGCGCCACAAGTATGGATTTAGTCTCCTGTGATGTAGATGAAAAAGAAAGCAGGATTCCAAGTATAGAGGTTTCATCTGATTTTACCTGCACCAACTCCAAAATTCTCCAATAGTAAAAAACTAACAACAACAATATCCCACAATGTGATGTATCTAGAAGCAGCGACTTACAGAGTAGGAGATTGTGATGGGGGAAGAAGAAAGCTGGAGATGGGGTCTGAAGAGCCTTGTTGTGAAAGACGCATCTCCCTCAAGTTTACCTCTAAAAGCGATGTTCCCTCCTCCAATAAAAGATGCCTCTCGAGCACTACCAAATTCATAATTACTTATCGTTTAAAAGTTTGCTCAGATATTTCCAATTTTTTTTTATCATTTTTGGCCTCGAGACAAATATGAATGTAGTATTAGAACCAGAACTCACTCAACAGTGACCTGGATGATATCTTTCTTGTCTTCGTTGAATCCTAGGAGAGGCTGACGTGAAGAACACAACAAAGACGGAGATCAGATGAGAGGAGAAAAAACCCAGATTAAGAAGATCGATTGGAGTGTTGTAAACATTAGATGAGTGCAGTAAATTCAAAGACAGTGAAATGGTTGAACCTGAAGACTTTGGCAAGAAATATTGTACCATGGAGCATCTGACAATTGGCGACCTTCTAATGAATTATGGTAGCCAAATCCCTGAATAAAAGAGGGAAGAGAGTTTCAGAACATAACTGAACATAATCATAACCAAGAAAATCAATATATTTTTTACTGTGGTGTTAGTGTTACAAGATAAGAACTACTTGATCAATCTCACTCCAATTGGAATTGACTAAGCGGGTATTTTTTCCACATTCATAGGAGTTCGTCTATGTTTCTGCTTTATGAATATGATATTTTCTGGGCATTACCTGATTGAAATCCGAGTAAAAAGGCAAGACTTGTGGATAAGTTTGGACTATTCCCCATGACTTCTCAACAAGTGACCACCATCTGAAGAGAAAACACATGCATGATAGTAAGATCCAGCATCTCCTTAACAGCAATAGCAAAATAAATGGTAGTTCAAAATTTAAAGAAGAAGTATTACTTATTCTGAGCCGTATGAAAGTCGGGTGGTTGGGCAGTCTCATATACCCATCCGGGAGCAAACAAGGCAGCTGACACATTGTTTCTCTTCAGCAAATCAAGAGCAGCATTTACCTAAGAATAAGAAGATGAAGAAGATATTTATGTACAAATAATTGGTTTTCACTTTATCACCAATAGCGAAGCAAATATTAAAGAATTTCTGAGACATACAGTCCATTGTCCACCACCAAAAGATCCCCGACCAAAGACATCAATTCCCATGAAGACATCGAATTTTCTGTCCCCGGCAGCTTCAGCTGATAGTTTTGGATAGCTCTCCTGATATGTCATCACACAATTATATCAAAGACAACAGATATAGAAGAAACTGAGACTGATCAAACTGAAAGGCAGACCTTCCATGTATAGTTCATGAATATTCCATCACATAAGTCAAAGAAAGGTTTGTTCATCTCAGTCAATTGATCTTGCCATTGAAGATTACCATCAACAGTGACACTGTCGTACCTGCAAAAAAACGATTATTGGATCAAATCGATTTTACAAAACGAACAAAGAAAAACTTGTGAACAACTCACCATATAACCAAAGCCCCAGGTGTAGATAAATGCAAGACTTTTGTTAGATGGCTTACGAATTCCTTCAAATTCGAAACCTGCTCTTTAACTATTTCATTCTCTATATTTATCTGCAGGTCACAGATTATATGTTAGAGAAGCCTTTCCTCACACCACTTTACCAGCGAGTTTCAGATACAGATATGTTACATTGAAAACTGCAGATGATTAGAAAATAATCAAGCCCAAAAAGAAAACCTCACCAGCCAGCCATCAAAGCCTAAAGAAGTAGCAAGTTCTGCCAAACGCTCAGCATACATCTGAGCAGACTTCTTTGTGGCAAGCATCTCTTTGCAAGTAGCTTTTCCTTCATCCCATTCTGTGATGAAAGTCCCCAATACCTTTACAACATAATAAAGTAAACACCTTTGCACATAAAAATCCCAAATTTATCTCTCTGTGCATAAACAAATCAACTAAATCAGAGATAGCTCAAACAAAATAAAAAATTTGGAAGTTGAAGATTCCAAACTTTTTGAGATCACTGACCTTAACACCATGCCTATGAGCAGTATTGATCCAGCAAGGAGGAGGAAGAGTGACCAAAGAATGAGAGAAGTAAACAAAAATGTCCATCAAATACCAATGCCAAATCGCGAATCCGGCGTCGTTTTGACACCCTTGTATCCACTTGTCATCTACGTACCCTCCTTTCATATCATGGCAGACTAAGACCCTTGGACGATTCGGTAAGTCGTCGGAGTTTCGCCGGAGAGGGACGGTGGAGCGATTAAACTGGAAGTGAAAGGAATCGAAGTAAGAACGAGACTTCAGGTCTTGAAGAGATTTGATCGGGAAAGATGTAGGCGACGACGGCTTCGACAGATCGAGCAGCGGAGGCGAGTCGGATTCTGCGATGGCGATGTCTCCGTCGTCATTGGATTTGGGCATGACGAGAGAGAGAGGGAATGAAGTGAGGAGCTTACGGGAGAGGTTGAAGAAGAGATTGTAAATGAATACGAGAGTTCTTCGAGAGAAATAGGCGCGAAGAAAGTCTCGCATTTTTGAGACGTCAATGGAGGAAACACGATGACTATGCCTTCGATTCTTTCTTTTTTTTGTATTCGTACGCTAAATTAAAAGAAAATAGTATATACAATATAACATATGTATGAAATTTCCATTCTTTTTATGTGAATCCACAACATGAAATTTCCATTTTTTTAATAAATACAGTAACTTACACGAAAGCAGAGATCAGATGTTTATATGGGCCTAGGATAATTAAAGTTGGATTCTTCTTAATTGGGTCGGGATAAAATGCTTCTAGGCCTTTGAAAAAGTCAAATATTAAATATCCTTTAAACATGTGATGTGATTAACATAAAGTCTGGTGCCTTTCTTTCTTTCTTTCATCGTTATGTTGATAATAAACTGGTAATCTACCGACACAGGTTCAGTGGTCTTCTTCTTTCTTTTCGCCTTTTCTTGTTTCTTTTGATCTTTTCAATTGTATAATTTATTTTTCTTTATATAAACATCAATATGCAATTAGTTAAATTCATATTTCATACGTTTTCCTACTCATTAAGAACAGTCTTGTCTCTTTTGATTCCAAGTCTAAGAACTCTTGTAGTTCGAATTAAAATTAAAACAATTGTTCCCAATTATGGCCAACAACATGGGTATAGTTTTGGATCGTGCAATGTGCATGTGTTGACTTATAATTTGAAAAAAAAAAATATATATCACTATAGTCCACGATTCCAAATTTCATTTTTAGTCAAATAAAAAATTGTCATTACAATACAGAATAAGAGAGAGGCATAAAATAAAAGTAGTAAGTAGACTTTATAAAGTGAAAATAAAAATGACATCAGCGTTGTTATCACCGTGTCACCGTAGAAAACGGCGTCTTACTCACTTCTTCTACGCCGTACTCGCTTTCATCATACTCGCCGCCCTCATCTACGGCCACGATTTCATCTCCTTCTCCCGTCGATCGCTTCACTCTCCAACGATCCTACAACAATCCGAAATCGTTGTTGTAGTGTACAAACCTCCTCCGCCTCCACCACCGTCTCCTCCACCTCCACCTCCGCCATCTCCTCCACCTCCAGCTTTTGCGGTGGGGAAAACGCCGGAAGGATGCGATGTTTTCAGAGGGAATTGGGTCAAAGACGGGTCAACGCGACCATTTTACCGAGAATCGGAGTGTCCGTACATTCAGCCGCAGCTCACTTGCCGGACGCATGGCCGTCCCGATAGTGATTATCAGTCATGGAGATGGCAGCCTGAATCCTGCTCACTTCCTTCGTTAGTCTCTCTATATTTCGATTTCAATTTCGATTATTGATCTTTGGATCGGTTTGCTTAGTTGGTTATTGAATGTGTTATAGGTTTAACGCGACGTTGATGTTGGAGAGCTTAAGAGGGAAGAAGATGATGTTCGTCGGAGATTCATTGAACAGAGGAATGTATGTTTCTCTAATCTGTCTTCTTCATTCACAAATCCCAGAAACTTCCAAATCTATGGATACCTTTGGATCACTCACCGTCTTCTCTCTCAAGGTACTTCAAAATCAACCAAAATTACTCTATTAAGCTAGAAGTTGCTCTGTAGAGATCTGAGTATGAAGAATGACAAATATTAAGCTTGGTCTTGCTAGGATTCTGATATATTCTTCTTGTATACTTATTATTTATTTAGGATTACAATGCAACGATAGAGTTCTATTGGGCACCGTTTCTTCTAGAATCAAATTCAGATAACGCTACAGTTCATCGAGTATCAGATCGGATTGTTAGGAAAGGATCCATCAACAAACATGGTAGGCATTGGCGAGGTGCTGATATTGTTGTGTTCAACACATACTTGTGGTGGAGGACTGGCTTCAAAATGAAGATCTTGTATGTACCAATCATGATTTTTTTTTTAAAAAAAACTTTTAACATTGTTTCTAATTATAGGTTCTCGTATGTTTTTATTGTATACCAATATACCATAATACTTGTGATTTGATTGTTTTTTCATTTTGTTATTTGTAGGGAAGGTTCATTCAAGGATGAGAACAAGAGGATCATTGAGATGGAAAGCGAAGATGCATATAGGATGGCGTTGAAGACTATGGTTAAATGGGTAAAGAAGAATATGGATCCATTGAAGACAAGGGTTTTCTTTGCTACCATGTCTCCTACTCATTACAAGTCAGTAACTTCTTCATCTTTTATTGTGAAAGTTATCTACAAACACTTGCTTCAAATTAAAAACTAGGAACTGAAAAGAGAAGGGAATATATATTAGAAAAAATCTAGTCCGGATTATGTATTTGTATTAAAATGAGTGACGAATACGGTTCATATTTGATGGTTCAAGTTATTGTGGTTTTTGACATGGTCTGGAAGTAGAACCCATATTAAGATTTAGCTAGTAACCAAGCTCTAGAATACAAAGTTTTCATCATTTTAACTCCATGATCAGGAGCGAGGATTGGGGAGGCGAGCGAGGAAAGAATTGTTACAATCAAACGACACCGATCCAAGACATGGACCATTGGCCATCGGACTGCAGCAAAACATTAATGAAAGTGATCGGAGAGGAATTGAACAAGAGAGCGGACTTTCTGGTGACTGTACTAAACATTACACAACTCTCAGGCTACCGGAAAGACGCTCACACCTCAATATACAAAAAGCAATGGAGTCCATTGACGAAGGAGCAGCTAGCTAATCCTATTAGCTACTCAGACTGTATACATTGGTGCTTGCCTGGTCTTCAAGATACTTGGAACGAGCTTCTTTTTACTAAGTTATTTTATCCATGATTCTTTTCTCTATTTTCAAGATTCTTTTTACTGCTGTAATTGTAAATTATGGTTAATTTATCTGTTAATCAGTTATGTACACTATTGTTATACGAAGAGGAGCAAAAGAGTTCCACAAATATTTTTCTTTCTCAATTGCCTAGTTAACAACTTTCTTGGCCATTTAAGCACTGACGCAAAACACTGTGGTCCCAAATAACCACTTTATTTTTGTTTTTGCAATACATAATGAAACTGAAGCAGACAAAATCAAGGATTCACAACAAAGGAGGAAAGAGTATTCCTTTAGCGCCAATTTCAAACTTTGACTCAAAAGAAAGGCATTGCAAACTCCAAGAGTTTTGTTTTCGATTCATGCTTACCAATATGCTTAATAACTTCCGTTGCTTCCCTTTAGCCGAAGTATCTCTCTTCTTATATCAATCTGCAAGAACCCCAAGCAGAAGATAAGAAAAAATTGCATTTGAATCTCATTAAAAAAATGTATCAATATACGAGTTTGCAAAGGGTTTTTACCAGATCCATCTCCAAAGAAATCATCCTCTCAGCCTGTCTCATCTGAGTATCCTTTAACTCCTTGACTTCCGCCAATATCTAGTAGAGAAAAACGTAATCATAGTATTTCCATCAGTGAGTCATAAGCAAAACTGTTTTTTTATATAGTTCAGAAAACATGGATGACCTAAACTTACCTCAGTCAATATGTCCACGAAATTGGGGAATCCCATTTCCGTGCATCCAATGTCATCAACCACGTCACCTGTAGCAGCAGAAACATAGGAGGATCCACAAGGCGATTTAGCTATATTCCTTTCCTCAAAGTCCCAAGAAATCCTCTCATCCTCCCAACAATTAGGCATCATCGATGAAGAAACTTGTACCATGTTACCTTCAACTCTTTTGAAACAATCCTTATCCTTAGGATCCTCCAAAATCTTGTTTACTCCATCCAGATGGACTTGAAAGGAAGATGATGCATCCCAATCGATCTTTGAATACGTATCCTGAGCAGGAGCTTCCTTGCTAGGTCCCCCACAGTCTTGGCGTAAAGATACCACTCGAAAAGCAGATGACCAAGGATTTTCAACTCCTTTAGTTGCTTGAGATCGATCTTCATTTGTCGAAGAAGTTTTCTTTTCCAGAGTTGAAGAATCGGTCATGTTTCTCACAACTGATGAGAAAGATGCACCAAGTTGTGACACTGATGGTTGAGCTTTTTGCTGCTCCGCATTTTTGACAGTTTTTTCCCATCCTCCAGTTCGTTCAAGATTGACTAACCTCGACCCTGCTCCGTGTGAGCAATCTGTCGAGTCTTTCTCTTTGTTTTTGTTTGACTCGTCAGAAGACTTGAAAAGATTGCTCCACTTATCAACATGGGCTGCTCCTAAGTCACCTATCTGTGCAAGAGACGAAGCTGGAATAGGCTTTCTGGATGGTGGTGCAGCATCTCTGGATGTCGATGGTGCCCTTGCAGATGGTGAAGGTGAAAACAAACGGAGCAGCTTGTTTGTCTGACCTCGGTCTAGCTCAAACCAAAACATCTTCTCATCCTTGTAATTCTCAGAAATTACGGCGCTGAACTTTTCTTCAAGCAAGGGCTCGCACTTCACTCGGACTCGTACCTTGACCTGTGACAAAAATTTGCAGAACGAGATACAAATCAATTTGGAGAACCTTTGGGTGAATCAACTAAAGGAAGTGCTATGTACTAAATTACTAATAATAACTAGAGATACCTGAGCAGGATAAGGACTTGGATCTGTCCCATTTGAAGACCAAGCTGTGGGATCAATGTTGAGTTTTCCTTCACTTGCAGCTTCAAAGATGCCGTGAAGTGTTCTATCACTGTAGTTGAACAGGAAAAGCGTCAAACCGGGATCAATGTTCTTGATATATGCCATGTGAGGAGCTGGTAAACCTGGTCACGAACAAGAATTATTGTCAAAACCTGATCGTGACTAAAGTTTAAGCCTTTAGCCTCAAAGATTGTATATATTGAATAGCTAACTTACCAAACAATTTCTTAGCATAGCACTCTTTGATAGTGCTGAACTTGCATCCAAATATAACCCCACAAAGATCTCCCTTTTTAAGATTCCTCGTACACATTGCATACCCTGATGCATATTGGCCATCTGGAGCCAATGTATACGTCTCTGTCTTCCTCCCTGCACCCATTGATTTCTTCTCACCAGAAAGAATCAAGATTTATACGTCAAAATAAAGCTTAGGAGACGCAAAAGAAAGTGATACTGAGTAAACTGAATCGTCTAACACAAAAATTGTCTGCAAAATCATCAAGCAATTTGCAAATATTCTCTAAAGATATTCACTTTCAGAAACCCAAAGCACTAACTCTACCAAATCCATGATTAAGAAGAGAAACCACGATGAAATTTACATCTACTGAAGTGAGAGAAAATAGGCTTACCTGAGCGATGGAAAACGAAGACGAAGCGTCGGAATCTTCAGAGACTAAGATCTAAGGGTTCATCGGTTGAATGACCTGGAAATGGCTTATGTGATCGAGAGAGTTTAAAGAAGAGATAGCCTGAAAGTGAAACGCTGCAATTTCTCCGAGACAAAGAAAATGGTAGAAGCGCGAAAAAGAAATCTTTTTGAGACGATTTTACCCTTTTGGATTTTTGGGCTTTGATACCAAAAATGGAAAATATAGGGGTGTTTTCGTATTATCAGTTCTCGGAGGATGCAGGGAGACGTTGCACTTGCACGGCCATCACGTCAATGCTCTGCGATATTAAAGTTTGTAAAAGATTTGTTTTACATCATCACAATTTTTTTTTAATTCCTATATTTATTTTCATTTATATCCCGCATTCAAAAACATGGTTTAATACAAAATCTCGAACAATGTTATCAAAAACAAATCCCGAAAATAAAAATTTTATATGTTCATTTATATGTATGTGCAACTCAAAATCAATCGGTAACCAATAGATTTGTATATTAGTGTTGGTACTTTAATATATCTGTTATGAGATATTAACATGTCTTCTCTGATGATTCTTATCATACAATCTCGAACCAAATACTACTTTAGGATCAGTCATAAACCTTTTTTGGGCCACCATACTTGGGTCATCAAACGATGCTATAATACCATAGTAAATTTTATGAGTTTGCAACTCAAAACCAATTTGCAATGATTAAATTGACTCATATTCCTTATATATTAGTATTGATACTCGCATTAATATGCATCATCATTTCTTCCTCATCATCATCACCATCTTACAAGTTCTTATATCTAAAGGTCATGGACAATTATACCTTAAATTGTTTCTCAATCGTATCATGTCCCAAATATACCCTTAAAGTCCAATTAGACGATTACCCAATTATTGAGTAATAGTTGTAAGATATACAATTTTTGCTTAACATTAAACCATAATTGCTCTCCATTGAATCAGAGAATGGATATGATATCAGTAAATGATAATACAAAACAAAGGTAAATTGGGATCTCATGGTCCTTCTGATGAGAACTCAAGAGCCAAGCTAGCTTTGTTACAAAATCTCGCCGCCTTCTCAGTTCTCACCACCAGCTCCGTTGTGTGCGGATTACAAAACATCTCTCCCAAAACACTCGTAACTTTTTTCCAAGAACATTTGCTTGTGGAACAAGTCTGTCTAAAACGAGAAAACTAACTAATTTTTTTCTAAAAATGAAAACAAAGGATCGGAGTGTTTTTTCTTATTTTCCTCAAAATCCTAGTATTAAATAAATAAAGAAAAGAACAATTGTAAAATGTTTCAGGGACTTGTCACAATGAGATACAAATGGGAAGTATAGAAAGGAGGAAGCACAGGATCTGAGGATCTTATATTCTCAGTAAGGAAACCAAATATATTATCCTTAAAAACATCACTTGATTTCTCTTTACCGCCACAACAACCATTGACAAACTTTACTAGTGTCGAGCCAGATTTTCAAACATTTGGTCGATATATCGGTTCCTCTTTGAACCAATTCATAATACTCTTCTTGCTGAGGTACGTCACCATACCTACATTATTTTAGTGCTGAAAGTAATTGATAGTTCAAACTAAAGGGCTTTGTTCGACAACTAAAATAGTACTACTGTATTCGGTAGACTTTGTCATGTTTTAGTTTCGATCCAAATTATTCCTCTAGCCAACAACCACTTGCAATTGCAACCCATATATATAGCTTCGTGTTTGAAGAAACTGTAGTTATTTTAGTTTTCAAATAAATGATCAGAGCTTAAATGCAGGTGGTTCATGATTTCTCATGCATGGAGAGGACTTATAATAGGGAAATACAGCTTCAAAGTGAGAGTTAATCCATATGTCGATTTTGCATTTGTCATTGCGTTACTTGTAATCGCAGATGATACTTCCAATCTACGTTAGGAAAAAAATTCTACTGATCTCAAAGGGTTTCAATGTACATTTTGTTGAAAATTTGATTTAGATAATTGGTTGGATGATACACATCAATATCAAACATTGTATTTTTTTGTTTTTTTTTTGTGTGTACTTGAGGTTTGTCTAGATTGAAACACTTGAAAAAAGTCTTTACACCTTTAAAACAACCGATAATGATCACTTGAATATCAATATGAAGATATGTGAACTTATAAGGCTTTCGTGGATATGACCAAAAAAAAAAAGCTTTCGTGGAAACTGAGTTTTTGGATAACTTATATATAAAACTGTATAACATTTTATATCTTATTGATTATTTTGGGCATAGGACATTATCGAAAACACAACTAGTTCAATGAATGTCAATTTTTGCGTCACAGCATCACAATTAAGTTGAAAAAGGAATATAAGACGTCCACGTAGACTCTTATGAGTAGTTTTTGTCTTCCAACCAAATAATGTTTTTTTATTAGTTAGTAACTTAGTATATATCTATCGTCCCACCATTTTGACCATATGACGCCAAAAGATATCTCATGTCGATTAAATGGGTGTCCATATCCACGTTAAGACGCACGACTGAGCTTCCTCGTTGCTTCCACTCCGAATCTTTCTTTTTCACGCTTTTTATTTTTATTTTTATGTTCACAGTTACATTTTGATTGAAAATATATATTACATTTAAATGTTTTTTTATATTTTAAATAAAGACAGATATAAATCCTATCAACTGCAAAAATCAAAGCAGACAAGTACTAGGACACATTCCAACTCCCTAAAGTAAGCAATATTAGATAAGAGTAGCTAATAAACCGAACTCTTAACTTATCAAATCGACAGGACAGTCAAAATAAATATAAATAAAATTCTGTTAAACAAAGTTAGTTGTTTATGCTTTGATTTGATTCAAAATTAAGGTGCATACCCCCAACCAAAATCGAATTACATTTGTTTATATGCATTTTCCTTTGGGTTTACAATTCTCTAATCCAAGTAAGACCAATCAAAATAACGGCTAGTTCAATTAAGATATAATACTGAAAAAAACGCAGAATTCGGAAAAGTACTTTTTTATTTCAATAATAACATAACCAAACGTTACATCAGACGCAACAAAACAAGCCAATATGGGTATTCCCATTATTGATACCACTAAACACAGAAAATCACGATTTTAAAAGCAATTAAAGATAAAAATATCAAACAAAGAAGAACCAGCGACCAGCCAAACGCGATCTTAGCCTTTCACAGCACACACCGCGTCTAAAACAGCACAAAAGTTCTTCAACCCATAAAACAACAAACCAAGCAGACACTGACACGTAGGCAGACTTTATTTAGTTATTATTATTCCCTGACGTGGCTGATACTTTACCAAACCCAATTAAACCTTTCAAATCGCCAGAACCAAACCCGGTACAGATTTACCGGCCCGACCAGAGAATTGGCTTTCCCACACTGAAGGGCAATGCAACGGCGCAATCTCAGCTGAACGTCGTCCAGCAACGACGTTACCGATCCGCGTTACGGTGAGAGAAGTGTTGGAGTACTCTCTCACTTGGGTGATTATCCCATTGGCTACGGTCCAAGCGTGGATCCAAGAGATGGAGGTAGCGGCGTCGCAGCCTTCAGCTATAACGGTAGAACCGAAGGAAACGACGGAGAGAGGTACGAATTCAAACGGCGGAGAAGAAGACGGAGAGACACCTCCGGTAAGGATGCGCATCAAAAACTGGTGCGGCGGAGGGCCGTGAAACCACCACTCCAGATCAGGTGTAAGGATCTGGTGCACCGATTTAACGTCTCGAGATCTCAAGGCGTCATACAGTTTCAGAACCACGTCTCGGTTCTTAGTCTCTAAATCCGCCAGAGTATCCAGTTCTTGGAAAATTTCTGGAATCGCACGTGAAATGTGGATGGATATGATTCGATTTTGTGGAGAAGAAGAAGAAGAAGAAATTGATTCTTGCTTTTTCAACATCGGTTATGAATAATGTGGGATTTATATAGCCAAGGCTTTGGGTTTGGGATTTTATTCTCTGCAACACATCCTATTTTGCAGATTTTGTGGACTAAATTAACACGTGTCGTTTTTTAAATGGGTTAAATTGACTATGGGACTCGTGAGATCAAGTTCCTTAAACGTCGAGCCAGCTAATGCATGAGTATGACCCCACCGTTCTATTAGGTAAATATTCAATAGGTTGAATGATAGGAATTTGCTTAGGGTAGATTATAAATATCTATTTGACTTTTGTTGATTTGAGAAGGAATGGTTTTTTTTTTCTTTTCTTCTATGCTGTTTGAATATCTATTTACCCAAAACTTAGATAGCATAATTGGATCTCTAATAACACTATAGTAAGGGCATTATTAGTAACACTGTATGAAGGGCATTATTGTAACCATTAATATATGATTCTGTTTAAAAGTCTACTAACCAATGATGAGACTAAATTATTCTTAAGATATACTCTCAAAATTTTATTATTGATGGTTTTCTATGCTCATGTTATTGGTAGATATACTAAGAAATATGCAAAGAAACGTGTTCAACGAGTCTGCTGGTCGGACCAATATATCGCCCAAGTTTCAATTAAAGGCAGCATTATGGATTGTCACGTTGATACGTGTCATGCAGAGAGTCCACGTACATGGCGCCATCAGACTGTGACTTGTGTGTAACCATGACACGTTGCGATGTCTTATAACACATTTATACGTATATTTTGCTTATTCTAACAAAAAAATGGGGACACTATCATAGCGCTAGAGTCCAACCTCTTGTAGCTCGTCTGGTCTACGAAGGCACTCTTAAGTTCTTACTTCTTACTCGTTTCCTGGTCGATGCTCGAGCAACGCATTGACATAGAAAAGAGAAATAGGGAGATGAAAAATCTCAATAGCGGTAGAGATTTGAAAAGAAGTTTTGAATAATATTTAGAATAAAATAAAAAATTAAACTGGTTAAAGATATTAGTTTCTGGTATGAATGTAGACTTTAGCTAAGGTGTTATTTTCGTATGTCGAGCACTATTAGAAACTAAGATAGAATTGTTGTCGTAATGGTACATTTTTATTATAAAAACATTTTAAAACTAGAAAGTAAATACTTTAATTGGATAAAAAAACTACAACTTTCGTTGATTATAAAAATACAACTTTGTTTGTCGTAATTCTCTTTTGATATTTTTTTAATATAGAGTTTTAAAAAGAAAAGAAAGACAGACTTTTAAAATATAAAGCTGTGATAAGTTGATAACAGTACATCAAAAGTTGATTGATTTACACAAGAAAATACAAAAAGTTGATTGCATAAAATAATAATTATACCTAAGTGGATGAGTGATGTGGTTCTCCACGAAATTAACTCTTTTAAGACAGCGACGGTTATTTCTTATACTAGAAGTGGGAGCTGAAAATAAAAAAAAGGATATTTTATTAGCTTTAAATATCTAGCTCGATCTGATATCTGTTCTGAATCATCTCAAAATTTTGGATATTTAAAATAAGTTCAAGTACGGATGGTTAATTTGTTACAAATAGGGATAATTTGTTTTGACCAATTCAGAATCATATTTTATTCCTTCTTAATTATTATATACATGATGATATTTTTTATTTATCATCATTTTGCTCATTATAATTTCAGAAGTTTAAGTTTCTCATAAAAATAATTAATTTTTTATATTATATATTAAAGAAATTACAAATGCTTAATATACACACACATATATCTATTACTACTTGTAATCAAATAGGGATGCAGTATCACAATCTCGGTGACTCGGTCCATACTGTAACTGCAAACATTCATCCATTCGAGAAGTAAATTAAAAAAAGGTAAATCAATATATCGAAGAAACAAACGTATATAATACATGATAAAAGAATATTCGTATGCACCAAAAGACAATGTGCTTTGTTTTATTGGAGTTCGATGATTCAGTTTGGTCAAAACCCACTTGAGTTTGGCCCATAATGATATGAAATACTTATTTTTCTTGACCAAAGTTGTTTAATGGAAAGAATTACTCATAATTACTTGATTAACCAAAGTGCTTATGTCTATATCAGTAAACAACTCCGATTTGTATTCAACCAAAAAAAACTACTACGATTTGTTGCCATCAAGATGAAAATTTGATCTCAGTCACTTTGAAAAAAAAAACATCAAAGAAATAGAAGCAAATTAAGAACAGTATTATACACTAAAAAAACTCAAGATTAAAAAACACATAGAATAAGAATTTAAATGACAGTACCAAATCTGTAAAAACAGCAGTACGTATAAGCCAAAACCAAAATCCGTGAATTACCATAACTTGTTTGATCTCTCTATACACACCGACACAAAACACAACACTAAAAAATTATTGTAGTGATCCAAATATCTCACTGAAAATATCTCGATTTCTTGTAGTGACCATCTCGAAACCCCGAATCCGATTCGTCGTGATACCATCCCACCAATCTCTGCGCCTCCAATACATTAAATTCAAAAATCTATCGGAGAAAGAGAGAGAGAGAGAGAGAGGTAAGAGTGATTACCTTCTATGACGGTTTGTTTGTTGTGGCGGATATCGTGGATAGTTGCGGATATTTACCAGTAGAGAGGACGGCCACCGTAGAACATAACCACCATTAAAGCGATTAGGATCATTATACGATACCAGATTCTTTTTTCTTCATTGATTCTTCTTCACTCTTCTTTCAGTGATCCAAATCCACTCAACTGAACAAAAAAAACAAAACAAAAAAACAAAAATTCCAGACAATAAATAAAGGAAAGAACAAAAAAAAAAAATCAGATTTACTGCGCCACGTCATCAATTCATAATTTGAGAAGACTCTGAAACGCTCACAGAGTGTTTGTTGATTAGAGTGGGCTAATACGTTAGACTTATCCACTGTCAAATCAAAAGAGAAACATTTCACAGCAAGTTTCTGTCAGCCATCATTCAGGTGAATTATTCCTTGTTAATGTTATAAATTACTACTTAAGGTTAACAAGATTTGTCAATATCGATCACAAAACATCGCACACTGCCTTTTTCCCCATATAATCTCCTTGACCTTTACAACTTCCACAATCATCACCCATATGTATTAATAACATGTTCTTAAGGTGAATTTAAATTCAGTGGTGAGAAAATAATGCGGAAATAGATCCAGATATTACGGAGGACAAAGTCATGCAGCTGCCGAGTTGTACATGACTTATGACTCATCCACTTTACTGTCTAACCGTTAGTCTCCCGCTAAATTTGTCTTTGTTATATATAAGTAATTATACAAATAGATGACCAAGGAACGTTAGTTATAAGCCTGAGAGCATGTGGAATGATGATCTAATATGTAAAGTTTGACATTGCATTCTATTAATTTTCCAATCCCACATTTACCGATCAAAACCTAATTGATGTAAAATTTAACGTGAGCAAACAAAATAAAATCAAACCTAGTGTAACAACATTCATGCAAAACCCTCCTTATCGTCTATATTTTACTATACTACGCCGTGAGCTCACCACTGGGAAAAAGCTCGAGTCTTTTGATATTTTTCCATAAAGTTGATTGTATATCTTTCAGCTTATTTTACTCTTCTAATAACAGCTTGGATCTCTTCGAGTGTCTTTCCTTTCGTCTCAGGTACCATCTTCGCCACAAAGATAATCGTCGTGGCTGCAAAAGCAGAGTACATATAGAATGTACCTACACAAACAAAGTTTCATCAATTCACCAGTTTTCTTGCGGTCAAAGCACAAAGATATCCCCAAACAAGGCTTTAAGAGTGTACCTGGAGAGCTCCAGCTCATGAGGAAGTTGAAAGTGTAAGAAACAGCCCAAGCACCAGACCAGTTCACCAGTACCACTAAGCTTCCTGCGATCCCTTTCACGTTTATCGAAAATATCTGTGTTTGTTTCAACCCAAAAAAACACAACACACCTCAGAATAATCTTCTAAAACAAGGTTACTTTCTACACAAGAAACCATACCTCAGACATTATCACCCAAGGAACAGGTCCCATTCCGATGGAAAAGGCAGATACATAGATCTGTATAGTGAAGCAGAGACAAGAGATTTAATACTAGTGTCATGGTCCATGGACAATACTAAATGTTTAAAGCAGAGCTCTGTTCTTGAGTTCTGTTTTTGGTATCAAGTAAGAAGTAATAACTAATAACTAACTAAGTTTTAGTATTTTACTTACAAGTACACCTCCAACGGCTAAGAAAGGGACCCATTCAAGAAACAAGCTTTGTCCCTGTATCCGAAATATAACAAATTTGGTGTAAAAACTTGATTTAGTAAACACATTAATAGATTTCAAAGTGAAACACTGTTTATCTAGGGTTTATAATATGGACCTTGAGTAAGAAAGATGTGCCTGTGAGTATACATCCCAAGAAAATACCACCAGCTGAAATCTGCAGGAACGTTTGTATATACATATAAATTTGAACTTCAGACTCGAAAAGTTTTTATATACAGATCAAATTTTCTCACCATTATTAGTGGCCTTCTTCCACATTTATCTATCAAGATTGTTCCAAGAACAGTTATGGGCACCTATTAGAAAGGATTTCAACTGGTTAAACAGTTATGAAAATAACAATCTTTATGTAGAAGAATACTGAGTGAAGCTAAAAACGATTATAAACCTGAACACAAGCAATAGCGATCGTTCCGAATTTCCCAGACGAAAGTCCTGCAAGTATTTTTTAAAGACATATGTAAAGAATCTAAAACGGGTTTGGTTCTAATACAAGACAATAATATACTGAGGTCTATTGCATATACCGGCTTTTACAAACGTTTCGCTTGCGTAGAATCCAATCCCGTTGATTCCCACAAACTGTTGGAATACCATCAGGGAAACACCAATCTGAAGAATATTTAACCACATTTAATCTTCTTTAAGATTTGAGTTATATGTGTAATCAAATATACCCATAAGAGTTATTGTTTTTGTGGTTCTGAGTTAAACTTACGAGGACAGATCGACCATATTTCTTGGAGACAAGATCTTGGATTCTTGCTTTTGGAAGAATCTCAAGAGCTTGAATGGAGACTTGAATATCCTCTGCTTCATTTGTGATATCTGTATCTTTTCCTCGCAGCTTTTGTAGGGCTAAGCGAAAGTCTTTCTCAAGACCTGCTTTTGCCTTGAAAAAGCAAGAGCATGAGAAAAGTTACTAGCTAGATCATGTTGAGGAAACTACTTTTTTTTAAAAGACTGATGGGTAGAGAAAAATTACCAGCCATCGGGGAGATTCCGGTATGAAACACAAGCCAAAGAGCAAAACAATGCAAGGAGCAATTCCTGTTAAGATTATTATATTGATCAGTTTTCGAAGGGAATTTAGTTAAAGATTTACCAAGAAATTTTACCGGTAAGAGCAAGAGTTTTCCAGGTAATGAGAGATCCGATCATAAAAGAAACCGATGAGCCGATCACAATCATTAGTTGGTTCAGTGTTGTGAGTCCACCTCGTAGATTCTTGGGAGATATCTCAGCAATGTACACAGGGACCTGTTTTTGTTGATTCATTTACTTTGGAGACTGAAAGTTTTTATAAACACTAGGAGTTTGTTCCGCTCTACGCGCGGATTATTTATCTATATGTTTTTTTTATTTTACGTGATAAATATTTAATTTTAGTAGAAATTTATCAAAATGAATTTAAAATTTCGTATGTGTAATACAATAAAACTCATAAGCTCTATTCTGCATGAATATATAAATCCTACATATTTTTCAACGATATATACCGAATATATAATCTGTCTAACTGTTGTCTGCCATGAAATGAATATGAAATACATATGAAAAATTCTTAGTTTTTTTTTGGCAATATATAAAAATGTGTGATGTAGATAGCTGAAAACCTAAGGAGAGAGAAAAAGAACTAAAAAATTATTGAGAGGATTAGAAAATAAACTTGTGTGATCTATATTAATTATGTAAGAAATGTCTTGAACCTGAAAATTTTTAACTTCAACTCTACTGTCACCAATGACAAGAGATTAAAAGTAGATATTACAGATCCAGAGTAAACAAAACGAATCATATAGAAGTGAAAATGTTAAAATGTATATTTATGTATTTTAAAATTACCATACTAATAAACAAAACAAATTTTGATGAGAGAGAATCAGAGAAGACCAAAAGATTGGAAAATATTTTTTTTTTTAATAAGGGAAATCATTTAATTAAGTAATTAACATTTGATAATTAATATTTTATATTGCTGATGTGTCAAGTTTATAGGAATTTATTTTTGCTGATGTGTACAACCTATTAAGCATCAAATAAGCCCTTTTATTAGTATAGAAGATTGCATCTTGATGCTGATCTTTAGCTCAAATGACAAATTATGGCATCATATATAGTATTAGTATATTTTTGTTAACATTTGTGGAAAATATCATTATCGATCTTGAAGTCATTCGTGGGCTTGTAGATAGATACGTGAAATCCCTGTTGTAATCCACTGAGCCTTCGTATTTTGAACTGGAAAACTTTAGTTCGAATATTCGGTTTTACTTTACATATCCGAAAACAAACGAGCAAAGTATAGATTTCTATAAATACTTGGCCCAATATAAAATATAAATTGTTAAAAACCCAAGTAGGAAACAACATCATTATTAGTCATTAGACTCATTACCGTAACTAGGGGTGGTGAAATAGAAGTGAAAAGCAAAGCCTGAAAATGCACATAGCAAAAGTCTCACTGAAGCATGACAGACGAATTTACATTACAGAAGAAACCGGGAAAATTCTAAACCAGAAACTGAAATGGTATATACCTTACATGAAGAAACCGGCTTCATCATACTTTGTATATCATTCAAAGAGACTTGTATTAAAAAGTTTTTTTTTTTTCTCAAATCAAATTCATACAACACCTCAAGAGAAACGAAGGAGAAATTATCAATATATTCGAGGATTCTATGGCCGTTCAAATCAAGCTTCTCGGTTTATAAACAGAGGAGAAGGTGGAGTCAGAGCAACCTCGGTTTTACCTTCATCTTTTTCTCTAGGTGTCTGTACATTCGGACTATGTACCTCTTTCCAAAACCTGCTCGGGCTAGGAGAACTAGCCCCGCTTATGTTCTTGGGGGAGCTCCCGAGAACAAACCGAGGATCAAACACACCGTCTTCACGAGGCAAAGGGGATACCAAATTCTTCTCTTGAGCTCTTTGGCAGAATTTGTCTTCCACTATCTCATAAGTGTTTGCAGTCCGAACTTCTTGAGCTAAAGAGCACCAGCAACAGAATAACCAAAGTGTACAATCAGCAATTGCAGGTCTTCCAAAGCAGAACTTATAACTCGGTAGTTTGAATCTTTTCCTCATCTGAATTCTCCAGAATCCACCATATAGCAAACCAAACAAACAAAGAAGGATTCCAGATATCCCTAGCGCCTCCCTAACCGTCTCATTGTCGATATTAACTGCAGCTAAGTTGAATATAAAGAAAGGTGCCAAACAGAAGAGAATAAACGTAGCTATGTGAACATACATGTTCCCAAACCCAACTCTCTCCATGTTCCATCCAAAGACACAGAAAGTGCAGAAAAGAGAAAGATAAGCCAATGAAATATCATCCCAAATATCCAAAATTCCACCACTCCATTGAGGATCACTCACTGGAACCATCTCATCCCCGACCCCCGTGGAAGCAGAAGCAAACGAATATCTCCTCTCTAAAGTAACCCGGCGATTCACAGACCCTTCTTCATGCTGCACCTGGTTCTCCTCGTCTTCATTTGGTTCATCATAATCTTTCCCAAGTGGACTAAGTATAGTGTACAAACCTGCAACCGCAGGAGCTCCAATGGCAGCAGAGATACATATAGCGACTCCAATGGGAGGTCTCTCAGATCTCCTGTATCCAACATTAAGACCACAAAGCGCGTACTGAGCAAAACAATTCAAATGAAGCAAAATGACAACAACCATCATATGCATCCATTCATTCGGCTTATAAGTCCCATCTTTGCAATAAGCTTTCCTAAGCTTTGTAATATCATCACGCTTCCATCTACAAAGAAGCACTAAGTGATAAACCCGTTTGGGATGTTGATAAAGACACATCAAAGTAAACAGCCCATTAAGGATTTGATTGTTAACTTCAAACCAAGCATCTCTCTCTGACTTCTTAGGTAAAGCATGATTCAACATACCAGTCATAACCATGAAGAGAATAGCACCAGAGACTGCAACAACAAGTATCCAAACAAAGAGAGCCATGTTAATTGGATTCCTAATCCATTCTTTCCCCATTTTCATCAAAGAACTCCAATCTATTTTGCGGTGAAGCACACCACTGATTCTTTCCCTCAACTTATGGCTGCTGCCGTTGCTTGAGCTCGTGACTGACCGTGAAACCTCATCTCTATCCTCAGCCATTTTCTTGAATTTAGCAGAAGGAGAACCAAGTTTCAGAAGCTTGAATCTACTAGAAGTATCAGGCAGAGTACTAATAGACCAACTCTTAGGTTTACCATCACGAATCAGATTTCTTCTAGATGTTGAAAGATCAAGAGGACAAGGAGGAACCCTAGTTTTCCCAAAACCATTAGAATCTTCAATCTCTGTTTTCGAATTCCCATCACAACTCGATGCCATTTCTCTCTCTCTCTCGCTCTCTCTATTGAATATAAAAATCTCGTGGGGATAAAGCTGCTCAAAGGTAAATATGCTTTGCAAGCTTAAACATTGTTGGCAAAGAATCAAAATACCCAGAAAGAAGAATATGATTCAAAGAGGAAAAGATTCTAATTTGACGACGAAGCTTCTCAGCACGTGAAAACCTGCCAAGTCTTCAGATTCGATTAAAAATAGTAGTAGTATATGAATAGTTATGGAATCAAACCCTAAGTTAGAAACTCGTTGAATCGAATTCCTAAAAAAAAAAAAAAAATCGAATCAGCAGTAATTACAGAGAAAACACCATAAAAAGAGAGAGAGAGGTTACATAGACGATGAATTTTCAAAAAGAGGAGAACTTTGAAGAAGAAACCAAATAAGCGCGTAAACAAAAAGGTAAAAGCTTGTGGTATGAAATTGAAGAACATAATAAGATTGGTCGTTGAGGAAGACAAGTCTAAGATTCTTTCTTTTTCTTTTCTTTTTTTCTTGGTAGCAATAAACTCACCATTGATCAGGCCGCTAGGTCCCATTGAGTATATTGTACACACACAAAATACAACAATAGAGGAAGAAAAATACACCTTATACAGTATTATTCACTAACGTTTTGCATATATTACCACCAGATTTACTAATTACTTAACCAAATTTTCCGAATAAATAGTAACTCTTTTCTTCTTCTACTAATGTCTTCTCACTACATAACGTTTACCACATTGTACTTTGTGTTTTATATAATTTATAAAGAGACATACCAAAATGTTTTATAAAATTTCCCACCTTCCAAAAATCGGAGCAAAGGGAAATAAATATATCATTAGTTTATAATGATCTCGCTCGAGATTTTCACATGTTAATATTTTATATTAATGGCGGAATCGAAGCCATCTAATGATTAACTATGTACATATTTAGAATTTTTTTTTAGATCAGCTTGTGTCAGGATTCGATTCGACCTCATTTTCTTACAAATCGCTAATGCATTTCGATATTTATGGTATGAAAGTATATATATAGTACTATCATGGTTTTTGTTTGGTGGTTTAGTATGATCTGAATAGAATATGTTTTGTGTACAACGGATAGTTAATTCCAACCGTTTGATTATTGAAGTTGTTGTGAGAAAGAAAGAAAGAAAGAAAGAAACTCATGATCTCTCGTATCTTCTTCTTCGCTTGACTTTTGAGTTGTATTTCTTATCCAACAGTTGGCTTTCGGGTGTACAACCAAAAAAAAATTATTGTTTTCCGAAGGTCCAAAAACATTATATCGGATATTCGACAAAAGGGAAAAGCTTATAGCAACTACATATACAAATACAGCCTTCTCCAGCAACAACAAGATCACATGGCCAAGTGCAATCAGCGCATGGATACTTTTGGGGATGCACAACAACTACATGTTGAGAAATCTTTTGGTTAATCAATGGCTTCATGCTCCAACTTATTTACCTTCCACCACGCTAATACTTGAGAATGTAAGATCTACAACGTTAAAATTAGAGTAAGTTGAGTGCAAACATTATATAAATAATTGTTTGTTATTGATGGAATTTAAGATTTCTGAATTTCTTTTGTTTCTCAAGTTCTTAAATATAATATCCTTTTACAAAAAAAAATCTATAAATGACCAAAATCGGTAAAAAAAAAAAAATTCTTTGGAAATCGAGAGATATTTGAAGGGTAAAACTGTAAAACAAACCCGAAGAAGCTTACAAGAAATCTTTATAGGATGTACTGATAGTCTGATACTGATATAAACATTAACTAATTGAACTACAAATTCGTAATGAGTTCTTATTTGGATTTTATTTATTTATTTTGGTTTTATATTTGTATCTTAAAATCTTTAACAAAACTATTATTATTTTTATTTCTATGTAGATGAAATCTAAATTTAGGAAAAGCTTTTAAATCATCTTAATATAAAAAGCATTAAAATTTTAAATATTAAAAATGATATAATAAACAAGAAAGATAAAATAATGATGAGAAAAGGTTCAAAGAAAATTTATTTTCAAACGATGACCTAAATAATACGTAGATAGATACATAGTTTATTATTTGATTGGCCCCATTAACTTTCATATCTGTATTTATTTGATTGGCCCATTAATGTCCATAACTGTAAGTCTGTAATACTAATATCCAACTATAGTCCATAGTCATACTCATCAGAAAGTTTAAAGATTTAGAGTATGGCTTTGGGTTTTTAAATGAGTTTGTAAACTTAAAAATAATTAAACGATGAGAGAAGGAAGTAAAAAAAACAGAGAAATGTTCCTAAAATATCTCAAGATACGGTATCTCATCTTTTAATATCACATGTCATATTTTGATTGGTTTAATTTTTTTTTGAGATGCTCTTACGCCGTTTAGCAGACTTCGTGGGTGTTTATACCCTTTAAAAACGACACAACGTGTCACACCGAGAAAGTAAAACGGCATACAGAGAGCTGTGATCCGCTGGATAAACGCATTCTCTCTTTCACCATCTCTCTTTACGTTGTCTGGCTCCAAACGTATGAAGCAGAACAAAGGCTTATAGATATTAGATAGCTCCGTCCGAACCCTAAATTATTCAATATAAACCTCTCCTTAGCCCCCAAAACGAATGCTTTTTCATCTTCTTCTCAGTTTTTGATTCCAAGGAAACCCTAATTAATAATTATTATGGACTGCTCATGCAGTACTCACCCTTCGTCTCTGCTCATCTCTTCCGAACCTTCTTTTCGCTTTCCTCACTCTAATTTCACCTCCAATCTCAGCTTCTTGGTTTGTACATATATTTTAATATCATGATTTTGCTTTGATTCGAAATCGATGAGGGATGATTTTAAATTTCTGGGCTTTTTTTTCAGTTACAGAAAGATACGAAGTTGATGAAGCATCGTCTGGTAGTGAAGAGTTCTTCTGGGTCTGATCAAAACGGTGACGTTAGTGGATTCCCTCTTAAGCCAAACAAAATCTTTGTGCAAGAGGTAATTTTTCTCGTTAATTAGTTAATGTTAGAGATTGAGAAGAGGAAAGTTGAAGAATTTATCGATGGTTTGTTGAATTTTTAGGCGATTGGAGCTGAGTATGGAGAAGGGTTTGAGACTTTTAGACAGGATGGTCCTCTTAAAGTGGATGTGGTAAGAGAGCTCTGCTAATGTTAAAGAATCTTTTATAAACTATAAGCTTTTTTTGTTGGTAACATGTGATTTCCTGTTTTGCTTGTAATTAGGATTTCTGGAACGAGAAATTGCAAGATGGGTTTCTTCAAAGAATACGATATGCAATGAAACCTGATGAAGCCTATGGACTTATTTTCTCATGGGACAATGTTGTGGTAAATCTTTGACACCATCTTTATGTTTGCGACTTAGTTACTTCAAGTTCTTGTAGCTTATAGCTAGATTTTGTACAATAGCTTCTTCTTATGGTTGGGCTTGAGGATTTGTCTCAGTAATATCGGTTTTTTGTTTATTTAGATGATGCTGCTCTATTTTTGGGTAAATCTCAAAAGTTGCAGAATAGAATTGCGTGGTCCATGCATACTAGATTAGGGCCTAGTTTAGGTAGAATGTCTTTTTCTTCTTCTGTGGCACGAGGATTTGGTAAAAGTTGTAGAATATAATTGCTTCTTTAGATTATGCTTTCTTGTTTTCTGGTAAATCTCGGGAGGTCTATAGTAGAATTGGATGGTCCATGGATCCATGCTTTATTCTGGAGTCCACATTTCTCATTTTTCCATTTATGGTTCTAACTTTGTAGGCTGATACTCGAAGTCTGAAGTTGGAAGCTTGGAAGCAGCTTGCTGTAGAAGAAGGTAAGCTTTTATTACTCTCCAGCTTTGAAATATTTACCTAAAATGATTTAACTTCTTTTGCGTACGTGTGAGTGGAAAGAGATCGTGCAAGACCTACTCATATATATTTAGTACTTCCCATGCATCCATTTAAGGAATTTTGTGAGTGTGCCCAGAGATATCAATGTATTCAAACGCTAGATTACCTTCCTATAGAGTTTTTGTTTTATAATGTGTTTACCTCACAACCTTTATAGACTTATTCTGTAAGTTGAAAACGCATGTAAACCCAAATGCAAGAATATGTACTTGAAACAATCAAATCCTTAACTGGTATACAAATTGCTCTAGATGCTCATTGCAATTTGCAATATATGATAATGTAGAGTTCTGATATGTGAACTTCTCTACTGAGATAATACGGTGTACTGGCTTTTTTGCTTGTATGTATTAAATTTAGAGGCATTAAATTATTCTTAATTGTACTTATCAACCCTCTAATTAGATTTGTACATTAAATTGTGTGGTAGGGAAAGAAATTGTGGAGGAGGGTGACATCCAAAGACAGATGCTTTATGCCGGCGCTGACCATGTGCTGACTAAGGTTTGAGATTTCTCTTCTCCGTTTCCAGATTTCTTTGATTTGAGATTTTAAGCAAGCAATGACATGTATTTCTCTTGTGAATTCAAATGCTTGTCTCATGGTAGTCTTTTATGCTTACTAGATAGCCATAATGAGCTCTATGTGTCTGTGATTCATATCATAAGGAAAGGGATTCAATTGATGGTTGATTTCAAAATATTTCAGGTGTTGTTTTGGGAGAAAACGCAAAGCAAAGTCGACAGATTGAAACTCAGGTTATCGGAAATATATTATGATAATCTTCTCAGAGTAAGACCTTTCTTTATCAATCTTTGTTATTTACTAAAATGCATCTTTTTGGTTCCCTGAGTTGTTTTGCTATCAACTTGTCAGCTCACAGAACCAAAAGAAGGACTTAAAGATTGGCTTGACGCTGTCTCAACTGCTCGTATTCCCTGTGCTGTTGTCTCAAATCTTGATCGAAGAAACATGATTAATGCTCTTGAACGTATGGGACTTCAAAAGTATTTTCAGGCGAGTAATAGCGTTAGAGAATCATCTAACTTTTTGTAGATAAGTGGTTATATATGCTGATGCTAGTATTCATTCTCTGTTTCAGGCAGTGGTTTCCGAGGAAGATGGTATGGAATCAATAGCTCACAGATTTCTATCCGCAGCTGTGAAGGTAGTTTTATGATTCAAATGTGAATACAAGCCAATTGATGAGAAATATTGTTGAAAATTTTAAAACTTTTGTGCAGTTGGATAGAAAGCCATCGAAATGTGTTGTGTTTGAGGATGATCCTAGGGGTATAACCGCAGCTCACAACTGTACAATGATGGCAGTTGGGTTAATTGGTGCTCATCGGGCGTAAGTATAAAATTTTACACTTTTACCTTTTTAGGAACCAAAAGTATATATGGCATCTAACTTTGTGGAAGACAAATCTGCAGGTATGATCTGGTTCAGGCTGATCTTGCAGTTGGAAACTTTTATGAGCTATCGGTGATAAACCTCAGAAGATTATTTGCGAACAAAGGCTCTACATTTATGGATCACGAGAAACAATTCATAGAAAAATCGCCACCCAAAAGAAAGCTAACCATCGATACCATATTCTAAACATTGTATAGTAGTTAGGTTAGGTTCATATTCTATAAGTTCTTGTCTTTATGGTTTATAAATATGTTTGATACTAAGATGGAAACCGGATTTATCGAGTGAAATTATGAGATTCTTTCCTTAGGTTTTGGCTGTTGCTAGAGCAATTTACATTTTCGGTTATGTGGAGTTTTCCTGAGAAAGCGATGGAAAAGTGGGCCCTACAAAACATTCTTGGAGCTTTGGAAAATGGCATCAATGGTGGGCTGTTTGAAAACGAATCAGATACTTTTAAAGTCGAACATAAAAGACTAAACTAGAACAGTGACTGTTCAGGTGAAATGGTGAAACTGAAACATACCCATTTGAGTTTCAGTAATACCTTAAATCGACAATATTTTAATCATTTGTCATTCATCATAGTAGAAAATAGATTTATATAGAAATTGGCAAATTGCTCACATATTAGGTCGAATTTAAAAGAGAATATAATAAAAGCTTGTCCTTTTGGGAAATGGATAAGTGGAGCAATTTAATTGTTACAAATAAAGCCAATAGGGCCTGCGATTCAATTTGCGAATTTGAGTGACATGTGCCCTATTAGTTTTACTCCACAGAATCCGCATAAATAGCAAAACTTTTATAAAGTATCTCTTCTGTATTTTTATTTTATAATGAATGTAACCAAATCATTTCGACATCTTATTGGGAGGTTTTTTTTAAAGAAAAATAAAAGTGGGTCTCTTTTATGTTTGTACTAATCATAATCAGAATGTTCGTTGAATGACTTATTCTTTTGTTTCAGTGTGCATAACTTAAACTTGTAATGATTAGATTTTCCAATGTCCCAAATGTCATTAGCTATTATGCATTCTTGTAAATTTTTGTTCCTAATGCATTGAAAAAGTGTTTAATATAATTTAGTCCAACCAAATCAGTTTTTTTTTTGTTTAAATCAAATTTATTTTTCTAGCCGAAAAAAAAAATCATGTCAAATATTTTTTACACAAATTAAATTTTATTTTGAGTTTCCTTTTTTTTAAGGTATAACAAACTAAAGGGGAAAAAACATATTAGAATTCTAGTAGTTGTTTTGCTTTTGGTTCGAATTAGGCATCCCTAAATTTGTAAAAACACGTATTTCGTTTCTTATAAAGTGATCCCCTTATAAAATAAATATTTTATTTCTCATCCGAGTATATGAATATGAACATTTCAATATTGAAAAGATATTCAATATAGTGGTTTCTTTTGTTGAATATAGTGGTTTTCCAAAAACAATGAACGAAACAATTAATATTACAACAGGTTAATCACACGTTTAGTAAAAAAATCAATCAAAATAATATACGATCACAGTAACCAGAGAAGAGAAAAGGAGATGCAAACAAGAAAGTTAGGAATTTGAAATTTGTACTCACCCAGTTGGGTTGGAGCTTTAATTTATCTTAATTTATTCTCAAACTAATTAAGTGGATGTGCTTGTAATGCGGCTTTTGGACGAATTTGAACAAAAAAAATGTTGGGTCCACTCTTCCCCAGCCAGCAAAATGTTGATTATGACACAGAGTGAGACTATTAGGCTAATATACAAAGAAACAAAACAATGGTATAGAACATAATTTGTGAGATCTGAGTAGATAATGGATTAAATAAGAAGATAGCCTATATCGCCAAATATGTGAGGTAAATTGTTCAGTAATGACTTCTAAGTTTTGATACATTTACAAGGGATGGATTATTATTGTAATATCTTAATTCCTAAAAAATATATTAATACCTACGGTGGGATTTAAAATATATACATTTTAGGTAATCATTTATTTTATAATTTCACTGATAAAAATATTTCAAGGTACTCTGTATGATCCACATACAAGTTTTATATGTTTTTTAGAGTGACGAATCGGTTATATGATGAGAATAAAACCTATAAACCAAAACGTAGTATGAAAATCCAGTAGTATCGGTCAGAGTGTTACGTTGTTCATCAACGCCCAAATTCAGTTATGCATAATGTATATTGTTTTTAGATATGAACATATAAGTACTCTTATTCATACACAAAATATCATCTAAAACTTTATAATTGTGTACACTTGGATGAAACAATATAAAGATGAATAAATACCCTAGCGAATTATTGTGCTTAGCCCTTCGCTTTTAGAAAACCTTTATATGTTTCGTTAAAAAAGCAAATAATCTTCACATAAAATTTTCAAAGAAAGAGACCTTAGGTTCAGTCAAATAATCCAACTAACACACAAGAGGACAAGATGTTGCTTGTGTCGCCTACACACTTTAGAGAAAATGGGACAAAAATATACGGTTATTTTCGAAATTTTGGAAAAGTAAATAATAATTTTCTTACAATGGATTCATTTAAAAAAAAATATATCGTAAATCTTGTTTTAGCCATAAACTACAAAATAACTAAATTTGAATATAATATGGTGCGAGCCGTGTGACCTATCTATCAGCTATGTTCTTGAAAAATTAGTTGTTTGTATCAATGCTTATCTAAAATATTCAATAAAATACTAATGATTAACAAGTGACAAATAACGCTTAATGTATTTAATGAATTTTTAGTGGGTTTTAGAAAAGAAGAAAGACAACAAAAAAAAAAGTAGAGGCCAACATTTCGCCACTAATCACTTTGGTTTGGCCACTCCATCATTAGAAAGTTCAAACCCCTCCACTGATTAAAATTAAACTTTCTTAACCTCACCCAAATCCGCTGCATCTAGATATATATTTTAAAATTATTATTATTTGTTAATAAATTAATTTTGCAATATATGTATATATATATGTATATGTGTGTGTGAATAATCAAATGATGATAGTTTTCGTGTAGAAAGTTGGTTTTCACATCTTTGCGCATGTTTTTAAACCTTTCGTAAAACAGCTGCTGGAAAATAAATAAATATGCACCACAAATATACACAGCCAATTTTTTTCGAAACAATTGGTGTAATACTTTCCAACTACTGTTGACACTAAAATCATAAACTTCGAAATTATGTTAAAGACCAACCGCATGATATGGTTGTTATGAGTTTAAATGTCTTCAAATTGCTAAAGATGGTGTTAGATCACTTAATGCCTCGAACGTCATAATTAATTGATATGTATAACAAACAGTAGCCACAAATCACTTATATAATTGCTTAAATATCTTGATAAATTTGCAATCATATATATTAACATACATGACTAAGCTTAATTGATGGAGTTAGTAGTTATCTGGTTTAAAATTGTTGTTTGAGAAGAGAATACGACCAACAAATAAAACGTTTGAAGGAAGAATTTAAAGCCACTGGGGTTACTTTGTTGAAAAGTCCCCTAAAGTGATTGATTGAGCCCAATTCCATGATGCTCCATTTGTTTTGTTCTTCTCTACTACTCATCAGCTTCCATTTTCAGATTCCACTGTCCATTGTTTTTTAAATATTCTCATCATGTAATACCTTGATTTATTATAAGAAAAAAATACATTGATTTAATAAAACTTATTTGTATATGTAGAAATTTAAAATAAATTATATGGTTATGTAAAGTAAATATAATAACCAAGACATATATAGAAAGGAAATTTCTGCAGAAAAAATAAAACATAGATGAAACTAAGGCTTACTGCCTTGTTGGTTGTGGAGGTCATGTGGAAGCGAACAAAAAACTGACAGCTCAAAAAGAATGGTCGAAGGATACTTTCCCATGAAACTTCCTTTCATTTCATTTATTTCTTTTAAAAATAGAAAATGTGACTCTATATAATGGGTCTAACAAAACGATAATGCTCTTCAGAAAATAACAACGCTTCATGATTTTATTTTTTGGGAGAAGGACCCACAAGTTGAAAATCTATTTGTTACTTATCCAGAAGAAAAGGAACCGAAAGAAAATAAATGTATATTTTGTTAAGTTGGATACAAAGTGGAAACATGTCGAATTGTGTTCCTTTTACCGACCTAAAAACTATATTAAGTCGGGGTTGGTCGGTCTATCAATGTTTTGCGACGTAATTTTAATTTGTTAGCATTCAATAATATGATTTTTGATACGAGACTATTTATTTATATATTTGATCTAAGTGGTAAGTATTATATCATTTGAAAATGATACAGTTATCAACGCAGTAAAAATAGTCGAGAAACAAAAGAGGATTCGACTAAAAACTAGAGCCAGAAAATGTTTATTAAAAAGTTTATGGGATATGTTGTCACGCATACAAATTTCAAAATTTTCATTTCATTATCTATACATCTAGAGCATCGTCCTATTTTTTTTGTATCAGAACCATCAATTATGTTTTAGTTAACTACTAGAACAATTACACCCCAGAAAATGATAACCGTTTAAGAGGTGCCACGGCCAAATATTGTGTAGTCTGAATCTGAGAAAGAATCCCAACGTGTGAGAAGATCACAAGGTCAATAACACATGATTTGAGGAATCCACGATATATAAATACATCACATGTAAAATTATTTAACTGGAATAAGTATATAAAAAAACATATGTATCTCCACTATAATATATTACATGAATACATGATAGAATAGGTATGCAACAGAATCACATACATATCATTTTGATATTCAGTTATTTTAATACTTACCAAGTGGCTGTGGTCGAGGTAAGACATAAACTCTCATAATTTCAAGATTCATATTCAACGAAAGACTGAAATAAACTTGCGTTTTTATTCATCCGTAAGTACTTTAAATGGTTAAAAAAAAAACTCAAGTTCTTATAGATATTGAGAGTTAGTCATGATTTCGTATTCGTAACATGTAGTTGTCAATTTGCAGTTGGTGATATAATAGTAATACTAGTGAGACCCAAACAATAAGTAGTATGGCATCCGTAACAAAGCACATTTGACACTTGGATTCATGATAACCGTTAATTTCCACGAAATTATATACCTCCAATTAATTTCCCTCGTTCCAATATTATCCTCTTACCAGTGATTCATGAACTCTGACACTACCTAGTACCTACTAAATCGGAGAAAAAAATAATTACTCATAAAATATATGATCAATTCTCTTATAGTATTATGTGCAGTTTTATGAGAGTGTTTTAATAACGTACGCTTAAAAATACAAACTACTCGATTTGTAGCCAAACCGATATCTTTGACTTGCTTGCCACCAAAAATTGAGTTTTAAGAAAAGAAAAAGACCATATCATACAAATATTTAGGGCTTGTAATGCGTTTAAAAATAAGATACGAAAGCAAATTTCAAATTATAACCGAAAATAAGTTTGCAAACATTTGAAAAAGTAATGTTGTGACTTGTAATATCATTACTTTTAATTAGCGAAATAATGATCTTGACTGAAAATTTGAAAAAAAAAAATCAGAATAATGATAGATGAAAGTCAACTGGTCAAATATATAAGATGAATAGTTAAGAGTTGTTTCACATTTGTATTTTGTAGCCAAATTTGTAGCGTTATGTACGACCGGAATTACCACATATGTATACGGTACACACCATAATCGTAATAAACAAATAAAAGCTTTAATATTCAGTTCATTAACATTAGTTGTTATCGAACCGTTTTCCAACTCAAAAACAAAGATCAGTGAGTCACTGACCAAATTCAATAGTGAAAGTTTATGGAATACAAAAAAAAAAAAAAAAAAAAAGTTGAGAAAAATAAAACAATAAAAGAGAGGAAGAATCGTGGGCACATGGTTACCTGTGACTCTGTGAGATTAAGATACTTCAATCCGAAAGATCCCTTACTCTAATCAGAATCTTTTCCACTTTCTCTAATCATATCAAAGCTCCGTAACTATCTCTCTCTCTCTCTATCGTCTTATATATATATATATATATGCACTCTGTTCAGTTCTGTTCTCTTCACTAAATTACAAAGCCAGCAAAACCGAAAAGGTTGTTTTTTTCTCCTGTGATCTCTCATGGAGCAAGAACTACCTTCCACTAGTAGACACAAGCCCAAGCTACTAAACCGGCTCAACACGTACGTTGGTTCAAGCCGGGTTGGTAAGCGGTTTAAACTCTCTGAACGTAATTCAACTTTCACGACGGAGCTCCGTGCTGGTACGGCGACTTTCCTCACCATGGCTTATATCCTCGCTGTAAACGCTTCAATCCTCTCTGATTCCGGTGGAACTTGCTCTGTTTCCGATTGTATTTCGCTCTGCTCAAACCCAACGATCCCATCTTCCCAGTGCACCGGCCCGGGTCTCAGATTAATCCAACCCGACGTGTCCTGTAAATTTGATCCGGTTAATCCCGGTTACGCTGCATGCGTTGAAGGAATTCGAAAGGATCTAATCGTCGCCACCGTAGCTGCATCTCTAATCGGCTGTGTAATTATGGGATTGATGGCGAATCTCCCGTTAGCTTTAGCTCCGGGAATGGGAACAAACGCTTATTTCGCTTACACCGTCGTTGGATTTCATGGATCCGGCTCAATCTCATACAGGACTGCACTGGCCGCCGTGTTCATCGAAGGATTGATATTTCTCTTCATCTCCGCTATAGGTTTCAGAGCAAAGCTCGCGAAACTCGTTCCTAAACCAGTCAGAATCAGCTCCTCAGCCGGAATCGGACTTTTCCTCGCCTTCATCGGATTACAGAACAATCAAGGAATCGGTTTAGTCGGTTACAGTCCTTCAACTCTCGTCACTCTCGCCGCATGTCCAAGTTCATCACGAGTATCGTTAGCTCCCGTAATAACGTCAGGTAACGGAACCGTTAGTTTACTGGCCGGCGGAGCAGTTTCCGGAGATATTATGTGCCTTAACGGAAGAATGGAGAGCCCTACGTTTTGGTTAGGCATAGTGGGATTTGTAATCATAGCTTATTGTTTGGTGAAGAATGTGAAAGGAGCGATGATCTACGGAATCGTTTTTGTAACGGCCGTTTCGTGGTTTCGTAACACCGAGGTAACGGCGTTTCCTAACACCTCAGCTGGTGATGCAGCTCACGAGTATTTCAAAAAGATCGTTGATGTACACGTCATCAAAGATACCGCCGGAGCTTTGAGCTTCTCCGGGATAAACAAAGGACATTTCTGGGAAGCTCTGGTGACTTTTCTCTACGTCGATATTCTAGACACGACGGGTACGCTTTACTCCATGGCTAGATTCGCCGGATTCGTTGACGAGAAAGGAGAATTCGCCGGACAGTATTTCGCGTTTATGTCAGACGCTTCTGCGATTGTGATCGGATCGTTACTAGGAACATCTCCGGTGACGGTGTTCATCGAATCTTCGACGGGGATACGTGAAGGAGGGAGGACAGGGATAACGGCGTTAACAGTGGCGGTTTATTTCTTCCTAGCGATGTTTTTCACGCCGTTGTTAGCTTCGATTCCGGCGTGGGCGGTTGGTCCACCGTTGATATTAGTGGGAGTGATGATGATGAAATCGGTGATGGATATTAATTGGGAAGATATGAGAGAGGCGATTCCGGCGTTCGTGACAATGATTCTGATGCCGTTGACTTACTCCGTCGCGTATGGGTTGATCGGAGGGATTGGGACCTACCTGGTGCTACATTTATGGGATTGGGGAGAAGACGGTATGGTGAAATTAGGGTTTTTGAAAAGGAAAGTTGAAGAAGATGAGAATAATAATAATAATAATAATAACGGACTTGTCAAACTTAGTGACACTGATACCGTTTAGAACCCTTTTTTTTTTCTTTTTCTTTCTTGTCTATTATTAATTTAAAAAAAAAAATTGTTACTATTGATTTTTTAGGTTTCTTTCCTAAGGAAGAAAGGACGAGTTTAATGTATTATTGATTTATTTCTCTGTAGACTTTTTGAAATGAACAGTGTAAAAAAGTGGGGAAAAATAAAGAAAACTATGTAAATTCCATCCTCGTTTAAGGCTTTTCATGTTCAATAAAATCCGACCTTGACCAATGGTTAACATAGCTGAGATGTAATGTAACCACTTGCCGAAATCCATATTATATATTATCCAAAAAGACTTTCAAATCCAATGAAACGAAGACTGAAAAAGAAGAAGAAAAACCCACAAGGAAGATGATTAATCACCAAAAAGTAACCAAAAAAAAAAGGAAGAGAATTGTAAAAGCCTATGATTATGTAGTTACACATTTTAATAGAGTTTCTATGCACTCACCCTATTTGCCGACGACAATTCCAGCCTTCTTCGTTCTCTTGCTCTGAAAACCCAAAAAGACAGATAAGTTTAAACACGAAACAAGCTCAAAGAATAGACACCAAACCAGATTATGAGGAATCAAACACTTAACGGATAGGAAGGAAAGCAGACGATTTGGCAGCTCCGGTGAAGAGGAAGAGACTACGGTTTGCTTGTTATTGATATACAGGCGAATAAAATAAATTACGGTTTTAAAAGCCCATTAAAAGCCCAATTTTAACACGATGTCGTTTTCGTTCGTGCTAAAATGTTGTGTGATCATTATTGTAAAACGTAATATTCTATAGATTCCATCCAAATATCCAATGTTGTTATCAGGTGAAGGAACCGAGTCAAGAACCAGAGATAGAGATTAGAGAGAGACAATGACTGTCATCGGAACCAAGAGCTGTATCTTCTCCGTGACTACTTGTTACTCTCGAGAGTATGAGAAATCTAATTGGATCAACTCGATTAATAAATCAACGTTTAATCCTAGATCCCTCATAAATCTCAGCAAAACGGTATCAGTTTCCTGCAAAATCTCAGGGAGTGGAGTTGGAGAGAATCCAGGAAAAAATGGGGTTTCTCTCAAATCCAAGAACAAAATGGAGGATTACAATACAGCTATGAAGAGATTGATGAGGAGCCCATATGAGTATCATCATGATCTTGGTATTTACATATTTTTCACCCATTTTTACAATAAATTGCGCAGGATTTAATGATTTATTGCTTCTAAAGATAATAAAGTGTTCATTTGAACTCTGGGTATCTAAAAGTTCCATAATTAGATTGGAACTGAAAGAGTTTTGTCAAGGAAGCTCAGTGTAGTTTTTTTAGTTTCAAGATTTTTTGGAGGTTATAGACTCTTGACCGTTGGAGACAGATTTATAAAATTGATAGATGTGTTTTAAGGATTTAGTGTTTTATTTACTCGATTCTAATTTCTAAAGGTGAAACATAAAGTGAACCTTAGTTCGATTGAAATAGTAAAAATTTATCATCAGCAGTTTAGTTTCGAGTAAAACTTTGAAGATAGATAGGTGATTCCACTTATCCATTGTCAAGAATGTGATAATGAAAAATAGAAACTCCATTGATCATTAAGTTGTTTTTGGAAAAGTGACATTTTTGGTCTTTGTACTGTTTTTAGGCATGAACTATACATTGATAAGAGATGAACTGATCGTTGGGTCGCAGCCTCAGAAACCTGAGGACATAGATCACTTAAAGAAGGAAGAGAATGTTGCTTACATACTTAACTTGCAGCAGGACAAGGACATTGAGTATTGGGGAATCGATCTAGAGTCTATTGTTAAAAGATGTAAGGAGCTTGGAGTTCGTCACATGAGAAGGCCTGTAAGGAACATTTCTTGCGTTCTCAACCTGTGGAATCATGTGAATCCTTGTTTTTTTTTTTTTTTTTTTTATCATTTGATGATTGTTTGTTTTAAATTCTTTTAGGCAAAAGACTTCGATCCAGATTCATTGAGAAGCCAGCTTCCGAAAGCTGTTTCTTCTTTGGAATGGGCTGTTTCAGAAGGTAAAGGAAGAGTTTACGTGCATTGTACAGCCGGATTGGGTAGAGCTCCAGCGGTTTCGATTGCTTATATGTATTGGTTCTGTAACATGAACGTAAGTCGAAACTCTCACTCAGCTTTCTATAGTTTCAAACTTTTTTGCGTTCTCATTCTGCGTTTCAAACAGCTGAACACAGCTTATGACAAATTGGTATCAAAGCGTCAATGTGGACCTAACAAAGGAGCCATCCGCGGTGCAACATATGATTTGGCCAAGAACGATCCTTGGAAAGAACCCTTTGAGAGTCTCCCTGAGAACGCATTCGAGGACGTTGCAGATTGGGAAAGGAAATTGATTCAAGAACGTGTTTGGGCCATCCGCGGAACCTGAAACTAGTAGAGCATATGCATTTTATCGAATAAAGAATCCGGACTTATGTATATTCTAAAGCTACTGATAATTATAATATCTCTTCTGCGAATTGATCCACCTTGTTGTCATTAACCCTATGGTTTGTCAAGGTCTATAAAGATGATCTGTACACACATACACACACTTGGTAAGTATTTTACTGGTTTGACATTTGGTAAAGTGATGGCACAGCTCAGCAGTGACGCATTTGGCTATGTTATTAGTTATTACCCGACACTTGACTTCACTCTCGTCTTCATCTGAATTGGTGATCGGATATTTGGGAGATTTTTCATAAAAGAGAATTACTTCAAGTAATATGAATGATTGTTCGATTCCCGATATTCTCTATGGTCTGTGTTGTTGGCCTAACGACCACATTAAAATTTACGTAGAGAATCACCGTTTAACAAGAAGAAAATATATCAGCTTTCTACACTCATAAATCATATTTAAAATTCTCTTGAGCAAACCATAAAGTCTATAAAGTTGCACCGCAATATGACAGTCGCGTTATCTACAACTAATGTTGAGAATTGGCTCATCTAATAAAGGAGACAAAAGTTATGTACGTTCACACACACGTTGATGAAAGTGTAAATGCATGTGTATGTGACTGTGTATTTGGTGTGTGTGTGTGTGACGGTGAGTGTGTGAGCATATGGGAGAAACTTGGGGATCAAGAAGGACACGGTCAAAAGTGACGGTGCTCCGGCTTTGATTTCTCCCTTTTATTGGTAGTAGTTGAAAAATCCATTAATGAATTAAAGTGTAAATCATATCTTCTTTCTAATTTCTGATTCGATATGTGCATGCTTTAAACTGGACAATTAGTCTTGAAGAAAATGTTTTAGTTATATAGAATTGTTTGCACACAACACAGTTGTTACAAAATGTAGGGCTAACAAAATATACAGTATACAGTTGTTAATCCAAATTTAAATAACTAATACAGGATGATAAAAGTTTATCAATTTCAGCACAGATAATTTGATATCATATTAGCCGAACTCATCTCTAAAACACTTTTTCTATTATTATTTTTTAAACATTAATGGCCCCATTTGTATGGTAGCACATCTTTGGTGACAATAAAGCTTGCATTTCAGCTAAATATCTGCTAAAATTGGAATAACATTTTGAACAGCAAAATAATTGTGAAAAGCAAAACGTTAACTTAATTTTGATAAGAAAATAAAATTATATTTAGTGGCAAACAATGGGTTAAATTAGTGGATAAAATGTCGAAATAACGTAGTTGTAAACCAGAAATAAACTTACAAAATGTCTACCAAGATGTGTTTTATGCTTTTTTCAGCTAACCCAACATTTAGGATTTTAAAAATGGAAAATGAAATTAACTTGTCATAAAATAAAATGAAATTATATTTGGACAGTAAACGACTTGTTCATTCAACTCTTTCTGAGTCCGACACTTGCCGCGTAAGTTTTCCAACTCCCATTGACCTTTATCGCCACACAAACTCAGTATATATATATATATATATCTTCTCCCACTTCATTATACAAACCAAGCACACTAATTAACCCAAAAAAACAGATCGACTCCACAGAAAAGATTTATAAAAATGGCCGATTGCAGATCTTTGCTTTTGATTCTCCTTTTCGTCTCCGTTTCTCTATCAACGGCTAGAATCTTACCCGGAGAGTTTATTCCAGTCATCGATGGCGTCATCTTATCCGGAGAGATCCCTCCTGTTTCTAAGACAGTGGAGGAGACGAAGACGGAATATTCTTCTTTTGTTCCTGAAGTTGTTACCGGAAAATTCGGCTCCTTGGTGTTGAATGCTCTTCCGAGAGGGAATCGTCCGGCGTCTGGTCCCAGCAAGAAAAGTAACGATATCAAGACTTAGAACTTGTTCTTTGTCTCGTCTTCTTCACTTTTTATGTCCTAATTTTTCTTCTTCTTCTTCTTCTTCTTCTTTTTTTTTTTTCTTTCTATAGAGATTCTTTGATTTGATTTTCATATATGGAAACTTTTGTAAATGTTATATATGTTGTTACAGTAGAAGTTTAGAATCCACTAGATTATAGTTGGAATTTTTTTATTGAAATGATCAAGAATGTTAGATTCTCATCTTTTAATGATTTATCACTAATTTTTTTTTGATAAATGTTAATTAGTTTATATCTATTTCCTATGGTTATTCATTTAATTGTATTAGTCTCAGAAAGTCAGGATGCTAATTGAATGAGTGTTTCGAGGAAACTCTGTATGGTGGTTCCACGAAAGAGCAAAATTATTAAAAATGAAAATGGGCCGAAGGCGTAAAGAATCAGAAGCTATTGCCCAATATATATATATATATATATAAATTGACCTAACGCGTTCCCTGATCCATCGTCCGACAATAATAGATAGTATTACCTTAACTGCTTAACAGATTGGGTATTCGTATATGTTTCTATTTTGTATACACCAAACTACGTTTGTGTTTGTGCATTGTTTTTCAAGAGTCACATACACGGTTTTCGCTGTTATATCTTCTTCACTTTCAGACAGGGGGCGGAAAACATAAATTTCGTACAAGCCCTAGATTATTAATTTTCTTCATAAAAACGAACAAAACTCTTGAGAGCAACAGCAAAACTTTATTCTTGGAAGTTTTATTGTCATACAACGGAACATTGCAACCACGCAGCTCAGTTGAGCTAACTCAAAGTGTAAAAAGACATTGTAAGTCTGTTTCAGACAACCTTAAAACAAAGCCGAGCTAGAACGAGTTCCTCTCTCTCTCTCTCTTTATGTTATCTTGTAACGATTCATTTGCATTCCTTCTCATAAACTTCGCTCGCATATTTCCAGTTGATCACTTTCCATACATTCTTAAGATACTCCGGCCTCACATTTTTGTACTGCAAGATAGAGAAGAGTGATTAAGCCTTAATCTTATAAGCTAACTCATGAGTCTACAGGGATCAAAAGCGTTGTTACCTGCAAGTAGTAAGCGTGCTCCCAGACATCTATACCCACCAGAGGAACCAAGCTTCCTCCTTTTGTCACTAATGGATCCTGCATCCAAACAAACGCTTTTTTTCTTTAAATTCATCAAAACTCACATATATTTATGAATATCTATCTTGAACAAATCGATATCACATTCCTCATCATGGATAAGTTACCTGATTGGCAGTTGTATCAACCACAAGCTTCTTCAATTCTTTGTCTAAACCGAGCCACTGAATCAATCAACGAAACAACGCTAATCAATGACCATGGTTATAAAGCAAAGCACTAAATTCAACAATGTGATTAAAGGATATTAAAAGGTGAAACTAGACAACTGACCACCCATCCCGAGCCTTGCACAGCAGCACCTTCAGCACTCATCTTTTTCACTAAACCTTCGAGGGAGCCAAAGTGAGTGTCAATGGCGCTGCCAAGAGATCCTTTTGGTGGCTCTCCACCACCTTCCTGTTATATGTTAAAAAAAAAAACACCATTAAAATACAGAACAATCGAACGGACGAATTATATAGAAAGTCAAAACAAAAACTAACACTGATAGGAGCAAGGTTCTTCCAGAAAATTGAGTGGTTGACATGACCTGCACAATAGAAACAGACCCAAATAAGTTTCATTCTCTAGGACATAAACCACCATCCATTTCTTCCCGTATTTTACTGTGATAAACATTAAGAAGAAAGATAAAAACCAAAACTTTGGTTCAATATTTTTTCCTGAATTTCATCAATCAACCTAAACTTGTCTATAACCCAGCTTGCGTCACTGATTCAAACTATAATTGACTCTGAGAGAACTATCATAGGAATTAGATTCATACTGAATAAAAAAAATACTTGAATTGCTAAATTCGATTAGAGAATAGGTTCCAACTAAAGCTAAATTTCATCCAACAAACAACACACCATCCAAGATGAAAGTCAATAAACATGGAGATCGAAAAATAGAAACTTGAAAAGAAAAAAAAGTCAGAGAAACCTCCGCCGTTGAACTTGATGGCACTCTGCAACTTAACAACAGTGGAAGCATCTCCCTTGTTAACAGCCTGATCAAGCAGCTCAAGAGCATTATTGTAATTAGTGATGTAAGCCTGGTGATGCTTTTGGTGGTGAATCTGCATGATCTCTCCAGTAATCGCCGGTTCCAATGCGCCATAATCGTAAGGAAGATCAGGAAGCGTAAAAGTCTGAAGACCTCGGAATCCCAATACCCTAAAAGACGACTGCTTCAAGCCGGAGAGTGTTTTCCTACTGGTCGCAGAACGAATCGCCATTGTTGAATATTGATAGTGAGAATCTTTCTTCTGGTCGATGTAATGTTGTTGTGGGTTAGTGGTCGCTCAAAATGAGAATGTGATTAATTGGAGATGAGTGATAAAATCACTGCCTGTCACGTTTGGATAAAGTAACAGCTTTACACGTAACAACGGTTGTAATGCTGTAGAGATATGGGCCGTAATATGGGCTTACGGAGCCCAATGCCACGATTTTTAAAATATATATATATTTTTGACGGCTAATTTGGTAAGAAAAAAAATATATGAGATGATGAATGAGAAAGTTGTGAAGGGAAAGGAAAATATAAAGAAATGAATAAAGTTGAGTAGAATCAGAGAGTTTCCATTTCAGAACGATTGAATTTGGATGCATGTAAAAATTATATTTGACAGTGATAATAACCAATCACCGTCATTCTCCGATCCAGAATCCACCATTGTTACACCCCACAAATTCTGAGATCGCAGATTTAAGGCGAGACCTTTTGAATTCGGGTATTAGGATCTCCGATGGATAGTTCAAGTGACGTCGATGGTGATTGTGATGGAAGAAATGAAGGAGGATCTTCATCTGATTATCGATTGTTGGGTCGCCAAACTACGGTTCATCAGTTCATGGGTGGTGGAAAAGGCGAGTTTTTTTTTTCTTTTTTTCCAGATATTTTCTTCTATATGATACTTTCCGATGCCACTTTTTCGGAATCATCGACCTAAGAAGGTCGTGTTGGAGATGATATTTGTGGGTTTCTGATTTTTCTGTGAAATTGTATTTCCTATTCTGAGTATTTCTGTCTTCATTTGAGAAGTTTTGGATGAGATTTTTTTCCGGATTTACAGAACACAAAATGCATATTGGAGATAATACGTAGAATAGTTAGGGTTTCTGATTTTAGTGGGTTGTGAAGTTGTCATGCGTGCATGATGAGATATCTGGCTGGTGAAAGGTTTGATCTTGAATGAGAATTTGATGGATTCGAATCTGGATGTCATTTTCTCTAGGCAATAATGCGTGAGCTCATAGGTTAAACACTAACCTATGAGCTCTTAGATCCTCTCCGAGAAAGCTACTCTCAACTATTTTGTATGGATTTGTTCTTATCTGCAGCTGCTGACTTGCTCTTATGGAGGAGACGACATCTCTCTTTGGGGGTTATCATTGTATCAACTGTAGCTTGGCTTATATTCGAGCTTTCAGGGCTGCCTTTCTTATCTGTTTCTTCAGATGTCTTACTCATCTTGATCATCATATCATTCGTCCATGCTCGGGTCTCTGCTTTTAGGAATAGGTGCACACTACGTCTCACCGCACTAGTTTTTTTGTTCGTAATCCTTTGCTGTTTATGTAACTGATCTCTTACCTATTTCTTTCTTACAAGCAGACAGCCGAATTCATTACCAGAGCTTGTTCTATCAGAGGAAATGGTGAATAGTGCTGCAGCTTCTTTCCGTATAAAGCTCAATCACTTACTTGTAATGGCTCATAATGTTACAGTTGGCAACGATTTTCGACTCTTTTTCAAGGTTATGAAGTTAACCCTTTCATGAAACTCACTATGATATTGATCGTAGTGGCGTGGGAACCCTTGAGCATCAGAACTATTGGTCTGACATTTTCCTTTTAGCAGGTTGTGATTTGTCTGTGGCTTCTCTCTGCAATCGGTAGCTATATATCTTTCTGCACTCTTGTTTATATCGGTTAGTAAATTGATCCCTAAGTGCAAATTAAAGAAAAAGCTTTTGTGTTTAATTTGATCCTTTAGTTTCTTCCCCATTCATACCCTTTTGCGTCCTTAGCGTTGCTTGTTTATCTTGTTTTAATGTTTTCCTGCGACATTGCGCTGTTTTAAACTCAGCAAACCAAAGGCTTATATATGATGAAGTTTATTCTATTGTGGTGTGAACAGGGACCATCTTATCTGTAACAATACCGGCTTTGTACAGCAAATATCAAAGCAAAGTAGACAAGTGTTGCGGGTTGATTCACAGGCAGTTTTCTCATCACTACAAATTAGTGGACGAAAATGTGATAAGCAGACTCTCATGGAACTTATCCAAGGATAAAGATTCATGAGCTTAACTCTTTGGTGATTCAGAAATTGCTTTTACTTATTTTCGTTTAGTTTTTCACTAGTTTGATTTTCTTGTTATTCACCATGTGTAGTATAACTAAACGCCTTATCCATATTGAATATAAGATGGTTTCTTTGTTCAAATAAATTAATTGTGACTGGACTGCCTTGAGGTTTTTTTTTTTTTTACTACCTAAAGCTTAAAGCCTTAAACAGTCTAAAAGACACTTGCTTTTATAATTGACTGTAACTTGGTGGGAATAGATTGCGTATGTTACAAAACGACGTCGTCCCTTGTGACAATTACAAAAAGTCTCACATCCAGTCTCCTCTGGGGGATCGACCAGCCCAAGGTAAAGCCCATATGCTCAGTGATGTTAGGTAACGTGACCATGTCACGTAAGCTTTTGCTTGTACGAAAGAATTAGTATAAGAATCTCATTAACTCAATTTAATTGGACTACTAAATACAATACTACAAGTCTGACTTAAAAGAAAAAGAATAGTGCTACTAGTCTACAACTTATGACTACTACATGAATTACTAAGTCATTTTTGTTATGTATGGTCAATTGACTCAATTCCATCAGGATGATTTAAAAACTTTGTTACATATTTCCTACGATTCCCGTTTTGGTTTCAAGTATTAACTCTAATATGATATATCCAAAATGGAAATCCTAGAATAAAATTTACTATATCTATTTTAATTTATATCATTATTTCGTCACTAATATGATATATCCAAAATGTTCACAACTTATAGATACGATTTGACTAAATACGAGTATCTTAGATTTTCTGAATAAAATATATATGAGACCCGTATTAAAGTTTGACCAAGCATATGATCCACAGAAATAGTAAATACAGACACAATAGATTCGTGTATGGGTTGATGAAGTTCACAGATTCACACGTTGTGGTGTTGTTATCAACTAATGGAACTATTGAAGCTAAGGATAAATGTTGTGTCTTTTGCGTGAACTTATATTTCTATTTATTTCATTTGTATTCCTACATTAATTAGTGTGTTTGAATTGGACTTCTTATGCTTGTGGACCCGTAAGTGCCACATGAATTTTGTATGGACCATTCAATTCGTAGGCCAACTACATACACATAATTAAGGTTTCATCTTCGGAATAGCTTGAATCGGAATCTAAATAATCTTCGAATTTTACATACCATCATGTAAAATTTGTAAATGGCCAAACATTGGAAAATCCTTTGACCTTGTCACCTTGACAAACTCCAAATATATGGTAACCAAAATTACATAACTTTCATTTGATAATTTCCTCTCAAGATATAAATCGTTACGCCTTACAATTTCACTGAACCCATATTGATTATTAATGATGTGTCTACCCTCAAGAAAAACCCAAATCATGGAACAAAATCTATTATATGTTATTCGTCATGATTAGTTGGGAATATGATACCCCAACCATACAGATGATATAATCCAATACTGCTTTTCTACACCAAATCTCATTTGTACGTTGTTTCTTCTTATTTGATTCCAAAGTTATTAAAACCACTAATCGTGAGTTTGTTAATTGTCAATTCTGATATCTACTTAGCTTCTTAATTCATTTTTATTTGTCTTATTCTTCTTTGCTATTTTCTTTATGCTTATCCGAATTAATCACAAACACAGATACCACAAGGAATTGGAATTGAACAAGAAAAGAGTCCCATAAATAAATATCAAAATTAAATTCCGGATATCCAGTAACGGTATACAATTACATAGTGGCTGATCAATACATGCCTAATTTGTGTCCATGAGAGTATCGACATTGTGTTTTGCTTCTACGAAGAAAAAACAAAATTAAAAGTGACGATTCACTTGCTACATATAAATAAACAATTATAAGTTTGTCTACCAAAGAATTTATTGGACCTACCACATCATATCTCTCTATAACAATCAAAAAGAGTCGCCCATAAATCCATTTATGACTCTCTATTATCACAGCTTGACATAAATATTTTTTGCATCTTCGCTCACAAGTTACGAGAAAGAAACAAATTATAAAAACTTGACTTCAGATGGAATCAAAGCTCCGAGAGAAATAGCCAAGAGAAAAACTCCTTGTGTGGTTCTTAAGAGCATGAGGGATATTGATTCCCTCTTCTCCGCCTCTTTTGTCATCTAACTTGCTCAACATCCGATCAGCGATTCACAAGTTAGGAGACTAGAGTGAAGTAATCAAGCTTCATTCTATTGTCTGTTTCTCAAGGGTACCTCAAAGATGGGTCGGTTGTTACTTGCGTCGGAAGCAAACGCACCCGCCGACGCAAACCCTAAACCCAGAGGAGGCTTAAACGATACTTACTTCGACACTAACATGGTCATCATCTTAGCTGCTTTACTCTGTGCTTTAATCTGTGCCCTCAGCCTCAACTCTGCCTTGCGATGTGTGCTACGCATCACACGGAGATTCACATCAGATCAAGACACAGGCGCTTCAAACGCAAACGCTAGTTCGGGAAATTTAGCGGCTGCCACGGGAATCAAGAAACGGGCTTTGAAACAAATCCCGGTGGGACTGTACGGATCATGTATCATTGACATGAAAGCTACGGAGTGTTTGATCTGCCTCGGAGATTTCGTGGAGGGAGAGAAAGTTAGGGTTTTACCTAAATGTAACCATGGCTTCCATGTGAGGTGCATTGATACTTGGTTGCTCTCGCGCTCCTCTTGTCCTACTTGCAGACAATCGCTACTTCTTGACCAACCGTCGCCAATGGATGTTGCTTCCCGGCGGGATGATGACGTGGCAGTTTCCATCATATAGGGACACAATTTGATGGTGGTTAATTGCTTTAAGTTTGCTCTGTCTCAGAGTCTTAGGTGAGCTTGGTTTTTGTTTGTTGGTTACATAATTTTTGTTTTTTTGTGCAAACTTAAAAGTGAAAACTAATGTGATTATGTATGTACACACATTCTTGTGCTGGTGAATTTAATGTGATCAATTATGGGTTTGGATCTTTAATTAAGCAAGTCTTTACAAAAAAAAATATTGTAAAAAAAAAAAGAAGACAAATAAAGAATAGATCTGAAGTTCAACTTTTGTTAGTTGGAAAAAAAAAATTCCTATTTTTAAAATGTGGATACTTTGATCATGTTCTGAAAATTCAACATTCCACAGTTACGAACGATCCCAATACTTCATAAAGAATGTCATGTTCATTCTTTGGTAAAAAGTAAGTGCCAAAAAATCATAATGGAAGGACTAATTTAACGGCCTTTCTCATGTATTTCAGTTTCACAACTACTCTGCTTCGTTCTTTAGTTTGACACTTGGCAGTGGATCTATGGGCCATATCGGGCTTAAAATTTCAATGAGTAAGTAATGTTCTCTTAGGAGCCCACAAAGTCATATTGAGGGGATAGCTTCACACGACTTAGAAGTTAGATCCACAAAGTCATAAACATTTTTTTTTGTTTTTTTTCTGACAACTCTTTATTATTTCAAATTCTAACCACATATAAACTAGTTTCCGAAGTTGATTTGCGTTTCTCGTTTTGCTTTTGCGGTGTTTGATAGAAAAAAACACACACACACACACACATGAATTAATTGTTTCGCGCTTGCACCTACCGTTTGTGTTTGGTTTTAGGCTTTATCACTTGTAATTTATGTTTTCTTAGTAAGTTAGTGTTCGTACTAAAATCTATATTTACTTCTGTATTTCCCTTACAACTTTAATGTTCAGCAATCAGCACTATTATTTAAAGTAAAATGGTGAAGAATGCTCTAATGCAAGTTATTAAGTTCATCGGCTTTTCAGTATCTCTTTTAAGTAGAGTTAAATGGGCCAATGGTTCGGGACCAGAAGGTCCATAGCACAAACAATGACGTAATGTGGCATTTATTTTTTGCGTATGCATTAGAAGAGGTAAATGTTTGTTTTGCATTTTCATCACATTTCACGTTTGTGATTGCGTTTAAGGTAACCGTCTCTTTTTTTTTCTTTCTTTTTTCGATAAAGGGTTTAAGGTCACGTTGAGCATTTATATTTTGTCCTGAACATTGGTATTTATCGGTTGCATTTGTGTTCGGGTTATCGGTTATCTTTGTTTTGGCTTCACAATTGGCTTCCGTTTAGTATGTGTGTTTGCTTTAGACTTAACGTTTAACGTTGTACCAAAACTTGTATTTTTTGCACTTATGTTTAACATATGTGCTTGCGTTTACGTTTACGTTTACGTTTAGCGTTTGCTTATAATAGTAAGTATAATATACTTAAATGTAATATTTGGCATAAAAATGAAGAACAAAAGTTCCTACACTCTGCTCAATATTTTTAGCTTCCCATTCTCAATGAAGACCTTGGACCAGTCCCCTTTTTCTGATTCATTTTTTTGAGTCTTTAGGGAGCCGTACAATATATTTTTGTTTGAAATAGTGCATCTGAAAATAAAACAAACGATAAATAAATTTTTTTTTTGAATTTTTTTTATGACTGATGACCTCTTTATAAAATAGTATCTTAAATGTTATTTTCCCGAAATTCTTTGCAGGAAATATACATATATGTATATATTTATAGTTATGATTCATAAGAAATTCTGAATAGCAACCACATTTTGATAGTTGACATGTATGTTGACAGGAAATTATGTTTTTTATAAAAGGAATGTTAAAAAGTAAACTTTTGAGAATTTTATAAGAAATTAAATTGTCTTTAGATTTCTACTTAATAATTTATATGTATGATATATATAATAAGAAAAGGAGAAATAAACTTGGTAAGAAAATCTTATTTTGAAATAAAATATTAAATAGAAAACTAAAATAAATTTTATTTTTTAAACAATTACATTGAAATGAAGATAACTGGAATGAGCTACCATTGCAGATTCAACTAATATAATTGTAAAGTATGAAGAAAAATAAACAAATTCTCATCTACTTAATTAGCTGCTGATATGAAGGGTAAAAAACAAACAAAGTTATCACAATAATAAAAATGTAGATCAAAACAAATAAGCCGAAATTAATTTGGAAGACAATCGCTATGAAAGCTTTTCAAATAAAGATTACAGTTATGATAACCTATACTATTAAATTAATGACAGAATGACATTCTCTAAAAAAATCAGATTCTAATTAGTTCTTACTTTGTATATATATTATGGATGTCACGTGTATAATTATGTAAATCCAGGAATTAGTGAATGTTCGTGCATTGTAGTTGTAAGAAAGCACTTGTGCTCTCTCTATATATTATACTCATTGAAACAATATAGCACAACAATAAAAAAGGTAGAAAAGAATATGAAGTACTTGTGCTTTATCACGTTTTTAACTATTGTGATCGCACAAAACTATAGTGATCTACGAGTAGAAGCTGCGACGAGTGATGGGTTCGTGAGTAGGAAAGGCGTCCAGTTTATTCTCAATGGAAAACCATTTTACGCCAATGGTTTCAATGCCTACTGGCTCGCATACGAAGCCACCGATCCGACCACAAGGTTTAAGATCACATATGCGTTTCAAAACGCGACCAGTCACGGTATGACCATCGTTCGCACCTGGGGGTTCCGTGATGGTGGCTACCGAGCTCTCCAAACCGCCCCTGGTTCCTACGATGAAAAAACTTTTCAGGTAGTTAAGTAGATTTAGTACTATATATATACTAGAAATTTTAATATAGGGAGATTTATTTACCTATCAATCCCATTCAAAATACAGTCGTTCTTACACTTACACCATCAATTTTATGACTGCTGATATATTATGTTTTTATATTACTATAACACATGATCTCTAAAAAACAAAAGAAGGCTATTATAAATGAACATGTTGACTACGCTGTTTTTTCTCATCAATAGTTCAGCTTTTCAACCTAAATCTCTGTTTTTTTCTAAGCTAACTAATTTGTCTTAAAAAAAACTTTGTGGTGGAAAGGGTTTGGATTTTGCGGTAGCCGAAGCAAAAAGACTTGGTATAAAATTGATAATCACCTTTGTCAATAACTATTCCGACTTTGGAGGGAGGAAGCAATACGTGGCTTGGGCTCAAAGTAAAGGCCAACAAGTATATTCCGATGACGATTTCTACACAAACCCACTTATAAAACAATTCTACAAGAACCACATCAAGGTATAAATACAAATGAATTCAACTCTATATCTTCTTTAATTTATCTATTCAGACTGATTAATTAATATTCATAACAACAATACCCTAAATTATACAACCTATCATCTCTTTTTGTCTCTCTTTGTAGACCATGGTGAATAGAGTTAATACTTTTACCAAAGTTGCATACAAAGATGAACCAGCCATTATGGGTTGGGAGCTAATGAACGAGCCACAATGCAGAGCAGATCCAAATGGAAAAATCCTTATGGCTTGGATTAATGAAATGGCTCCTTATGTGAAGTCAGTTGACCCAACGCATCTACTCTCTACTGGTCTTGAAGGCTTCTATGGTGATTCATCTCCTCAAAGAAAGATTTCTCTAAATCCAGTTGCAGCCAACGTTCTTGGAACTGATTTCATAGCTAACCATAATCTCGATGCCATTGATTTCGCATCAATTCACGCTTACCCTGACTTATGGTAAGTTATAATGTCCACATATAAAAAAGACACTCTCACATTGATCATACTAAATTTGATACATTCAATTAGACATAATAAATTTGTATTCTTTTCTTTGTATCAAAAGCATAAAAACCATTCATTCCAAAACTTAAGATTCTCATAATCACGGTTCAGTCTTTAGGGCTTAATTAGCATTCATTATTTTTTAGTTATCTACTTAGCTCCTCAAGATAAATTTTCATTTCTTTAACCTCCGTTTTGCTATATGAAAAAAAATATTTGTTTTAGGTTGACAAGTTGATTACGATTCCAAACTTTTTTTTGATTTTACAGGTTTCCAAACTTAGATGAGAAAGCTAGATTGGACTACTTAAGAAAATGGCTCGAAGGCCACTTTGAAGATGCGCAGAACATTCTTAAAAAACCTCTAATCCTTGGAGAATATGGGAAACCATCGAATACACCAGGCTACACTCAAGCTCAGAGAGACGCTGTCTTCACCACAACGTTTGAAACCATTTACGAGTCTGCGCAAAAAGGTGGTCCGGCCGCGGGAGCATTGTTTTGGCACGTTATTAGCGACGGCATGGACAATTTCAAAGATGCCCTCTCTATTGTTCTTAGTGACAAAACATCGACCGTTGATATTATTAGTCAGCAGTCACGAAAGTTGGCTTTGCTTCGTGATGGCAAAGGAAAATTAAGTCGCAAACTTTAAGATTTCAATAAGGTATTTCTGTATTAGTTTACTTTTTTGGTTCTACTTATAGTATTTGTTTGCAACAATTAAAGTATTATGTTTTCAGTGATACATTCACTGAAATGATATTAGTAAATATCATCTTAATCTTTCATCTCAGCATTGTCTAACTCTTTTTCATGAGAAAACATATCGAAGAAGATGATACAACATGTGCTTAGCTCTGTACTAACTTTGACTATAATATTAAGTCAGATATTCATAGTTTACATATTTCAAGCACATAATCTCTTTTAAAATCTTTGGATTTTCTAAGAATCACTTAACAATGTCTGAAAGTGATCTTACAAGATCTAAATATCTGCTCTTGTAATGATCCAGAGAGAAACAGAGCTGCCTTATAGCCTCTTTTTTCTCTTCCTTTCTGTTATCACGTTTTTCTGCAACTTCACTTGTTTCTCCAGCTCTTCAACTCTAGCTCTCAGTTCTTCCACGACATTCTTGTCGGTTCCTGATTCAGGCATAATCTCAGCGTCTTTAAAACACAACTGGTTCAAACATTCCTCCATTTGGATGTCTCTTGATCTCAACTCTTCCCTTAGGCTCTCTACCAAGTCAGCATTATCGGTCTTGCATTCACTCAACATTTCAAACAGCTTTGAAACCTCAGCTTCTGATACACCTAAACACTCTTTGATCACCTAAAGCTCGCTTTCTAAATTCTGAATCTTGTAACTTGGATCTAATAGCTTACTTTCTAAGTCAAGCACCTGCCTTTTTTCAGTTTCAATCTCTATGTTTCTTGCTTCTAGTTCTCTCCTTGCAGTTTCAAGCTCAGCACAAAAGATATCAGCAATTTGGAATGCAGAAGGGTTCTTCTCAGCCTAACCATTTAGTCTCAAGCTCTGCACCATGTAGCTACTTGTTGTACTCCCTGGTGAGACCAGTTGGGGCTTAGGAGATGAGTAAGAGGTTCCCGACTCACAATCTAACTCCAGAGAATGAGAAATAACAGACTTAGCGGAGCTCAAATGCGGCATTGGAAATACAAGGGAAGAGGATTTAGAGGCATTTTTGTGATCTGAAGATGACAGTTTAAAATCAAATTTGAGAAGACCATTGAGGAGCTCCTGGTTCAAATCGTTGTCTCACCAAGAGACTGATATAAGCAAAGAAATATCTGCGTTGACTCAAGTTCACCATTTTCGATCAATCTTAGCATACTTTGGACATTCTGATTTATCTCTGTGGATGCAAAATATACATGTAAGTTGTGTGTTGAAGAGACTAACTAATAAATACAAGATGAGAACAGAATATATTTTGTACCTGTTAATATTTCTGCTCATGGCTTAGAATTGGGTTGCCACAAAGACAAATCATCATTCTTTGATCCTGTTTCTGTGGTAGAATCCATCAAATATATGAATGAACAAAAGAAACTGAAACATGAGAAACAGTTTCAGACAAGTTTTTGAGTACTAATATATGCATTGACCATTTTTATGTTGGAAATATTCAGAAGAAACCCCAAAATTCCACAAGTGGAGCAATGAAAATTCAGAAGAAACTCAGATACGAGAAGCAACTAGTATCGGGATTTAAAATGTTTTTCTTTCTATTTGGTGTATTATAACTGGAATTTTCTCAAGTTTTTTGCTAACTTAGAACAAGAAGAAGAAGAAGAAGAAGAAGAAGAAAAATACACTGCGAAGAACTCAGCAAACCAAAATAATATTTAGAAGAGTAGATTTGTAAACCATAATCAGAGACAAGTCGGATGATATCTCCCCAAATGCTACAATTCCAAGAGATTTTACTGACCTGAACTTGATTTTTCCGAGAGGAGAAACCCAGATTTCTCGATTACAGCTTTCAGAGGAATAGTGTGAAGAGGATTTGAATTAGGGAAACGAGTGGAAGCTGAGTAAAAGAAAGAGAAAATGGCGGTCTTTTACATTCAAAATTATAATGCATTTACAATAAGTAAAACCTTAAATAAAATAAAATATATACACTTTGACTTTAGTGTCGTGTAATATTATCAAATTTTAATTTGATACGCATTTCACAGCCACATATATCAACAGCTCACCAATTTTTTCCTTTTTTCTTTGGGTTTATTACTTTACATCAACCAGCGCACTAAAACAAATTTCGACTCAAATGGATATTAATTTTTTGTTTTGCTGGCAATGAATATTAAATACTGAAGACGAATGTCCGAAATCCGGATAAATAAAGAAAATGAAGATTAAGACTAAGATTTATATGTATAAACCGAATTTGAAACGGGACATGATCAGGTCCAACATCGACGCCCTCGTTGACATGTTTATGTAAATTTTTTTTGTTAAGTTTGACAAAAAAAAGTTTGAATGTATCTTTTTAAGTTACTTTTATTCTTCTTTAAAATAAATAATTAAGAAAGTGTACATATTAGCTGATTACAGTATTATTTATGTAAGAAACGCTGCTTAATGATCATATAGAATCCGTAATGGTTGAACAGTTACACTTATAAAAAGAATACATGTAAGCCCAATATATCCTCAATAGGTAACATGTCAATATGTCATAATAGTGCACATGCTACTTGCAGTTTCGGTTCAACATAGTCGAACTATTCAACATTCAACTGATGCCTTTTTATTCAGTGAAATCATTTTTGCATCATCGAGAATTGAAGAAGTGGTTTGAGTCTTTTGACTGATCTCAAGAGTCTAATTGTACATAGTCTAAGGGACCAATGTACAATTTCGACAGTTTTGATAAAATAGATATGATCGGTTTTATAAACTGGAAAAAGGTTAAACAACATTGATCGGTTCTATGATTTATCTCTAAAGATTTTTTTTATTATTATTTTGTTGGGTAGATGATGATTCCAAACAAAGCGAACTAGACTGGAAATAATGATTCAGTTCGACTCACACATTTCCCAAGCCTCTAAAAATCCAAAAAAATGAAACAATGATAAAAACGGCCTACTCCTATATATAAAACCTAATTTACTATTTTACTTAAACTCAAATCAAGTACAATGCTGATGATGGTTAACTGGTGATAATTTAGTCATAATCGTCTTATTTTGTCGAAACTATCGTCAATTATTTTCCGCTTTACATTAATTCTAATATTTGACCACACCAACGTTCATATAACTAGTTTCAGATTGAATAATTTAGTCACATTTTGGGTAATAATTTACTATAAAACTAAAGTACATTGTAAAATGGCAAAAACGTTACACAATCAGTTTCAGAAAAAAAAAAGAAAAAAAAAACGTTACGCATAATGAAAATGAATCTGATTCTCTTGTCCACAAAGACACTGACAATTGGCAAAGACTTTATTTTTGGGCACATGTCTCTCGTCTGGCCATTTCATGTCATCTCTCACTTATTGCATTCTCCCCTTTTCTCCTCTATAAAAAGTATCATCTTTTTCTGGCATTAAGCTTACATCTCATTTTTTTCTTTTTAGTGACAAGTGCTCTGCCTGGTAAATAGTGAATGCTGTAAATAGCAAAATAATAAATTAACGAAATTGATTGAGTTAATTAATCAAGAATTGCAAGAAGTTAAACAAATTCATTCTTAAAAATATAATAATTATATTATTTTATAAAACGTGTACATTGCCGAAATTTTCTACCTATCAAAGACACATATATTACGAAAGTTCAAAAATTAAAATCTTAAAAATCTTTTCCACCACCGGTTTTCAGTTGCTTTATACGTTTTTTTTTTGGATTTGATCCGGTCTTTAAACACTACACGTTTTGTTTCGCTAAAACTTTAATTCGTGGTTAGAGGAAAAAACAATCCTCAAAATATGGAATATTTTTATACTAGAATAATAAAAAAAAAAAAAAACTGGAATTGATCCACCATACCCGTTTTGTAGATGTCATTATCCGTATCATGTTCATTTGTCTAGCACGGAAAAAAAAGATAGAGTTACAACTTACAATATAGGTTACAAAATAAACCGAAAATTAAGGAGATCTGTGAAAAAAAGAAAAATAGAAAAGACGCTTTCGTTACCCACTGAAAAGCAGGAGAGATTATCTTCATTTTTTTAATATCTTCATCTTTGTTTTTGACATTTCTCCATTTTTCCCTTTTCTTCAATCAATGTTTCATTATTCGCACGTAAATCCTTTTTTATTTACTTTTGTTTTTGTTCAACCCTTTTTATTTACTTTTATCGTTCTTTAATTTAAAGAGGAAAAATTACAAAGAAAAGCAAAAGTAAAAATAAAAAATGCACAAAAGTCAGAATTCTTTTTCATTTTTCGAAGATAATGATTCTACGTAAATTTTTCATGACACATACTTTTTTCTTCAGTCCATTAAGAGTTTTCTGATCCGTTTTTTATTCGACCCTCTTTTATAGTTATTTTCCAACGTACGGTTTACTTACTTGTTTAACTTTAGCATTCACTTTCTTACTATTATTTTTTGGTAAAAACAGACACCAACCTTCAAATTATAAACCAGAGTAAACAAAAAAGAGTTACTGTGTTGGCTTTTTATTACCAACGATATACACTGATTAGTAAACATAGGTTAAAAGGAAAAAAAATCCGAAAACAGGTAGAAAAATATATATTAACTAACTGAAAAACAAACTATTAACAGAACAGAACTACATCAGTATACATATGTGATTGTCCCGATTAGCGATTATATATAATTATAACTAGATCATATATATATTTATATTGTACATATTCTTAGAATTCAAATAAATTAAGAATGTGAAATTGCATGCTGACCAAATAAATGAGTCAATAGTTTAGACTTTTGATGTGTACTGTAAAACTAAAACCTTTGAACTACAACCATTTGTTTTGGGGTAAACTCATATGGTACCTACCTTTAGAGTTTCTCTAGAGTTACGACCATTAAATTGGTCAATGAAATTTATTATCTTTGCATTAGAAATATTGACCGGGGAAAACTATTATTGTCCTACTTAATTAATTTAGCTATCGGATAAATCAAATTACAAAACAAAAACATAGCACGGGTCTAGATAACACACGTGACATACCTGAATCTATGTAACATTTTATAACAACGATAACTATTAGTAGTCTATTTCTTTATCACATTTTATAATTGAATCCAGCTATCAAGTCATTTTCTTTACGAGTTGAGATTGAGTATCATTATGTCCTTTTCAACGCTTGGTAATCGTAAATCTCGAAATCACCTTTAAAAAGAAAAATCATCAGAATTATTTATGGTCATGCCATAAATTGTTAAGGAGATAGTACCAACTACAAGAATATAACCAGGATAGACAATTATTACTCATTGACTATCCCAACTATAGGAATATGCATTAAACCAAGTGACCATATACAAAAGTCGAATCCACAATCAAAACGATAAATATTAGTAGTATAAAATAAGCCACTTTGCATTCTTTTCCTTTTAATTCTCGTAACAAACGCTATTTCGAGATTACATTGATCACAAGATTCACAACACACATGACACAACTAATGACGGCATCAAATTCAGGAATTTACAATTAAAAAAAGAAGGAAAAACTTGCAGTACAAAACAAAGAACCAATGTTTATTTGACGGTAGTAAAGTTTATTCTTTTCCTTTTTTTTTTTTTACAAAAATCTTGGTTCTCTTTTTTTTTGTTTGTTTAGGATATCTTTTTCTAAAACAAATCACCTTTTCATTGTTTTATTCTGTTAGATATTTTACTAAATACAAAATTTAAGCTTATCCGTTGTTCAAAATCATTTGGAAAAAAATCTGTTAACCAAATCAAAATCAGGATTGTTTTAGCTAAAAATTACTATGATATAAGGAAAAAATATCCTTACATTTTCTACGTAAGAATACATTTTTCTATACTGTAGTAGTGGTTTCTTAATTTATAAAATACAATCATTAACTAAAAACCAAAAAATCACCCAACTGAGAAAAGAAGCAAATGATATGTTTTTCAATTTCCACTATATATGCGCTTCACAAATGTGACAAGACACAGAGCATAGTGTGGAAGAAAACCCATAAAATCTCCGGCGTAATCGATGGCGGAAGAGAATCATCAAGAAGAAACCGTTACTATGAAACCTAGAAGAAAACCACCACACTTTGTGCTAATACACGGCATGAGCTTAGGATCATGGTGCTGGTACAAGATCAAGTGTCTAATGGAAGTCTCTGGCTTCACCGTCACTTGCATCGACCTCAAATCCTCCGGCATCGATTCTTCCTCCGCTGATTCTCTCACTTCCTTCGACCAGTATAACCAACCACTCGTCGACTTCCTCTCCTCTTTCCCTGAACAAGAACAGGTCAAAACACCACAAAATACCTAATTCAACTCATTCTTGAATCTGGAGCAAACTCAATCTGATTTCTCTGTTTTGTTTTTTTTTGTCAACAGGTGATACTTGTGGGACACAGTGCAGGCGGGCTTAGCCTAACGAGCGCGATACAGAGATTCCCTAAGAAGATCTCTCTCGCTGTTTTTATCGGAGCTTCGATGCTCAGATACGGGCTTCAGACCGATGAAGATATGAAAGATGTAAACATCCCATTTTTCCTTAAAATTGAAGTTAACTTGTATGTGACGTTAATATTCTTTGTCACAGGGGGTGCCTGATCTGTCAGAATATGGTGATGTCTATGAGCTCGGTTTCGGGTTAGGACCCGAGAATCCTCCGACCAGTGCTATTATCAAACCTGAATTCCGAAGAAAACTCCTTTACCACATGAGTCCTCAACAGGTTTCTTGCTCTTTCATTTCATACAATAAGCTCACAGTTCCAAGATTGAATGTTAGTGCATAGTGGAAATCCAAAGTTTTTGTGATATCTATGACATGCTCATTTTAGACCAGCTCAACAATTTATTGGTCTATATATATATATATGCTCTCGCACTAGCCGAATATGTCATATATACAAATATACAAATTACATGTGTCTATTTAATAAATTACACATATAAAAAACCTGCATAGTTAAATTTTAATATTTGTGATTTTTGTCTTGCTATTGTTTTCCTCTGTCGAATTATGGTTGTCAGGAATGTTACATTCAGAAATGGAGCGGGTCAGCAAATCAAATCAAATATTACAACTTTTTGTTAAATCGAACCCATATTTATTGTCCTTTTTTATTTGTTCTTACGCTGGTGTAAAGGAATGTTCATTGGCTGCATTAATGATGAGACCAGCACCAATTCTGGCGTTAACGACTGCAAAATTCGAACAAGAGGGAATAAAAGGACATGAAGAGGAGGATGATATGGCACACGTGCCGCGCGTGTACATAAAGACGTTACATGACCGGGTGATGAAACCGGAGCAGCAAGAGGCAATGATCAAACGGTGGCCTCCGAGCCAAGCTTACGAATTGGACAGCGACCATTCTCCTTTCTTCTCTAATCCTTTTGTTCTCTTCGGTTTACTCATCAAAGCTGCCGATTCTGTCGGTTCTATTTAAAACAGGATTATAAATTATGTATGTTGTTGATTTAAGAAAACCGGTTAAGTGATCGATTTTTTGTGTTGGTGTTTATTATTTCTAAATTTTTATTTTATATGACTTTTTTTTTTTTTGCTTTTTTTTTTAACGTCATGACTGTTTAGTATTTATTAGTGGTTTAAATATAATAATGTTGTGTTGAATTTTCGATTGCGTCATAAAAGTCATTTTTTTAATTAAAGTAAGTTTGGATTTTAGTAGTTTAGAATTGAATTCCGGTTTACGTTATTTAATTAATATGGGCGAAGCGTGTAGAAATGTAAAAGGGAGTAAAATAAGTAAAGAGTGTAATCAGAAAAGACAGTGTAGTGGTTGCAGCTTCTAAAGCTTCCTCCATAAATTTCTCTGGACTCTGGAGAAGAAGACGAATCAACTCTCTCCATTTTCACATTTCTCCTTCTTCCTCATTTTCATGGTTAGTATTTCTCCTTCTTCGTCGACTATCACCGTCTTCCGACAACACTCAAACGTTTCGATTTTTTTTAATAATATAATTTGTGTGTGTTTCCGGCAGATTTGAACTATTCATTTCCGACGCTTCTGTGAAAAGTAAGAAAAATAAATAATGATGGTATTAGAAGCAGAAACAGCTTTATAATTTTGCTTCGTCTCTTCGTCTTTCAACTTCTTTATCTTTATAATCTTTAAAAAGCATGCAAATCTCATATTAACATTACTGAGGTATTTCTACTGGTGAGCCATAGTGGTTAACTTTTTTGGTTTCTGAATTTAGCTGTCTTTGATTTTGTAGGGGAAGCTGATGAGTAACGATAATGAGCAGATTTGTCAGATCTGTAGTGACAATGTTGGGAAGACTGTGAATGGAGATCCATTTGTAGCATGTGATTGTTGCTCATTCCCAGTTTGTAGACCATGCTATGAGTATGAAAGGAAAGATGGGAACAAGTCTTGTCCTAAATGCAAGACAAGATACAAAAGACACAAAGGTGCTCTTTTTATTCTTCTTCATAAGTGTTTGTTTTCTTTTGATTTTCTTCCATTTATATCTTGAAGGCTGTGATTTTTTATGAACACATTATTTAGGTAGTCCTGCTATTCCTGGAGATAAAGACGAGGATGGCTTTGATGTTTCTGATGAAGATGTTGGTGAGTTTAGTTATACAGAAAACCAACACAAGGATAAGATATCAGAGCGGATGCTTGGATGGCACCTTACACGTGGGAAAGGGGAAGAGACTCGGCACTCTGAGTATGACAAAGATCTTTCTCACAATCTTGTTCCTCGTCTCACTAGTACACAGGTAAGGCATTATGGTTGATCCTTCTTTCTGGCATTCAAATCAAGCCAAGCTAGATTGAGTTACCTTGTGAATGTTTGGGATCTGGTTTTGGTTTTCGCTTTATTGATAGGTTTCTGGAGAGTTTTCTGCTGCTTCACCTGAACGCCTATCTGTATCTTCTATTATAGCTGCTGGAAAGCGGCTTCCTTACTTATCAGATATCAATCATTCACGTAATTACCTTTTCTTTACTATTTTAGCATCATATATATATATATATGTATGTACCAAGGCTTCTACATTTTGTCAGCACTAAGCCCTGTGGTACATTGTCTTGCAGCGAACAGAAGAGTTGTGGATCCCGGCTCAAGTAGATTAGGCAATGTAGCCTGGAAGGAGAGAGTGGACGGCTGGAAAATGAAGCAGGAGAACAAATCCGGTCCTGTGAGCACTCAAGCTGCTTCTGAAAGGGGTGTGGGGGATATTGATGCCAGCACTGATATCTTTGTTGATGAGGCTTTGCTGTGAGTACTAGTTTTGTTATCTCTTTGGTCATGTACCATTTTGAAGTCCTGTGTTTTCTTCTCTTTTCTAACTAAGTGATGTGTTGACTTATTTTGCTTTAAAATTTCTAAATTGTGCAGAAATGACGAAGCACGACAGCCTCTTTCAAGGAAAGTATCAATTCCATCATCACGGATAAATCCCTACAGAATGGTTATAATTCTGCGGCTCGTTATCCTATGTCTCTTCTTACATTATCGTGTCACAAATCCAGTGCCAAATGCATTTGCTCTATGGTTGGTATCAGTCATATGTGAAATTTGGTTTGCCATATCATGGATCTTGGATCAGTTCCCCAAGTGGTTTCCCGTTAACCGGGAAACATACCTTGATAGATTATCTCTAAGGTCTGTTATATTTCTCTGTTCTGAAGCTATAACTCAATGATTTGTTGCCTTTTATTATGTTTATTTTCTACTTTGGGAATATCTGCTAATCCTTAACTTCATCGCAGGTATGAACGAGAAGGCGAACCATCACAATTAGCAGCTGTGGACATTTTTGTGAGTACTGTTGACCCCTTGAAAGAACCCCCTCTGGTGACAGCCAATACAGTACTCTCTATTATGGCGGTTGATTATCCGGTGGATAAGGTGTCTTGTTATGTTTCTGATGATGGGGCTGCTATGTTATCATTTGAATCACTAGCAGAAACATCAGAGTTTGCACGAAAATGGGTACCCTTCTGCAAGAAATATAATATTGAGCCTCGAGCACCAGAATGGTACTTTGCACAGAAAATCGATTACTTGAAGGATAAAGTTCATCCATCATTTGTCAAAGATCGCAGAGCTATGAAGGTAAGTTTTATAGTCTTGTCGTTCAAAACACCTGACAGTTATCGTTTGCCATGCTATAATTACATGATATATTTTATGGCAGAGGGAGTATGAGGAATTCAAGATCCGAATAAATGCGCTTGTTTCCAAGGCCCAGAAAGTTCCTGAAGAAGGGTGGGTTATGAAAGATGGTACACCATGGCCTGGAAACAACACGAGGGACCATCCAGGAATGATCCAGGTGAGGGAGAATAGGAATATTGGTCTAATAGTAACTTTGTTCCCTCTAGCTTTTTTTATAGAAGATTGTAACTGAGGTATCATTTGTTGAGTGCAGGTTTTCTTAGGACAAAATGGTGGATTGGACGTAGAGGGCAACGAGCTTCCGCGCTTGGTTTATGTTTCAAGAGAAAAGCGACCAGGTTTCCAGCACCACAAAAAGGCTGGTGCAATGAATGCCCTTGTAGGTTTCTGATCAATAAAATTTTCATTCTCCTTTCTTATCTGTTTTTGCATCTCATGAGCTTACTCTCTTCACTTGTGAACAGGTTAGAGTTTCAGCTGTCCTTACTAATGGACCTTTCCTGTTGAATCTTGATTGTGATCATTACATTAACAACAGCAAGGCCTTGAGAGAAGCTATGTGCTTCCTAATGGACCCAAACCTTGGGAAGCAAGTGTGTTATGTCCAGTTCCCACAGAGATTTGATGGTATCGATAGAAACGATAGATATGCTAACCGTAATACGGTTTTCTTCGATGTAAGTTAAGCTTACCTTAATTTATGTCTACTTTTTTAATATTTTTTGCTGTAACTTTCCTGTCATATGCTCTTCAGATAAATTTGAGAGGCTTAGATGGGATTCAAGGACCTGTCTATGTGGGAACTGGGTGTGTTTTCAACAGAACTGCACTATATGGCTATGAACCTCCAGCGAAACCAAAACACAAGAAAGGAAATGTTTTATCTAGACTTTGTGGGGCATCTAAAAAGAAGAATGCCAAATCTAAAAAGGACTCTGACAAAAAGAAATCTCGATATAACACAGACTCAACCATTCCTGTATTCAACCTCGATGATATAGAAGAGGGATTTGAAGGTAAAACATGTTTTCTACTTATTTTTCAGTTATCTGTTGCACCAATATTTTTATTTTGAGTTTTGCTATTTCATAGTTTTGTCCTAATGATCTAGATTTGCAATCTCATATCTTTGAACTACTCATATTTGTGAAATCAGGTGCTGGTTTTGACGATGACAAGGTACTCTTGATGTCGCAAATGAGCCTGGAGCAGCGATTTGGACAATCCGCTGTTTTTGTTGCATCTACCCTAATGGAAAATGGAGGTGTTCCACCATCTGCAACTCCAGAGAACCTACTCAAAGAAGCTATCCATGTCATTAGCTGTGGATATGAGGACCCAACAGAATGGGGAAGTGAGGTATTTTCTCAGTTCTACTCTATTTTTTCTCGTAAGCGTGTTCTGTCTCTATTCTGATCTATGTTTCTGACTGCTGTTGTCATTGTTCAGATTGGATGGATTTATGGCTCTGTTACAGAAGATATTCTCACTGGGTTCAAAATGCATGCCCGTGGTTGGAGGTCTATTTACTGTATGCCGAAACTACCTGCATTCAAGGGATCAGCTCCAATTAATCTCTCTGATCGACTGAACCAAGTCCTCCGATGGGCTCTTGGTTCAGTTGAAATTCTATTCAGTCGGCATTGTCCAATCTGGTATGGTTATGGAGGAAGACTGAAATTTCTTGAGAGGTTTGCATATGTGAACACAACCATTTATCCAATCACATCCATTCCTCTCCTCATGTATTGCACATTACCTGCCGTTTGTCTCTTAACCAACCAATTCATTATTCCTCAGGTTTGCTCTCGAATATTTGTCTGGTCTCACTTTGATTTCTCTAGTATAAATGTCACTCGCTCCTTTCACTAGATGAGTGAAGAGGCAAAAGCATCAATGGTTAAGCAATGCTGTTTACTTGTTGTTTGTCCTTTTTTTTGTAGATAAGTAACTTGGCAAGTATATGGTTTCTGTCTCTCTTTCTTTCCATTTTCGCCACGGGTATACTGGAGATGAGATGGAGCGGTGTGGGCATAGACGAATGGTGGAGAAACGAGCAGTTTTGGGTCATTGGTGGTGTATCAGCTCACTTGTTTGCAGTCTTCCAAGGTCTACTTAAAGTCCTCGCCGGTATTGACACCAACTTCACAGTCACCTCAAAAGCCTCAGATGAAGATGGCGACTCCGCCGAGCTCTACTTGTTTAAATGGACAACGCTTCTAATCCCACCAACGACTCTGCTTATCATAAACCTTGTAGGAGTGCTTGCAGGAGTCTCTTATGCTATCAATAGTGGATATCAGTCTTGGGGACCTCTCTTCGGTAAGCTCTTCTTTGCCTTTTGGGTGATTGTTCACTTGTACCCATTCTTCAAGGGTTTGATGGGGCGACAGAACCGTACCCCAACCATTATTGTGGTCTGGTCGGTCCTTCTTGCTTCGATTTTCTCGCTGTTATGGATTCGAATTGACCCATTTACTTCTAGAGTCACCGGCCCAGACGTGGTGGAATGTGGAATCAATTGTTGAGAAGATAAGCGTTTTGGGCAACACAATGTTAATAGTATCTTCTCTTTTTTTCTTCTTCTTTGGTATGTGCAGTTCTTTTTTGTTATGATTTGGTATGTGACATAACAATGTGGAGACTATCTGTGCAAGTGAAAGTAAAAAAAGGAAACATTGATGTGAATCAATCATTGTCTCGACAAATGAAAACGTAAGCCTAGTGTTTGTAGCTGATGTTTAGAGGAAGAATAGACAGCGTTTGCGTTTAACCTCATTTCATTTGAAAGATCAATAAACGATACAAATCTATTCAATTCCACACCATATCAAGAAAGATACACATCAACTGTCATTCTCATGAAAGCAAAACATTTATTTGACGATAAAGAGTTTCAGAAAAACTTGACTCAAAAGATTACCACATAAGTTTAATAGAAAATTATAAGCTTCAAACAAAGTCATTCGTTCATGAAGCACATATGGCTTAGAATCTGTGCTCGAGCTTCTCCTGTTCCTTGAAGTGCTGAGCATACCTGCATATTCATGTATTTGAAGATTAAGTAGAGAAGATGACGAGAAGCTTAATAATCTACTCAGATTAGAAACACTAATATGCAGCATCTATATTGCTTAGAACAATAGTTTTGGTCAGATTGACCAAGCAATTAATGGCAAAAGAGCAAGAAGTCAACAGGTTTAATAGAAAAACCTAATTAGCTAATGATAAAGATAAAGATGCAATTAAAATCCTCAAAACATCTTCAAACGCAATCACCAACGATACTAATTGTTACTCTTCTCTTAGAGCTTAATGATCTTCTCCAGCTAAGTTACTTGTATCATTTCTCACACATTAACAACCCTAAATCCATTCCCTCTGCACAAGCTCGATGACACAGATCGGAGAACAATAACACAACCACCAGATCTGAATTCTCTAAAGATTCATTTACCACGAGAGATGGAGAGAGAGAGAGTACCAGTAGGTTGCGACGACTGGAGTGACGAGGAGAGTGGCGCTGATCCAATTCTCAGAGACCTTGTGATGGATCTTCTCCGGGAGATCCTTCCAGAGTCCGGTCATAATTTTCTGCTGAAACGGAGAAAGTGCGTAAATCACCGCCTTCAACTTTACCGGCTGCTTCCCCATTTCTTCTCTTCTCCGACAATACCCAACAATCCACGAATCTCCCCCAAATTCTGAGTTGACCTAATTAAATAAACAAAGCGCATGTTTCAATCTGATTTTGGTTCGGTTACATTTCCGATTTAACCAGATAACATTGGGTCTAAATCTGTTCTTTATTCGTTTTGGTTCGATCCGGTTCTAATAAACCGAATTTGATAAGGGAGATGATATTCCAGAAATGATTCAGCTCCGAAGTTGAAGATGGTTGAAGATTACGAGGATCGATCGAAGGAGACGATGAAGATTTTCCATATTCCCTGTCTAGAAGACAACTATTCCTATCTGTGAGCAATTCCGTAGTCTCTCTTCCTTTTCGTTTCTTCTTTATCTGATTCGGTTCCTCATCGATTTTGTATTGTTTCATAATTTTTTTTGGTTAAAAAAAAAACAGGATAATAGATGAGAGCACCGGAGAAGCAGCAGTTGTGGATCCAGTTGAACCGGAGAAGGTGATCGCATCGGCTGAGCAGCACCGTGCCAAGATCAAGTTCGTACTCACAACGCATCATCACTGGTAAAAACCCACTTCCCTCTATTTCACTGAAGCTCTTAAGTCAAGGCTCCTTTAGATTGTGGGAATGTTCTGCAGCGTGCATTTCTTCATCTTGGGCGAGTCTGAGGGCGTAGATTTGATCATCTTGGGCGAGTCTGAAGCCATATCCAAGTTCAATTTCATCAAGCCAACTCAAGACATAAGGAGGAGCAAAGCTGTCAAGGTTATGAACGTCAAGAGTAAAAGGAAGTGTGCAGTCTTCCACATCAAGGATTAAATAATTCTCTGAGAGAGTAGAAGAATAAGCAGCAATCTCATCTTTCAGATTAATCTCTGTCAGGGTTGCCATGTAAGCCCTGACCTCCTCCAGATAATCCAAACTAGGAAGGCATTCCATGGCAACATAATACATACAGCCAAGAGCAGACACTTTGAGGCGCTTGCACTTTTCCAGTGAATCACAATTATCCTTGTCTAGTACACGCCGGATAAACTCGCTGCCGATAACGGAAATCAAGTTTATTGCACAGGAAACTTGGGCTAGAGCATGACTGTAGTGAGCTGTATTGTAGAGCATACGGAAAAATTCACCGTAAGAGGGATGAATTTGACCAACGCTAGGAAACTCGTTATAGACTTTAGAGAGCTTATCAGAAAAGCCTAGCTGTGCGGACAAAACTTCTGCTCATGGGAGCGACGGAGATGGTTGAGACCGTGAATGGAGAAATTCTTGGATACAAGGGTTGATTCTTTCGGATGCACAAACATGTTACCATTGACGACATTATTAAAATCGCCAACATCTGGAACCCAACTTATCTTCTTGAAACTGTTCTTCTCCTCCATTATTTCTGTCTGCAACAAGTCCATGTTTTAAAAAACAATATGAATTACTATTCTGTTTCTTTAGTTCAACACAAGGTACAGAGGGAAGACAATAAAGCAATCAAACAACTCATGATTGTAATAATTTGTATCCACAAAAAACTAGGTCGAATTCAGACTGTAGATCTATTAACGTCGCCCCATCATCAGTTTATAAAAAGACTTCGAAAAGACACTAGCACTAGGAAGCATGTACAATCAATTAACCAAAACTTACAACCACAGGAAGAGGAAGATCAAAGAAGCTTCTTTGATAACTGCGAGGAACTAAACAAGGATTCGCGAGACTGAGGGAATGGAGGCAACCCGTAACCCTAGGAGTTATCTATTATATTTCATCCTTTATTAAATTACAAAATTTTAGCACAAACAGTTTCACATATTAAATATATTTATATATATATGATTCCTTTTTCGACGAAAGATAACTAATTAATTTATCGTTCAAAGTTTTTTTCCCAAACCAGTCACGTGCGTGGTTTGCTTACCGCACAAGTTAGGTTTATAAGTACCAATAAATTTTAGGACAAAGAATAGTAGCGGGAAATACTGGCGCAAAAGAAAATAAAAGAGCGTCCTATATAACAAGTTTATATTAGACATGGAACAAGAGGAAAGAGGTATTAACTAATTTACCAGCCAAAAACCTGCTCGCGATGGATATGAAACAAGGAAACAACTATTTACCAAACATTTTCTTCAGGAGCCAGAAAGTGCGAAAGAGTGAATGTTCAACTGAGACCCTTATAATGATAATTTATGATTTAGTAGACATCTTTAATGAACTTTTTGCCAAAGTTTAAGAATGCATGCGAACAAGTGAATCTAAGCACATGATAATATCGATGATAAAACTCATATGCGAAAAGAGTCTTTGCAAAGTTTCTAGGGAATGCTTTTGCAAGTCACATAACCAACAAGAGCATGGACTTCAAATTCCATAGCAGTACTGTGTCATGAAATGAAACTACATATTTAAGCTCAAACTATATTTTGGGTTGGAGCCTAGATTTTAGAGAATCTTGATGTTATTTGCCTAAATTAAACAAGCGTCGTCAGTATTAAAGATCCAATAAAATGAAAAAACGAGAGACGTTGATTCTCCAACAGATTTATATAACACACAAGCTTTCATGCTGCTTACGGCAGAGGCAGTTGCTTCTTGAGCTTGCGGGCAAGTTTTGCACTGTCCCCTTCTTCATCTTGGAGCCTTAAGCCATGTTTTTCTTTCAACTCCCAAAGCCAACTCAAAGTTTCTGGATAGACTAAGTCAAAAAAATTCTGAAAATCAAAGCCTTAGAAGTTAGGGACTGTACAGTCTTCCTCAGCCAAGAGGACATCGTTGGTCAGAGTAGCAGCATTCTCATTTTCCAAATTATTCACCATGTGCAGCCTGACCTTGTCGAGATAGGCAAAACTAGGAAGGCATCTCATTGCAACAGTAAACATACAACCAAAAGCAGACACTTTGAGTCACTTGCACTTTGCCATTGAATCACAATCATCCATGTTCAGTAGCCGCTCACAATAGCTGGCGATATCGGTTACCAATACCGTTGCAAAAGTCAGTTGTTGGAGAGCGAGGCCCAAGTGACAAATATGGAAGCCCTGATGGAGAAAGTCAATACCTTTGACCTCGGAGAGAAAGCTCATCCATAAGCTTAGCAATAAAGCCTCTACTGGCGCGCCTAACTTCCTGCACATAAGTCCAACGGATATGCTTAAGCTTATAAGTGCAACCCTCGACATGGAGGACTGGGTCATGGAGAGAAAGGATGAGATCAGTAAAGTCTCAGTCATTTGGAACCACATGCACTCATCTTCTTGAACTCCTCTTCTCCTCCACCATTTCTGCTTTATCCATACTATTCAAAAATAGACAAGAATCTAGTATTTTGTTGAATTCAAGGTAAAATTAGGAGAGATAAAAGAGCAATCAATCAATCAACTCATATCATATCTATGTAAACATGCACCGAAATTTCAATCCTATGCGATGCTAATGACACAATCCACATCAATCACAAGATCCTCTAACAAAGACCCCGTTTAATTTTACATAATCTATGCTCCCACAATTTATAGGTCAAATCTATACAACTGAACGTTTATCAGGTTTACCAATCTATAAACTCAAATAGCCGACACAAACCTTCGTAAAGAATCTACCACAGTAGGAATATTATACTAGGAATCACGAAGCAACTCGATCGGAATTATCACTCTTTATTTAATAATATATACAAAATTATCAAATCTTACCATATAATAAAATATTCTTAAAATAATTAATATTTTTATTCCTAAAGCGACAATATCAATACTTCTACACTTAAAATTGAACTGCAGTTGGTCCCACGAGTCAGGTGGTTTGCTTGCCGCGCAAATTAGGTCTAGAGAATGGTCAAATATGATAAATCATTTATCCCTTTCCCCCTTTAAAGTTAACAATAATACAATATAACTATATCTATATGAGGTTCTCTTGTCACAAACCCGGACCAAACCGGATACTCTTAAGTACCAATAAAAAAAATATTTGACCCTATCAGCGAAACAAATGAGCAACCTAAGAAGTTTTTAAGTTGGATATGTCAATGCACTTTTGTTTTATATCATACGCCTGTGAATGTTCGAACAGTGACTATCTTCGCGCGGGTCTCTTGAGTTGAGGTTTCTGAGATTTACTTTGCTTTGGGATCGTTTCCAGTACTTGTATCGTCCTCTGTTTCTTGGCTGTCAAAAACCAAATGGGCATCAAGAATGTATTGAAAGAGTGGAAATATTGAAATCTCTTAAGAGAGTTATTTAAACTAACCATTCTCATGTTGTTGGTAGCTCTCTTGGAGTTTCCGCTTTGCACACTCAAACCTTGCGTCTGGGTCCAGAGCTTTGAGTTTCTGATCGCGACAAGAACAAATACAATTGTCATTAGAAACAATATATTATCAAACATCAAAGCTTTCTTAAACCACAGACTCACATCTTCTCGAGGTCCAGCAAGTTTCCGCTTTTGCTCAGAAACAACAAGCGGTTTTCTTTGGATTGTGTGTACCATTTGCTCTCTACTTTGCTTTGGTTGGCTTCTAGGCTCATCAAAATAGGTGGCTGAGGGCCTCTTAAATCTAACATCAGTTTCGTCTCTCCTCATCTTTTGATCCTTGTTGTACCTCTCAACCACATTGGCTTCATTTGTACCCACGGGTCTCTTCCTCATGCTACTTTGCAAATTTCTTTCATGTTTGGATTCTACACTGTGACGAGGATCTGAAAACATGTATCCCAAGGGATCATCACTATGATTGCAAACATATATGAAGAGTTTAAAGTACTTAATAAAATACCAAAGAGAGTTTTAACTCACTTCCATCAGAGTCCAAGCAATCTAAGATCTTCAAGACAGTAGCAAAGAAACTTGTCAGAATAACATTTCATTGTTCCCCGGAAAATAAAAATGACGGAGGGAAAGATATGTTTACAAACCTTTGAGAGTTCAAATTCATTCGATTCAGGTGCAAATATATCTAAATCATGAGGAGGAGAAGGAAACGCATCTGCTTGATCAACTATAGAAAGGTTTGCAGACTCTGGCGTCCCTTCAGCACCTGCATGAGACAATTACTATGAATCTAGATAAAAATAACCTGCTCACAAGGACTATGGAACAAGATGTGAGAACTATGTACCAGCCATCTCCTTCGGGGTGTTTATCCATTGGTCCACCAGTTCCTTCCACTCTCTGTGCATCCCATATATAAAAACAACAATCTTTATACTCAGGGAGCCAGAAAGTGCGAATGAGAGTCTAATGACATTTTACGATTCAAGAAACTAAACACGCAATAAGAAAGAAAGATTCAAACTCATACGCGAAGAGAGTCTTTGCAAGTTTGCTAATCTTATCAGAACTATGTTTCCTCAGGCCAGTAACAGCTTTTCCGATTTCAGTATCCTGCAAGAACACAAATCCCTTAAATCATTCCATAGCCTCAAAAAGCTCTATCAGAATCACAATTCATCAACTTCTGCTACAAACCTTAAGAATGTCCACATTCATAGGCATCAACTCAAGCTTTCTCAGAGATTCAAGTAACACAGAATTTGGCTGCCAAAATAAAATTTGACAGAAACCAATCAAAATCAAGATTTAATAATATTAAACCAATGAATTAGCACAGTTTTAATCCAACCTCATCATCTTTGTTCAACAATATATTTTTGATCCTCATGATCTCATCAACAATCACAGAAGCATCTTCTCCAAGTTCATCACTCAAAGCCTCGGCTTCTCCGTAACTATGATTGCTAACAATCTGATTCTTGTTTAGTTTCGTCTCATCTTCACCACCATCATCCGTCGCAACAGCAATATTATCCCTACCACCAACTCCAATAGTCTCCACCGTCCTAGGGACATTGTTAACCTCTTCGTCTGCAGCAATCGAGAGATCAAGATGGTTACATCCAACGCAGCGGCTCATTTTACAAGAGAAGAGAAGCTCAGCGATTCTATCTCTCCTGGATTTGAACTCATTAGGCAAATCAGCGGCAGCTACCATGATAGCATGATCAATGATCTCGAAAATATCGGAATCTCCTCGCCGGAAATAGTCCCTCCAATTATCCAACGAATCCGATGGTTTCAATTTTGTCATCGGAATCACAACTCTTCGATCTGAAAAAACCTTTATTATCTTCCGGATTCAAAATAAAAATTACAAACCTCAAGCAACAACAATTCTGAGAAATCTAATTAAAATTTTCAATACCCAATCAAAAACTGCATAAAATTCAGGTTTTGAAATACGCAATCTCTCAAGAGAATTTATATGGATGGTTACAAAATTCGTTTACTAGTTCTGTAGATTTTTTTCCTTTTTTTTTTTTTAAACGTCTGCTGTAAATTATTTTCCCCTGAGAATCTGACAAAAGTTTCGCCAGAAAGTCCACAAGAACTTTCCCGAGAAAAAAAAATTAAAGAAATATAAAAGCTTTTGAAGAAGACACAAAGAAACCAACCTCAAGAATTATTAAAGTAAAATAAAAAAAATTACACAACTTGGAACAGGTTAACGTTACCTTTTCCACCAAATGTCTATCTTTTCAATTCGATCTCTGTGATTGAGAGAAGTCACGAACAATGATCAGATCATATTTTATGAAAGTATTTCTAAGGTCTAAGCAATCAAATAATTACTATAAGCTTATGAATTATGACTATTGACTAATGAAAGACTTGTTTGGTAATTTATAAGGAGATAAAGGGACTAGGCATGTGTCGGTATGTATAATTAATGACAAATATACAAAGTATAACACATGTCTTGGTACTAATCGTTCGATATCTAATTTCAAAAAGATAAGATATCAATACCTTAAAAAGTTAAATTTCTTGCCGTTGTGTTGTACAATTAAGTGACACATGTTATGATCATGATGATGATATAAACAATGAGATATCCATCTACTTCAAAAAAATAACAAAGGTTATAGTAAAAACAAAAACAAAACAAAATCCTAAAAAGTGGGACAAAAGAACAGAAAGAAAAAAAAAGTGTCATAAAATAGTATTAAAAACGCGTTTTGGTGTCATAATAATATGTGTTAGTTTGAAAAGCATATTGTTCATTCGCCCAAAGATATTTACTTATTAAGTTTCATCTCTTTATTAGTATTAATGTTTTTTGTATTATACCATTAAATTTCTGGTTACTTTCGTGCTTTGACTCTTTTGTTAAGCCTACGCCACATGTTTTGCTCCCCTGTTACAGAAGCTGTATTTGATCTTTCTACGTCAATATCATCATCGACTCTATTTTGATTTTTTGCGTAAAATACTTTCCTTCTTCCTGAAGTTTCCTTTGTTATATTTTAATTTTCCTGCGCACTTGGAGATTCACGAGTTTCTTGGTCGATCTAGGGTAAGTGAAGATTTGATTCCTTTGTTTCTTCAATCACAGATTTATCTTTTATGCTCCATATATAGCTTTATCTTTGACCCATGGTTTTGTTCCACCAATAACTTGTGTTTGATTTCAATCTATAGGCTCTCTTATCGATCTTCTTGTCGTTATTCAGTTCGAAACATCAATTTTATGCTTAGATTTGTTTCTTTTTTAATGTGTCTGAAATAGCTTCAATAGCTGTAACTCTGTTATTATAAAAGATTTTCTTGCGTTTTCTTAATCTGTCATGTTTTCTACTTGTTAATACACATGGGTTTAGTAATTTAGTTGTTTGTGTATGGTGTACCTTTTCAAACTGTGGTTTTGGTGTTTGCTTTTCAGATTTGGGCAGGTTGTTTAGGGGATTATCTTATATTCCTTTGACAATATTTTGATGGGAAATAATCTCTTTCTATTTATTTGCAGATTAATGACTACTAGTAGCCGAAGAAACACACATTGGTGCAGTATTTGCAGACGAGGAATCCATCTTCGAGGAGAAGGCATAAGAGAAGGAGGAGCTTGCATTTACTGTGGTAACACTTTTCTTGAAAGGCTTTATGAGAATGTTGAACTAAGCGCTTTTGATATCTTCGGTTTGGCCTTTGAAGAAGCTCGTAGCCGTCGCAACAACAGAAGGTCGGTTCTTGAAGAACAATTAAGTTTTGAAGAGTTGTTTAACCGGCTCCCAGCACAAGACCGCCGTGGTCCTCCTCCAGCTTCACCAACCGCGATTAACTCATTGCAAAAGATCAAAATCAAGCAGAAGCATCTCGGTTTAGATCCATATTGTGCGGTTTGCCAAGACCGGTTTGAAATCGGATCGGATGCAAGAATGATGCCGTGTAAACATATCTACCATTCGGAATGTATATTCCCGTGGTTAGTCCAGCGTAATTCTTGCCCAGTGTGTCGGAAAGAACTGTCACAAGACCGGAAAAATGGTCGGAAAAATCCACTGTTGTATCTGTGGCCGTTCAGGTCCTCTGCTTTGCCCCCTAACCACAATGGATCACCTTTTCATTGAGAGGATTTTGTCGCAATCCATGTAGCTTACTAACATTGCCACTTGAATGTTACCCTATATATGTATATATTAAAACTCAAATACACTAATAATAGTGACGCAAGAGAGATGAAAACAAAATTCTCAAATAACACATGGCTTTAATAAATAAAACTCATTCACACATTTTGTTCCTTTTATTATTTTAAATACATTTATGAAAACATTTGAAATAAAAATAATATCATAGCTGCTTCTATCCGTTTCTTTCGGCTTTGTTTTTTTTGTTGTTGCTTCCGATTCCTTTGGATCGAGAGGATTCGAGTCTCGATCCCAAATTTAGAAGTAATTTTACTCAATTCTGAATTTGCTAGCTCGTGAATTTGTGTGCTATAAGCGATGTATCGGTTTTGTTCTACTGAGAAAAGTTCTTGTTTTGACAATGAGCATTACTCTGGCTTTAACACTGGTGCGGGTCTATGTTTTGAATTAGCAAGCTATTTTTGGAATTTTATTTTACTGTGATTTTTGCTCAAAGAGGTGATGAGTCATAATTGCTTCTTCTCTCTAGCTTTGAGATTGAAAACTTAGGTTAATGGGGAGAAATAAATCTGATAAAAAAAAAATCTGTTTACCTATCTTAAGAGCTTCTTAGCTATCCTAAATCATTCTTTTGGGACTAAAACTTATTTGATTGATTCCCAAGTTTTATAGTTATTTTGGGATTATTGATGCATTTTAATTTTTAAGTTGAAGCTGTTGGTTATTGACATTATTAATTATGTGTTCATTATCTTAGTGCTCTTTCATCATGAGTTCTAAGTTTTAGTGAGTCTGTCTTCTTATAATTTATAACTAGGACAAATGCTGCATTAATCATTCATGTATATTATAACTTCTGAAATAGAAATAAAGCAAAGATTTCAATTTATAGTTCTCTCATAATTAAAATACAAAACCTTAAAACATTTGAGTTTTACAACACAAGGAAAAAAGGTCAAACAGGTTCCGTATGTATAAACAAAGTCAATGTTCATCTACTTAGGATCAAGACCGGATCAGGTGGTCACGAGATGAAGTCCTGAGTGGGGAAGAACGCATGAGTACGTAACGTACTTGATACTGTCGAGAAGCACCACCACGAAGATCCGACGCCACAAGTGAAACCGGAAGTCCCTCAAGAATTCTCCTGTTCTTCATTCTCTTGTCGTGGGTGGTGACATTTTGGAGATGCTCGGCTGAAATGTTGGAGATTGATGATGGTACTATAGCACCGGGAGCAATATCAAACTGGAAAACCTCAATGCACATGCTGTAATCCATTAGTGCCCCTACAAGAAAATGCAGATAAGAGGTCAGAAATCCAGTATATTACATCTAGTACAGCTAGTCAGAGCACAAGAATTATCTGAGCCACCTTCATGAAACCATTGGTGAAGTCTTTTCCCTTCCGAAGAGAGAGCCTTTGAGTGAGGAAGCAGTGCTGCATTTCCTCTGACCTCAGGGACAGCTACTGCTGAAGACAGTGCCCCGGAAACTTTCAAGTTTGGTTCTTTGCCTTCTATTGTTTCAGATATATTCTTCTTGGCGAAAACAGTTGCTTTCTCGCTTGCCAAAACAGAATGAATTATCAAGTTCCCGTCGATCTTCACTAGCCCATCGTTCCTTGGGACATAAAGAGAAGCAACGAGAGGCTCACTGGCATTGCTCAATGAACTTGGTCGTCCTTCTACTTCAAGGTGAGCATTATAATCTACTCTTCCACAACTATCTCTTTCACCATTTCTTCTCCTACTAGAATGGATATTTCCTTCAGATATTCCTCTTTCTCTTCTAAGATCAAAACCATCGCCAACCATTAAAACCTTCCCTTTATGTTCATCAGAATACCGGTAACCCTCATAATTAGATAGACCACCAAAGCGTCCACTATCTCCTCCATAATTTACAGTCATAAACGGAACCAATGTGCCAAACAAGAAGATAAAGAACAAAATTCCAATAAAACTAATACTAGCAACCTTCTTAAGCTTACTTTTGCCCTCATTCTTCTTATCCTCTGCCTTCTTCGGTCTACAACTCGAAACAGGTTTAGGATTCAACTTGGGAATGGGAACCAATGGGGTATGTGATCCATAAGCTCTAACAGGATAAGGCGGATACGGTAACGGAGGTGCAGCCATATAAGGATTTAAATTAATAGGAGGAGCACCAGAAGCAGCAGCCATTTGCTGCCTTAAAGCTGCATTCTCAGCCATAACATATGAAATCTTACCATTCAGTTCAGCAATGGTAACACTCATACTCTTCACTTTTCCTTGAAGATCCTCAACGTGTTGCTTCTTCCTCAACCTCGAAAGCTGAGCGCTTTCACGGTTCCTAATCTGCCTCATCTTCTTTTTATCATCATGATCTTCGTTGTTTGTAGAGGCTGACTTATTATCATCGGACTTTTGGAACTTGAAGCTCCTGTATTCTCCGCCGGAATCTCCTTTTTCCTTCTTCCTCTTGTTAGCAGAAAATTTCTGGTGATTGCTTGATTCAGGGGAGGATAACACGTCAACGGTGTCGCAAGCGCCGGAAACAAAAGTCTTGGAGCCTTGAGATGAGACCTGAGAATGAGCAGAATCAGATCGTTCTTCTAAGCCTCTGTCACCGTCTCTGGTTTCCGATGAGTCCAAATTCGATGATCTCCAATCTCCTCTGGGATCACCACGGCGGGATCGTCGAAGGTGAAATTGAAAAAGTCATCTGAGAAATCGATATCGGCAAAGTCTATGTTGTCGTCGTCGATAGAAAAGTCAAGATCGGGAATTGGAGCATCCATTGAAGTCGGATCATAAGAAGATAAGAAAAGAGGATCTAGCGGCGGAATATGGATAATGTCAGATTCCGAAAACATGCTAGGGTTCAGATCAGACATCTCCGGCGGAGGACCAATCACAGATGTTGATTCCGTCAACATCGAAGAGTTGAATTTTCTTTATAGCTTCCACACGGCTGCTTTTAACTTGGGAAGAGGGCAACGTCGCCCAATATGCTTCATTACATCCACGCGCCACCTGCGCGTGTGTATCAAATTCACACACGGAGTTTTCGATTTTGTTTTACACGTGTGTGTGTGTTTTGTTTATCTACTTGTTAATTTGGCTTCTTGCTTGGAGTAAGACATTAGTTGTGAAGGCTACTAAAATAATCAATTTTTATTTTATTGAACAATATCTATGTATGTAATCGAGGAAGAGGACTGAGATTCCATGAGAATGGCATTGTTAGGCGTCCTTTTAGCTCTACTAAGTCCTATATTGAGACGAAACACAAGAGCAATGTTGTGGGCAGTCTCCATGTCCTCCTTGTTGTCTTTGCTTCGGGGCTTGTTGGTTCTGTGACCAATCCTTTGACTTTACCTGTTCTTCGTGTTTCCCTTCTTCAATTAATTAGTGCATTATGCAATATTGGAAATCGGAGAGTGCAAGTTTGGTGATTTACAAAGGGGCTTCGTCTATTGTCTCAAGTTATGTATGAGGATCAAATACAATCTTATGTTTCCATGGGCTTTCCCTCATGGCGACAAGAACATTTTTTTATCAAGACCGTGTAAAGCTTGTTGTCGTTTCTTTCATTTTGATTTTTTTTTTGGGTGCTATACGCAGAGGTGGCCAATCACATAGAGTCACATTAATGTAAATATATTTCAGTAATAACGCTATTAGTTTTAACATTGTTAATCATACGTTTTAACTGGCGTTGGACATTGAAGTCCCAAAACAATCCAATAATTAACGCCAATAAGGATTATTTGCCTTTGACATTCGATGGCAAACCACTCTGTTAATGGTCTACTAAAAGCTATTAAAGTCACTAATACTCTTATAATTAACGATTCCACCCGTTAAGTATCCATTATTGCCACGCAATACATAAATGGAGGCAAATATCTCAAGTCTTATTTGTGAAAGATGAAAAGGTGACAGATGGACAAGCATATGTTTATATGAATGCATTATTAATCTTTCCTAGATGATTCTATGACGGTGAAGTGATCAGTTGATAAAATAGTATCCTGGACAAAAAATCATGTGTTTCTTTATATAGTCACCCCGAATAAGAGGCACAAGATTGCAAATTTTCTAAATAAATATAGAATATTGAAGTTAGATAAGCTTCTTTTTGAGGAAGAAGCGTTTGAGATGCCAAACTTGAATAAGTGAAACGACAAGAGATACTCCTAAAGAGATAAAGCTGAGCTGCGCAACCCTCTTGTTTGTCTTCTCGTTTATTTCCCTCATATATGCTTCCCTGCACCATTTTTTTATAAAATAAACTTCATGTAATTCTAAATCCTCTTTTATATAACTAAATTGAGATGAAATTTAATTAATAATAACCTGAGTTTCAAATAGAGCATGTTGGCCCTAATACCACCCACTATTTCTGTAGATTTTCGAATCTGAAGCTCCACACCCTGAAACAGTTATATATATTCAACCACATGTAGTTGTTGGGAATATTGTAATCCAAAATATATAATGAAAATGAAGGAATTGCCTCTATCTTTCCTTTCTTAGCAACAGAGTCCCAGTCTTTGGTTCTAATACCCATCTTCCAATCAAGACTAACAATACAAGAGTTATTCAATGTGTGATGTGTCTGATCATGATGCATTGATATACAAGCCGAGTATATTCCCATCTCGCTCGTTGTAAACGCAACCTGACCGTGCGTCACGTTTGCTTTATTGTACAGTTCATTTCCGTATGGAGATGTTACCTGCATTTAACCAACGCATATCAAGACATTAATTTCTATTGCAGTCTTGTTTAACTCCCATAGTCAAATTCTAGATAACATTTCTAAGCCAAAACCTTATTTTCTCGACTGATTATTTTACATGCTATACTCGTTGATAAGTCCCCTAAAACCCTATCTAGGCAATAAAAGGAAGATAGAAAAAACAAAATAAATATTTCCACTGATTAAACCGAATCGATAGCACATATGTATATAGAAGTGGGTGGATTATATATGATTTATATAAGAATGAAAATTACGATGAATGGAGTATGATTAGTATACAAACCCGAACATCCAATGTTTGACCAAGTTGAGTAAAAGCCTCGTCGATGCAAAGGTAATCGGCGACAACGACCACGTTGGCTTCGATTTTCTCGTATACGCATTTTACTCCCGATGTTGGAACCGTCAACCATATTGCCTCCGCCACCGGAAAGAAAGAGCCACCGCCTGCGAGGCAAATCAACCCAATGAAAAGTACCGGTGAGATCGCCATTGTTTTGAGGGAGAGATAAGTTTAAGGTTTATTACGTTATTAAGGAAAGAAGGTCTTAATACAGTAGCGCGTGGAGTTAAAAAGGTTGTGTATCCGTTTTTTTAAGATGTAGACAGTGTTTATTTGTATCCAATAAGAAAATGCCATGTAGGATTTGATGAAAATATGTTCACGCGCCGTGTTATGAGGGGGCCGTTTTTGAAGTATTTCCTTAACATGGAAATTGCGTTTAATTTTGACCAGAAAATCATCTCTATAAGGAAGTAAATTCAACAAAAAGATTTCACCATCATTATGTTCTCTTCAAATAAATTTTTCTTGTTTTCTTTTTTCGCTAACTGTAATTTTGATTATGGCATAGGTGATGATTAAATATAAAAACGATATGGATCTAAATAAACTGGATCTGGGCAATAACTATCCGGTCATGGGCTATGTATCTTGTTATTTGTTTGACAATACGCATCGTGGGGGGGAATGAAGTGTGCTGTGACACACCAACCCAAAGTCTAAGAATGTAGTAACTTTTTTTCTTATCAACATCGTGTACTAACTTTTTATATATTTATGATTCCACATATTCACCAACAAATCAACCTTACAAAACCCACTTGTCTATAAATGTCATATTTACATTTACATGTCAATTTTCCAAAAAGTCCGACAATGTAACCCATAAAAACACACAGACACATAAAAATGAATAAAATTTTCCAAAGGAAGCAACTTTCTTTCTTTTTATTCTCCCCACTTGTTAGAGAGAAAGAGAGAGATAAAGGTCCGTAAAGTCCTTTCCTTTCCTTCACCCTCACCCTCACCCTCACCCTCACCCTCATCGTCTCTTCCCCCATCAGAATGCTCATCAGAAAATAATCTCCTTTTCGTTTCCTTTATGTGTTTTCTCTTCTAATCTCCGGTGAGAGAGAAGCCAAGATCGTGAACAAGGATTTTAAGACAATCAGAGGAGGGTTAAGCTATCATCTATGGCCGCTATGACCGAAAAGGAAGCTATGGTGGATCCTTTTTTGGTCGAGGCTCTTCAGAATCCTCGTCATCGTCTCACCAGTTAGTCAATTTCTCCATTACCCACGATTCAATTTTGCTTTTTTCTCTGTTGGGTTTGATCTGGTTTTGGTCATTTCATTTCGTGGTTGTTTTCTAGGGTTTCGTAGAATTGGGTGGAATTGTGAGTTTATCTGATTCTCGATCCTTTGTTTTATGGTTTTTTTGGGTTCAATTTTCTGAGTTATGTTTTGATGATTAGGGTTTGGCTTTTGTACTTGATGATTAGATCCATGACTTTTGATAATTATCGTACCCGCAAAATCAAAATCACTTGCTTCTTAGCTCAATTAGAATCCTTTTGATTGCAATTGTTTCATCTACCATGTAATTTGAAGCTTGAGTCGTCAAATCACTCTGATTTTGCATCATCGTCTGTGTAGTTTGGTCCTCTATCTATAAGCTCAATTACATATATAAACATCTTGTCTTCGAGTTTCAACATTTTTTTAATTGTTTCTACTGAAGTTTAATTTCTTATCTATTCAAATGTGGTTGATGTGTGATACAAAGTTTGTCTTTTTGTTGTTGTTGTTGGTGTGTGTGTGTATTAGTTTTGCGGATGGAGCTCGATATTCAGAAGTTCTTTCAAAACCCTGACCAGCTTCAATTCGAATTCCGACCTTTTTCAACATCATACCTGCGTCTTGCTGCACATCGAGTTGCTCAGCATTATGGACTAGTAACCATGGCTTTGGACAATGGTAATGGTGCAGGAGATGGATCAGATAACAGAATCCTGGTGACGAAAACAGCAGAAAGTAGATTTCCTTTGGTCTGCTTATCCGAAATTCCTGTGAAACAACCTGAGAATGTTAGACCTGAGGGTGTCAAAATCGCAATCAAGCCTAGACCCAAGAGAGGTTCTGGTTGCGGAGGAAGTGGATCTGGAGTACAACAGAATCTTTTGAGAAGTGTTGAGGAGAGAAAAGAAGAATATGATAAAGCCCGGGCTAGGATCTTTAACAGCCCTAGCAGCTCTGACTCTGAAGACTCTTCGTCACTACGAGCTCCTCCTCCTCCTCCTCCTCTTGAAGGAAAAAACACATGTATAAACCGAAATGGGACTGAAGTGGCACCGGTTAATAACAACCCTGTTGATGCTTTTACTCGAGAATCTGGACGGACTTCTCGAGTAGCCATTATCAGAGATAGAGAGAAAGATCGATATGATCCTGATTATGACAGAAGCTATGACAGGTATGTCATGGATCCCGCTTACAGGTAAACCTTTCCATCTCTTTAATGGCGACATTCTGGAAAACTAATAGGTATACACTCTGCAAATTAAAGGTCTTTTTCTTGTTTGTAGGTACGTTAGGGTTATGCCGTCTGGCCAAAGCTTCAATCCAGTACCGATCCACATTCCGTTTCATGACGGGGTTTTCCCGCAGATGCCAAGAGGTCATCAAGCTAATCTAAACTACGGGCATCCCCTAAACCCGGGTTTGAGTCCCTTCACTAATAACGCAGCTAATTATGCACCGTGGCCTTACTCACCCGCCATGAACTATGCACAGTCGTTGAACGGTTCAGACACAAATCTCTTCAGGTTTGCTCATACTAAACTGTTGTTTTTCTTGCCATTTGATTGATTGGGTCCTCAAGTGAAGTGCTTACACGTATTTTTTTCCTGCAGGCATCCTTCTGCAAGCAATCCCTGACGGCAAGAGTAGTGTTTTGAGTATTTCAATGTCTGTATGAAAATCAGATTCTATAGATATAAATTAATAGCCTTTAGGAGCTCTCTGTTCTGTTCCGAACAATGGCTGCTTCTTTCTTATATAACAAGACATCTACTCTTTTTTCTTTTAAATTATCGAACTTTGAATGAACCCTAGACGATACTTATAACTAATCTCTGATGATGGCGTTTCCTCTAAGGAATTTGGAATATGATTCTTAAATGAGACCCATCTTTCTTTCTTTTATGGAAAGATTTTTCCATGTATTAAATATAAACAATTAAATTAATCGTTTTCGTTACATATAAATTTGAGGTGGTGAGGATTCGGAGGGTCCTTTTCTAAATTTCCTAAACGAATTATTGATTACTCCTTTGACCGATGCTCTCGAATCAGAAGATTGGGAAACGATTTTATTAAAGATAGGATTAGACTTATGGAATCGACTTGCTGTTTTTCATTTTTTAAAATTAAGATGGCATTAGACTTGTGAGAAGAAAAAAAAAACACGAAATAGAAATATTTAGTACATTTTCTATTGTCCTTTGATTTGGTCATTAGACCATATAATTTAGTCAAACTAAATAGTAATTACGAGTCAGAAATTTTGGATAGAATAAAAAAAATACACACTCTTTACGTGAATAACCGTAAAAGTTATTTGATATAACGGATTGTACTTGTGAAGAAAATACAAACCAATTTATATTAGAAAAAAACACTTATTATTAAAAAAAAAAAAAAAAAAAAAAAAAAACAAAGGATGGGGTCTGACTTGGTGAGACAAGATCAAGACATGCCAGCTATGAACCCACCACCATTGCTTTAAATTATGTCATTCCCCCCTCCCAAATAATTTAACTTTCTAAGATAACAAAGAAAAAACAATCCAAATACTTTATTGGGTTTGGTCCCTTCAATGATTCCACATATGCGACTTTATAATTGGTAGTAAACAAGTAGGGGTATGATTAAGGAAGTAAGAGCATCAGATCCTTGATTCTGATTCTGCCTCCCATTGTCTTTGTCTCTTTTGCTTATTGGCACTCCCATGTTATTTGTACATTGTACTATTGCCTCCATTATCATCATCACCGGTCAGAGTCAGTCGCACATATATCTATCTTCTCCAATAACACATTTTTATGGATACTTATCAAGTACATATCACTTTGATAATTATCCATATTCAGATCATAGATACCACCACATTCTTGTAAATTAGATCTTTAGATGAAGCAGTTAAAAAAGTGGGTTAACAATTTTAGCAGATGCTGTATACTTCTCCATTGTAAAAGCTACAAACAACTCAGCTTTAAGAACAAATCTAAAACAAAAACAAGAAATTGGGAAAAGCAAGTAAGTTTTTTTTTTTTCTTTCAATCAAGATCTATTCTTTTTTAAACCTTGAATGTGTTCGTACGGATGTACAAAAGTGAACTCATCTTTACATGAATCTTAAAGAAGAAAGCTACAAGGGTTAAACAAGCCTTGACCTCAAGGAGCTTTAGACACAGAACATGAATACACAATGATGCCTGATTGTATCAATGTTCTTGAAGAGTGCAGAGATATTTTGAACCTATTAAAGGAATCAAATTTATTAACATCTATTAACTTCAAGTTGGATAAACATTACAGGCTATGGTCAAGAATCAGAAGCTGTGTAATTACCGGAAGATTTTGACTTAATCGTCTCGAGTTGGGAATAAAGTTAAGACAGTTCTCGCTCCATTAGCATTTGCAGATTCCAAATCCTCAACGTAATTACCAACAGGACTATGCAACGATGGTGTAGTCATTCTATGAAGTGGTTGCTGCTGCTGCTGAGTTTGCCTCGCCAAGAACGAAGGGTCAAATTTCCCATTTGTAGTCGGTGAGCTGAATCCAGCATTCGCAGTGGGTGAAATGAATCCACCGTTGGTCGGAGAACCAAAATGAGCGGCTGAGATTTGACGGTGGTGAAACTGAGGTGGTTGTAAATGAGGATTAGCAGCCATTTGTTGTTGTTGTTGAAGAGTAGCGATAGGAACAAAAGACGGCATGAAATGGTCTGTGGTCGGAACTCGATTGGGATGAAGAAAATGAGCAGGCACCGGAGAGCTAGCGAAAAGACGATCAGTGGCCGGATCTGAGCCAGCTCCACCACCGGAAGATAAACCTTGCATTCTCTTAAGATAAAGTCTATATTTTTGCAAATGACTAGCAACGTTTTCTCTAGTTAAACCATCAACACTCATAAGCTGCATAATGGTTTTAGGAACAGCGTTTTTGATTCCGAGATGAGCAACGGCATCAACGAAACGCTTATGTAGCTGCGGCGTCCAAACGAGACGAGGTCGTTTTAGAGTTCGAGCAGGTTCGTCTCCGGCAGCTCCAGAGCCTAGATCTGCTGAATCTGCAGCGAATTCGGCTGATGAATTGGCTTGTGAAGATGGAAGTTGAAGCTGAGAAGGTGTAGGAGGAGGTGTGGTGGTTTGGTGAAGAAAAGGTTGATTTGAGTTTCCGTTTGTGTGATTAGAGGTTCGGATATCGAAAGCGAGAGCTAGATCCGCTGAGATTAGAGATTGAGATAAAGGCATTAGCTCTTCTGGTGATGGAAGCTCATCTTCCCATCTTGCGAACCAGTCTGATTCATCTTCTCTCATTCTCTTCTAAAACAGACCAAAACAAATCTCCTTTTTTTTTGTTTTCAACTGTTTGGTTTTTTCACAAACCCAGATGTTGGTTTACAGACAAAAGTAACAGATAAGCAAAAATCAAATTCGATCTATCTGAAGAGAAATAAATAAAGAGTAGAACTTTCCCGGAAAGACTACAAATTGAGAGAAATTAAACTGAGAGAAATCAGAGAATGAATAAGAAAAGCTTAGATTTTTTTTTTTTTTTATCAGTCTCAATGGGTTTGAAGAGGATGTGGAAAAAAAAGAAGGAAAGAGACGGAATCTGAGAATAGATGATGATTGAGAAAGATGGAGAGAAGTTCGAGGTGGATCTTCTTTTCTTTCTTAGCTGCTGCTTTTTTTTTTTTTTTTTTTTGTGTTGGTGTACTCTCAGCTTTTTCAATCTCTAATTTATGATGAGAGGTACTTACCAAATCTACAATAACTACATTTATTTAAGTTTTCTGGATTCAATCATATCAAAGACTCGACCGACGATAAGTTTGGCGCGTGGAGTCCACTTTTAGAATCGATGAAGTGAACCTGAACCACAACAACTGGTTGATCTTGTCTGTTGATTGCTTTTTAAAATACTTAATAATTTGGTCCCAAATAACTTTATATAAATTATTCCATTGGAATATATCCTAAGTTTCACTGGATAATTACTAATCTGTGTTGCAAAGTACTTCTACACATTACATTCTGGTAGTTCTTTGTTGATTAATAAAAACTAGAGAAGGTAATTGAATTTTATCAGAATATAAGTTATGGCTTGGTGTGTTAGTTTGGACTTTGGTAAGATTAGTAACATTACCACTCTTTTTAGCAATAAAACGTGTATACTTGCTTTTCATATTTCTATTCAGTTTTCTCCTATATTGTATACTTTGAACATTTTAAATACATGATACTGTTAGCATGTCATTGTCAAGAAATAATTATGTTTTTTGAGATATTTGGGGTTCACTTGCAAGCAAAGACTGAGATCGTCTATGTCATGAAATTAAACATATTAAGAAAAATATCTTGTCCTCAACATCATCATCTTTTGGTTTATCAACGATAAAAGTTATAATTTCTGATTAATCTCTGATAAAAATCCATTTCAGGTAAACCCTAATTTGACTCAATTTTCGATACGAATTACCAGGAACTTGGGTTATTAATTATTTAGTGACTATTGGGCCTAAGTTTCCTGATTTGTGTTGGGAGCCCATTCTTTATTTTTTTGTGGCGACTTCTTTTAGGATTTTGAGATGACACTTCATCCTAACATAGTAAGATAGTATATACTATATAGTATTCACATTATTTTGTGCCAGCGTACACTCTTTTCTTGCTTCCAGCATTTGCATATTCTAAAACCAAAATGTAATTCTATACATCGGTAATGGCATCTTCTAAGATCTTTTTTGGAGAAAAATCGGATTAACGAAACGGTATAAGAACATGTGAACCCCAAACCCTTTTGCTACTATGTTGTGATGAAATAATGACTCAAATTTCTGTGGTAGGAAGATAAAACTTATTTATACGAATCTTTGAAACTCGAATACGTTTAGTAGGAAAAGTAATTGCAGCATGAGTAAGAGAGAAAGAGTGAGAGAGAATCTTGTTTTTGGGTTTGAACTTTGAAGTAATTGCAGCATAAGAGACGAGACACTGGTGCTGAATCATAACAAAACATTCATGAATATATTCGAGTTTTAAGAATGATACTTTTGGGTCATTTATCGTTTGGGCCTAAGCCCATATTTACAAAGTTGGTCAACACTCTATTTTGAGTAGTGTATCTGTCTCTCTTTAGCGGCGACTTCAGTTAAGATTCTTCTAGGTTTCCAGATTGTGGAACCTTGAGTCATCTCTGTGTTTCTTTGTCTAATACTTGGTACTAAAAAGTGATGAAGCCATTGCATTGCATTCTACCAAATGTAGACAAAGCAATACCGTGATGACGTCACAGAGATTTGATGATGTTAACCTAAGTGCAAGTTAATCAATAATCAAGTCATACTTTTAAATTCTTTCTTTACAATATTAACAAATACTTTTCGATAAAGATATCAGGAATATTCGATTGACGTCAAAAAAAAAAAGCAGGGATATTCGATTCTTTACGTAAAATCTGGAGAGTAGATTAGTGTGTATTCCATCGGAGATCTTCTCGTTTTATAATGAATCAGACTTTGAGACTAAGTGATTATGTTATCATTATCCAACTCTTAACAATTTTTTTTTTCTTTTGTTTTATCATTATCCAAAATAGACTAAACATCTTTATCCAAAAGGAAAGAGGTGAATGAGGTTACAGTAGTCGTCGCTTCTAATCAACATCCACTTCTTCCACGAAAACAAGCAATTCCATCAAACGTGAAAGCAAGCTTTCTCAGATTCTTACTCTAACCAAAATATCATAACAATCCCAACTAACATTCTTTTATGCCATCATTTCTCTTTTCTCTTATCCTTCACTCATTTCTTGTCGTTTCTTCCAAGGTTTGTTTTCCATTTCTTATTGATTCAAGTTCTAGGCTTTTCACTCTGCATTCTCCTGTTTATACTACTAGGCATGATTCTAATGACAAAGTCATCAACTTTATGACTAAGTTTTGAGATTCTTTATTGCGAATCCGAAAAAAGAAACAACCTTTCCCTCTGAATTTGAGCTAACTGAGCTTCTTAGTTTCTGCCTGTTTCAGTTTCTAATACCAATTTGATTTAATGTCTCAAAGTTTGACTCCCTCAGTTGAGATTGAAACCATTCTTGATTTGCAACAAGTCTTGTGTTTGTGATTTTCTAATCAATCCTCATTTATGTTTGATCCCAAATTCACCATAACTACAATCTAAGAAGACCCTGCCTTATTGCAGTTTCAATGAGGACAATAAAACAGACTAATGGGTCCTATATACTCTCATGTCTTTATCTTCCTTTGGTTAAGACAAATTGATAAGCACGGCAAAAGAAGCTCCTTTTTTACTTGCCTTATGTCATCATTAGATTCCTTTTTGTAGCTGTTACCTTCTTCTGAGGCTTTCTGTTTTAAAATCTAACGGCTGTCCTGAATAAGATTCAATTTTTCTTCTATAAATACCTCTTATAGGTTCTTGATTTATTTGGATGTGGTGATTATGGATATGGAGTCTTGGAAGCTTCTCAGAAGTGTTTCCATTCTTTCTTTTCTCCTTGGCTCTTGCTTTGTGTATCAAAGCCTTCATGTTGTTGTTGCTCAAGAAGATGCAAAACCAATTGTGACTTTGCAAGTAGATGCTTCTGCTGGAGCTGGACGACGCATTCCTGAAACTCTATTTGGGATATTCTTCGAGGTTTGTTTATGTTATGGTCTCAAATAAATCTCTTCTATATAAGCAATATTTTAAGATTACTGTTTAATGTTGTGTATCCATGAAAATGGTCAAATCAATTACAGGAGATCAACCATGCCGGTGCCGGTGGATTATGGGCCGAACTTGTTAGCAACAGAGGTTAGTTTTTTTCGCTAGTTACTGGTGAAAATCCATGGAAACCAATCATTGTTAGGCTTCTTTTTGCTTCTTTACATGATGAGAAACAACACCGAAATACTTTGGTTTTCAGGGTTTGAAGCTGGTGGTCAAAACACGCCTTCTAATATATGGCCATGGTCCATTGTTGGTGATCATTCATCCATTTATGTAGCTACAGACCGTTCCTCGTGCTTTGAACGAAATAAAATCGCATTGAGAATGGATGTGCTCTGTGATAGCAAAGGTTGTCCATCAGGAGGTGTAGGAGTTTATAACCCGGGTTACTGGGGTATGGTGAGTGTCAGTTGTGAAAACATTTTACAGCTCTTTTTGCTGTTTACGCTTGGTATGATTGAAGTTGTTTTTCATTTTCTATCTTCTGTTAGAATATTGAAGAAGGAAAGAAGTACAAGGTGGCTCTTTATGTGCGTTCGGGTGGGGATATCAATATGTATGTTTCATTGACAAGCTCGAATGGATCTCTGACCCTTGCTTCTGAAAAGATCATGTGAGAAACAATTTCAGATTCTCACATTTCTTCTGTTGTTTAAATGTGTGAAAGTTTCAATTGTGTGCTTTCATTTGTTTTGATGTAGAGCTTCTGCTTCCGATGTTTCAAACTGGACTAAAAAGGAGGTTGTTTTGGAGGCAAAAGGGACAGATCATGGTGCAAGACTTCAGTTAACAACCACCAAAGAAGGGTCAATATGGATTGACCAAGTCTCGGCCATACCAGTGGATACCTACAAGGTTTTTTTTGCTCTTGCTGATTGCTCATAGAGCCTTGCGATGAACGATTGCAGATCTCTGATAGAGAGAATATTATAAGAAGAAAAAAGGTCAAATATTTAATATTTTTGGTTGATTGCAGGGACATGGTTTTAGAAACGATCTTTTCCAAATGATGGTGGAGATAAAACCCCGTTTCATCCGGTTCCCTGGTAGTATTTATGGACAGTATCTTATTTGTTGCTAATTATGTCCATAGACCTCTTAGTTCATCATGGTAAAAAGGATGAAATAAATTAAAGTTCATTCTTCACTCTGGATCTTTGTTGACTTAGGTGGTTGTTTTGTCGAGGGTGAATGGTTAAGTAATGCATTCCGCTGGAAAGAAACCGTAGGACCTTGGGAAGAGAGACCGGGCCATTTTGGTGATGTTTGGAAGTATTGGACTGATGATGGCCTTGGCCACTTTGAGTTCTTTCAAGTTAGACTTCTTTTTTTTCTTTCTACTGATTCTATGAAACTCCTCAGTTTTGCATCTTTAATGATTCCCCAAGCTCGATATCAAATGTTAAATGAACATTCTTGCAGTTGGCTGAAGACATTGGCGCAGCCCCGATATGGGTGTTCAACAACGGTATTCTTTCATTCTCCGGAAACCTGCTTGTTACCAATTAATTTCTCTTTTGTATTCCAAATCTATCAACGTTATCATTTACCTTTGTGCAGGGATTAGTCACAATGATGAAGTTGAAACTGCCAGTGTCATGCCCTTTGTTCAAGTATGAGTGCGAAACCTTCCTCTATTTCTCTAGTGAAGAAGCCGAAAAAACCAAAACTTATTCCTCTTTTTTGTTTCAGGAAGCACTGGACGGTATCGAGTTTGCCCGAGGAGATGCTAATTCTACATGGGGATCTGTTCGAGCTAAAATGGGTCGCCAAGAACCTTTTGAACTGAAATATGTTGCTATTGGGAATGAAGATTGTGGAAAAACTTACTACAGAGGTTTTACATTTCTATATCATCAGGCTTGAATTATATTTATATTGAGATCTTTGATACTAAATGAGATTACAATTTTACAGGAAACTATATGGTGTTCTATGATGCAATCAAAAAAGCTTATCCAGATATCAAAATCATCTCCAACTGTGATGGATCCTCTCGTCCACTCGATCACCCCGCTGATTACTATGACTTTCATGTAAATTCCTGTCTTGACAGAAGCTGTAATCATTCTCTTGTGTTTTCTCTTCTGCCTGAAAAAAAAAATTGTCTTTTTTTGTCACAGATTTACACTTCTGCTAGCAATTTGTTTTCCATGTATCATCAATTTGACCGCACTTCACGAAAAGGTCCAAAGGTGCAGTAATAGATGATACATTATTTAATTCCAACAAAGACAAGATGAATATTTACTCACTTCGTGAAATTTGTTTGTAGGCTTTTGTGAGTGAATATGCTGTGACTGGAAAAGATGCTGGTACAGGAACCCTTCTCGCTTCTCTTGCAGAAGCAGCATTTCTCATTGGCCTTGAAAAGAATAGGTTTCTTTCAAATTTCCTTTTTCCCGGGCTTTGATCATAACTAAAAGCATCAAATGAGAAAACATTCTGATGCTTTCTTTGTTGCAGTGACATTGTGGAAATGGCAAGTTATGCCCCACTCTTTGTGAACACAAACGATAGACGGTATCTCTCACTTACTTTCCACTATATTTTTCCATTCTTATGCGTTACTTAGGTAGCTAAGGCAACAGTCTCAAAAAAAATTGAAATGGTTTTAGGTGGAACCCTGATGCAATAGTCTTCAATTCCTCTCATTTATATGGAACTCCTAGCTACTGGGTCCAACGGTTCTTTGCAGAGTCAAGCGGAGCAAATCTTCTCACTTCAACACTCAAGGGAAACTCTTCCTCTCTTGTTGCATCCGCGATCTCCTGGAAAGACAATGACAAAGATTACATACGCATAAAGGTACACCGAGAAAAAACATGTGTAGAAAATTCAAAAATAGAAGCCGTTTCTAAAATCTGTCAACTTCCTATTTATTTTTCAGGCTGTAAACTTTGGAGCTAGCTCAGTAAATCTGAAAGTCTTGGTAACTGGATTGGACCCGAAGATGATGAGAATTTCGGGGTCGAAGAGGACAGAACTTACATCTTCCAATGTGATGGATGAAAATTCCTTCACACAACCATTGAAGGTAAAGTCAAGAAATGGAAAAAATCATCATCATCACAAATATTGAGTTTTCCTTTGTTCTTACTGCTGAAATCTATTTTGATTTTTGCAGGTTATACCAACTGAAAGCTTGCTAGAGATGGCAGAGGAGGATCTGACCGTTGTTCTCCCACCACATTCCTTTTCTTTATTCGATTTGTTGAAGGAATCTGCAAAGATTAAAATGCCAATTTCTGATTCTTCCTCCTATCAGAAAACTCCCACTGTGTGAAGAAGAGAGACGACAAGGAATGTAACTTCATGTCATAAGTGTCTTTGTGTGGTTACTTAAAATGTAACTATATGTAATAATCGTGTGTATAAATTAATAACAGTTTGGTTAATAAAGCTCTACTTTATTTAATCATATGACCATATCTTTCCTTTCGATAACATTACATGCAAGAATAAAGAACTAGACTCTACATAAATCAACAGTTTCTTTGTAACAATAAGAAGAAGAGGCGTGGAGATGGGCCGGGCCAATTTTGGGCTTCTGAAACCTATTCACATTCCAGTAACGTTTTTGTTTGGATTAACCGATTAACAAAAGAGTAAACCTCTGCTCACTAATCAATTTGAAAGTAAAAATGTACATTCAGATTTCAGACTACAAATTCCCGATTGTTGTTAATCAGTCGGTAGTACTACAAAAAATATAACTAATCTTGTTAACAAATTATAAAATTAAAAACGGTAAATTTGAAATTAAAAATTGGGGGAGCCAAATCCAATAGAAACAAAATTGGTGAACCACCACGACCCAGAAAAAAAAAACAAAAATAGGCAAAGAGAGAAGAGAACACACGATTCAGATTTCGAAATTTGTATATATAATTTTTGTCACAAGTCTTCCATTTCAAATCTCTCATGCTCTTTGGTTCACTAGTCTAAATTAGGGTTTATTCATTCCAAAATCCAAAGGAAGAGTATTTTGGGAAAGGATTTTGAATTGTGTAGAGCCCAGTCCAGATCATGTCGGCATCAACGATGTCATTCACCGCTAAGCCAACGGCCGCAATTAAGCGGACACCGGTTCTCTCCAGTGAGAAGAAACCTAATTTTGATTTCCCGCCGAGCGAATCGCATGCCAATGCTGCCATTGGAGAATCGTCCGCTGGTACGAACCGGGATCTGATTCACGCCGAGGCTACTGCTGAGAGATCTAACACTTACGACGTAGGTCCGGTGACAAGGAAATCGGGATCTGCCACGACGGGGACTCATACAACGACAACGCAGCGTCGACCGCGTAAGGTCCAGGGGACTAAAACAGAGAAGGCGCAGTGGAAGAGAGTAGTTAGGGTATTCGCGAAGCAATTTGGGGCTCTTCTCTTACTCGTTGGGTTGATTCAACTGATTAGGAAATTGACTTTGAAGGAGACGACGTCTCTATCGTCTTCAAATTTCCCAATTGAAACAGAGATGGTTCTATCGGAATTAGAGAGTCGGATTTCGGCAGTTGATGGTTTAGTAAAGACTACGACGAAGATGATGCAAGTCCAAGTCGAGTTTCTTGATAAGAAGATGGAAAGCGAATCGAGAGCACTAAGACAAACTATTGATTCCACATCTTCTGCTTTGCAGACTGAGTTGAAGAAGATAGAGTCTAAGACAGAGACATTACAGGCTTCTGTAGATGAATTCAATGCTAAACATTTGGTATCTAGAGAGGAATTAGAGAGGGTTTATGAGGAATTGAGGAAGGGTAAGATTGATGATTCTGCTGTTAGCGATGTTAGTATTGATGAATTGAGAGCTTATGCTCGCAACATAGTGGAGAAAGAGATTGAAAAGCATGCTGCAGATGGTCTTGGCCGAGTTGACTATGCGTTAGCTTCTGGTGGGGCTTTTGTAATGGGGCATTCGGATCCTTATCTTGTTGGAAATGAGGGTTATTGGTTTGGGACAAGCAGGCGACGGGTTCATAGCAAAGCGGTGAACATGTTAACTCCGAGTTTTGGGGAGCCTGGAAAATGTTTTCCTCTTAGAGGAAGTAATGGCTATGTTCAAGTCAAGCTAAGAGCTCCAATTATACCAGAGGCCGTTACCTTGGAACATGTCTCAAAGGTAATACTAACTTCTCATACTATATTTTCACAGAAGGATTGGTTTTATATGTTAAGAAGGGTTCTCTTTGTAATGTTTTGGTATTGAGATCCATGTATTTCAGACTGGATTGCTGGGGACTGTGTGTTATCGATTAGAGGGCAAGAGTCTCATTTTGTGAATTTGACTTTTGTAGCGTGAGGTATAGTTTAGGGCACTAGCTGTGATAATACGTATGGAGAAGGATCTAAATTGCTTAACAAGTATCTGTGTCCATCTTTGAGTAGGGTTTTACCATTATGTAAAACCACTAGCTTTAGCAGTTCCTTTGGAGAATACCGTTATGTTCGTGTGCTTAATTTTGGAAAGACTGGTATGGATTGTAAGAGCTTGTCCAAGTTTAGAACGAGTGGCACTACAAAATTCACAGTTTCGAAGTATCTTCCAAAAACAGTAACATAAAAGAACAGTCTTGTTGCTTAGAGAGTGTAATGTGATGTTCACACATTGCTTTTCATTATTGTTCATCCTTGTAAACATTTGGCTGATAAATTTCTTCTCGTCTGACCACCAAAAGGCAATACTGATCTTGCGTTTATGCTCCATTAAATCGGACAGGCTGTAGCGTATGACAGATCGAGTGCCCCAAAGGATTGCCGTGTATCAGGATGGCTAGAAGACAAAGATATGGAAAGTGAGACAATGCTCCTTCTTACAGAGTTCAGTTACGACTTAGACAGGTCCAATGCACAAACATTCGACATTGCAGATTCTGCTGGCTCGGGACTTGTCAACATTGTAAGGCTAGACTTCACATCCAACCATGGAAGCTCTTCATACACTTGTATCTACCGCTTCAGGGTTCATGGCCGTGAACTAGACTCGGTCTCTGTTGTTCATGCTTAATCTAAAGTCCACGTAAATCTCCTTTTCTCTTTGTAACATTCCCTCATAGGTATCTCTCTCCTTTTTGTTAGTTTATGTCTTTATGTAGTAGAAAAGCTTGGAGTCTGTGATCAGAAATATTCGTGTTCTTCGCTTATTTTATTTTATTTTGTGGAATAGGAAACACATCGATCTTAGTTTCAAATTTATTTGGTTAGGGAATGTGTCCGCCAAATTGAAACCAAATATAATTTAGTATGGTATTCGGTTTTGATTTTGTAACATTGTTTCTCTTTTATTAGTTCTCACACAATAATTCTGAAAATACTTTTGTGGATAGTTAAAAACTTAAAAATACTTTGAGTTTAACAACAAAAAAATATAGTATATACTCTTAGAATTCAATATAGTACGTGAAAATGATGGCATCAGCAAAATGTCATTTTCTATGCTTCGTACAATACTTCTTAGTAGACAACAGATACTTAATCCTTTATTAGTTGGGACCAAGATTGATTTGTGATGTTGTTATGAACAATAAGAGTGTGTATGTAATGTAATTGGACCATAACTTGTAAGTGTAAATTGTGTAGCCAGAGTGACGACTTCTTTTAGGCTCCACCGTCGTGACTCGTGCCTTGTCTAAAGCTCCCTCGACACATCACATGCTTATTTAAGGTCAAATTACATAATATGAAACCCTTCCAACGAAGTCAACCCAACTTGTTAAATTTCAAATATTATGTTATTTCGAATTAATATCATGTAAATACATGTCTAATTTATTTTATTTTGTAACAGTAATAATTGGCAGAATAAATTGGACTAAACGAAAAAACAAAGCTTTAAAAATACCCAATTTCACGGATAAATCACATGAGAAAACTCCTCTAACCAAGTCAGCCCACTTCTGGTCATCGTGACGGTGGACCACCAGCTGCAAGCAAAAACAATTGAATCTCTCAGAAAAGTCCTTATTTGACCAAAATGAAACTATACATACATGTCTATTAATAATTAGACCAACATGGATTACATAATTTAGGTTTCCTCGAACCCATGAATCCCAATAAATAGCACAAAGCTCCTCGTGTATAGTCTATATATACATAGCTGATCCACGCTAACAAATACCATAAATACATACAAAAAAAACATAAAAAATGCAAACTCTACACTTCTCTTCTTTTCTCTTGTTCCTGTCTGTTGTTTTCCTCTCATGGCCTTTTCTCATCTCATCACAAAACCCTCCGTCACAACCACCTTCCGCTTCTCCTTCACAGCTACCTTCTGAGCCACCGTCACAACCACCTTCTGTGCCTCCGTCACATCCACCTTCTGTGCCACCGTCACAGTCACAGTCATCTTCTCTTGCTTGTAAATCAACTCCATACCCTAAACTATGCCGTACGATCCTCTCTGCTGTCAAATCCTCACCGTCCGATCCTTACAGTTACGGCAAATTCACGATAAAGCAATGCCTCAAGCAAGCAAGCCGTCTCTCCAAAGTTATTACTGGATACGTGAAGCGCCTGAGAAACAAACCCGGCTCCACCACTACCGAGGAAATCGGCGCGGTGGTTGACTGCGGCGAGTTAGCGCAACTTAGTGTGAGCTACCTCGAAATGGTCACGACGGAGCTCAAAACGGCGGATGTTATGACGGCAGCTCTCGTCGAGCATGTGAACAGTCTTCTCAGTGGTGTGGTGACGAACCAGCAGACGTGTCTTGACGGACTTGTGGAGGCGAAGAGTGGATTTGCAGCCGCTATTGGATCGCCGATGGGGAATCTCACGCGCCTTTACAGTATCTCCCTGGGGCTTGTGAGCCACGCGCTCAACCGTAACTTGAAGAGGTATAAAGCTTCTAAAGGGAAGATTCTTGGTGGTGGAAACTCAACCTATCGCGAGCCGCTCGAGACTTTGATTAAGGTAATTAATTAAATTTCTTATTTGATTCTTTTGATTTTTGTTTATTAATTGTTTGTTTGTGTATAATAGCTTTTTATATCCGTCAACCACTTTAAACCTGAACATTGATTTCATACGAATATTAGAAATGGTTTGGGCAAAATGAAGTCGGTAGATATAAATATATACATGTATAGTTTAAAGATAAAATTAGCAATTAGAGAAAATATCAAAGTATCAAATCAGGGTTATATATCTTTTAAAAAGTTAGAACAAGTTTTCAGCTTTAATAACTAGGAAGGATAAGAAAAGCTATACACCACTATAAACTATCTCTTACAAATCCTTAATAAAATAAAAATAAACATTTAAACGATATGTTAAAAGTTAAAGCATGGTTAAAATGAATTGAAATTTACTTGTTTTGGGGAAAAATAAATTTACTTGAAATGGACATTGATATAATATTCGAGCACATCTAAACTTGCTGGATCGAGTGATATATGGATCTTCTCGTGTTGTGTGTGAGCCCAGACGCGTGAGAGAGTAAATGTCACATGGCCTACGCACATTTTATTTCAAGTCAACAATGATTAAACCATTTTGACTTTATGAAAAAAAAACAGTTGGTCCCCATCCGGATCCAACTGCGTTCACGTGCATCAGTACATGCTCCTTATAATATCACTCATAAGATTCCACCGTCATTTCATGTGACTACCGTAAAGGCATGAGCTAAACATGTATTAAGAGCAAATCATCGTGTTTTCATTTTTTTGTTTGGTATAGGGTTTACGTAAGACATGCGAAAAGGACAAAGATTGCCGGAAAGCTAGCCGGAACTTGGGTGAGTTGGGAGAGACGAGGGGCGGTTCCATCCTCGTGAATCAAGCTGTGATCGTAGGTCCATACAAATCCGATAACTTCACAACCATCACCGAGGCTATTGCAGCGGCACCTAATAACACTAGACCAGAGAATGGTTACTTTGTCATCTACGCAAGAGAAGGCATCTACGAAGAATATATTGTTGTTCCGATAAAAAAAAAGAACATTATGCTTGTCGGAGATGGAATCAATAAGACGATTATTACTGGGAACCATAATGTTGTTGATGGTTGGACTACGTATAATTGCTCGAGCTTTGGTTGGTATTTTTATCCTTTTGCTTTTGGAATTGTGCCTAGCTAGCAAATTACTTAGATTATGATGTATTATTTTATATATTATTCTCTAGCGGTGGTTGGAGAGCGGTTCATGGCGGTTGATGTTACATTCAGAAACACAGCCGGACCCGAGAAACATCAGGCTGTGGCCTTGAGGAACAATGCAGAAGGATCGAGTTTTTATCGGTGTAGTTTCGAAGGTTATCAAGATACTCTATACGTCCATTCTCTCAGACAATTCTATCGCGATTGCGATATATATGGTAATATAAATTTTGTATTGGCTTCTAAATTTCCACATTTGTGTATTAACTTTCTTGAAATATGAATTTTATTTGACAGGTTGTAATTTATGTTCTCTGTTGTTATAGGTACCATCGATTTTATATTTGGAAACGCAGCTGCAGTATTTCAAAACTGCAACATATATGCTCGAAAACCAATGGCAAAGCAGAAGAACGCAATAACAGCCCATGGAAGAACTGATCCAAACCAGAATACCGGAATCTCTATGATCAACTGCACGATCAAAGCAGCCCCAGATCTTGCTGCTGAGCCTAGCTCAGCCATGACATTTTTAGGGCGGCCATGGAAGCTCTATGCAAGGACAGTTTTCATGCAATCATATATTAGTGACATTGTCCAACCAGTCGGGTGGCTCGAATGGAACGGTACAACTGGATTAGATACTATCTACTACGGTGAGTACAGTAACTTTGGACCGGGGGCTAACACGAACCGGAGAGTGCAGTGGTTAGGGTTCAATTTATTGAACTTGGCACAAGCTATCAACTTCACGGTTTACAACTTCACCATGGGAGATACATGGTTGCCTCAAACCGATATTCCATTCTATGGTGGTTTAATTCACAAAGAATGAAAAATAGCACCCTATTATTTATATAATAACATTGAATTATATGTACTTCCTCATTTTTAAAAATATTCAGTAATATTTCATTTGTCCTGGTTATTGAGACCTAAATTTGTTACACAAAATAGTTAATAAAAATCGTTTTATCATATGTATGTATGTAGGGTTTACATGGAAAAAGATACAATTGAATTAACCAATCAAACGATAATACAAGAGAGTAAGAGTTACATTGGAAACGCTTTACATAATGAATGAATTATAAATTTTTGAAGGACAAATATCAAAATAAAAATAAAACGACAAACTCAGAGACCGGACCTGAACGGTACTTTCGTAGCCGGAAGCCATCGTTCTCCGTCAATGAACGGTTTCACCGTATACCTATCCGCTTCCTTCGTACTAAGAAACCTCAATCCCTTCCACTTAACCCTATTCTTCGTCGAAGCACCATCCCCGGTGTTCTTATACTCACCGTAAAATATAGTATCCGGCGCTGAATCCCCGGTCCACGGCAACCAACCTTTCCGATCAACAAACCCATGCAGTAACGATTCCATTACCACCGTCGTCGAGAATTTCTTCCATGGTCTACCTAAAAACGTCTTAACATCTGTTAGGTCACCAAGCGGAGAGATGTTGCAACGGTGAATCGAGATTCCTGTGTTCTGGTTCGGGTCGGTTCGTCCCTGAGCCGTGATTGTGTTTTGTTGTCCTTTCATTGGCCGACGAGGGAGAATTCGGCAGTTTTGGAGAACTGAAGCTGAATTACCGAAGATGAAATCGACTGTTCCGATGATGGTGCAGTCGCGGTAGAATTGGCGTTGCGCGTGCACGTAAAGAGTGTCTTGGAATGCGTTCATGGAACAACGGTAAAAGGCGGCGAGATCTGCGCTAACCATTAGAGCTACAGCTTGGTGTTTGGATGGACCGGCTGTGTTTATGAAGCCCATGTCTCTTGCCATAAATCCTTTTCCGAACACAGCTGCAGAAAAACAGAGCAAGTTATAGAAAAATATCAGTTTCTTGGGTCACAAACAATGGTTTTATATATTGTTTCTAGTCGATAATATTCTAAATAAATTTGATTTCTGAGATCCCTGGAGCTAGTTTATTATAATAAGTGGCCGAAAAACAGTTAACTAAAGTTAAGTTCTTTCGATTTTTCCTGTTTTTAAAACCCTTCTACGCATACAGATACACAAACAGAGATTAAACAGATCAATTCATGAACCAGTTTTTAAGGTGATAAGTAATGATTATATTTTGCTTTATACTCGAAATTATTTCAAAATTACCTTACCATTAAAAATCCAATCTTTTGTTTATTCTATTATTGTTGGGACAGGCATTGAATTGATGAAACAAGCAAGTAAAACGAATGAAACAGAGATAGCTTATACCGAATGTTGCAGTCTTAAAAGTGGGAGTTCCATCGACGACATTGAGTCTACCAGAGACAATACTCTTTCCCTCTCCATCTCCGACGATCACAACGTTCCACATCTTCTTCTCCACCTTCACATTCTCAAAATAAACTCCTTTCTTCACATATATGATAGTCCTCTTCTCACTCTTCTCAGGCACATCCTCTAAAGCCCTTTTAATCGTTTTATATTTCCCCGATCCATCTTTCGCCACCACAATATTCGCCACTTTCCTCAAATCCGTGCTCTGCAACAATCTCCTTCCCGCGTGGAAGTCAAAGGCCACGTCAGAAGTAGTCAGCAGACGCCTCCGGAGTTTGATTGAGTCAGCGATCTTTCCGAGCCATGTGATGATCGCTAAGGCGTTACTCGTCATCTCCGTTGAGTTCTTGAGATGACTTTCTCCGAACGGCTTCATATCTGAAGCCAACGTATCCAAGCATGTCTCCTGATACGTCGCGGCTGAGCTCAGCCACGTACGGAGATCATCGACTAGCTCAGGTAACTTGACGTCAATGTTTGATGACGATGTGAAGGTGTTGTTGAGGTTTTCTATCGTTAGGTCAAGAAGCTCAGCGCAAGCATTCATGGTAATGTTGCTTTTTTCATCGCCGGAGGAAGAGAATGCGTTAAGAGCTTTCGAAACTTCGACGATCGTGATTTTGACTGCGTATCTGAAGAGTTGTTCTGGGTTTAGACTGCTCGCGTTTGGAGCTGATCCCACGGTTTCGAAACATTTTTCTTTATGCAATGTAACGTCACAAACGGCTTTAACGGAAACGGAGATTGAGTCTCCTCCGTTACTACTAGTCTCCGCCGTCGCTGATGACTTCTTGTGATACATGGTTCCGAAGACGGCTCCGATCACGATTCCTGCGAGAATTACCAGTGATACGGCGATGATTGCGATTCTTTTTCGCGTCTTACGACGAGCTTCGAGCATTATGTGTTCACGCTCGTCGACTTTGTCGTATGGGGAGGACATTTTTGTAGTTTTCTCGGTCCCTCTAATTTGTTTTCTTTGATCCTTATGAAGTTTCTCGATAGTTATGTTTGGTTTAGAGATGTTGGAGAGTCGAGATATATACAAACAACTAATCTAATAGTTTGAATAGACCTGATCAACTTACGTGCGAGGCACAATGGGCATTAGAATTTTTGTAACTGTTTTATACTTTTAAATACAAAGAACTAGTCTCATGTTTGATTCTTTTATATGTAGCATTAAGCATGGGCACTATGTTTTATGCTGAAATTTTGTTCGGTTCATCGATTTGATTTTCTTAATGAGTTTTATCTTTAGTTAACAAGATTTGGAAGTATATTAATTAAGTTTATAATATGTGGTTCAATTCATTGTTGGACAACTTTTTTTTTTAATTATCTTTTTTTTATTCGTTCATCCTGGTTTTACATTGCGTAAATTACACCGTTGAATTCAGAACAGGTAGGTCTGTCTATTACAAGTAATTGATAAATTTTCTTTATTCAACACGCAAATTATAGTTTATAAACACAATATAAATTGTAGTTGATGAAATTTGTTCACTGAATGGAAATAATAATCTTGGGTTTTCTTAGTCACAAATCTATTTGCGTATTGAATAGAAGTTTCTTGAAATTCGACATTATTATAATATGTAAAGGGATAATATTGTCAACTTTGGATAGCTACATTATGTTTGACATAGAGTTGGCAAACAATAGAATATAAAAAAAAAAACTTGAAAGTTTTTGAAAATTTCCCTCTGACATTGTCCACAGAGGTTTTCTCTTGCCCTGTATTTGACTTTTTGAAATTTGAGGCTTTGAGCAATTATTTGCTATACAGCACACACACACACACACACACGATATATTCGTTCCGATTAATGGTTTTTGATTGCATTTAGGGAACCCATGTGATAAATATAGTGATTTACATGAATGCGGACGGAGGAAACGAAAAAATTGAAAATTAAAGGCTTAACAAACACTACTGAAAGAATAGAGTAAGACGTGTCACCAAACACCTCCCTATTTGGTCATCTTCCTCCTTCGACGGTTAGTTCCACATCTCGCACTCGCACACATTCTGCCCGCTCTTTGAATAGCTAGCCCACAGCTCCTGCGATTACCTAAGCATAGTAGATCTTCATCTGGAAAAAAGCTTCGCGAAAATGTCTTGGCCTACGGAGTCTGAGGTTAATCTTCATTTTTCCATTTACGACGCGAATGTGCTTGTTAGTTATCGTCCACGTATTTTGGTTAACTCGGCGGTTACATCATCCTATGTGTTAGTTTTCTTAAGAAACGAGCGACTGAGCTGTATTCTCCGGGTACATTTTCCCGGCGTAATGTCAATCGGAATTGTATTCGAACAATTCCATTTGTCTGTGTGTGTATGGAGCTTAATGTATATGGTGTAGATTGCCGCGAGTATTTTTTTTTTCTAAGTATGAATAGTTTGGAATCTTAATCTTGTGTTAATCTGATGAGATCGTTCACTTTTCCAGTTAATTTCCATAAAGGAGGCAGTGGCTCAGATGACTGGAAGAGATAGAGGAGAAGTTCGTGTAGTGGTCTCACCTTATCGTATATGTCCTTTAGGAGCTCACATTGATCACCAGGTCGGTTTATGATAGTAGCGACGTAATCACGGTTTTGATCAAGCTATAGAGTTCTCTGGTTCATACCCTTTTCTTTGGGATTCACAGGGTGGAACTGTTTCAGCTATGACGATTAATAAAGGGATTCTTCTTGGTTTTGTTCCATCTGGCCATACTCAGGTTTGCTAGATTTGTTGTTAGTTATGATGATTCTTATGTGTGTTTGGTATTCCTCTGTGTTTCCTATAAGTGAACTTGTTAATCAAATTCGTAAGTTCGACCTGCTTGAATCCTTTCACTAATAAGCACTTTCTATTTTTGCATGAGTGCTACGTTGATGGTGTAATGCAATTAATATCCTGGGCTTGGTTCAGTTTGAGAGTAGATGGAGTTTATAATAGTTTAGAATATAGGATCCTGATCTCTTTTTGTTTCTCACCTGAGATAGCGTTGAAAAATTGGAAAAATTCAAAATGAGTTTGGTATATAGGCAGAAGACTAAGATATATTTCTGAACTGGGAAAGTTCCTTATGTCTGTGTGTTTCATTCGAGCCTTGAAGTTTTTGTTCCATTTATTCTCTTTTTAATAATTATGCAGGTCCAGTTGCGTTCTGCAATCTGCACAATTTGAAGGAGTAAGTTTCAGGTGTGCATGTCTTTCAGGATCTCTAATCTTGTCATTAGTGTTTTCAAACTTTTATGTCCAGCCTCAGACATGCATAAGGTCGTGATTAATCCACATAGTGGGTAAAGTCTGCATCTTGGATATTGTGGAAGCCTATTTAGATATTTCCAGTATTCCATCACATCTCGTTTTAGTATGTAGATGAACTTATCTTTCAATTAAGTCTTAGACATCTATCAGATTCACCCTTTTTTGTTCTGCGCAATTTTCCTGAATCTAGTGGAAATTGAGGATCCTTTGCGCTGTAAGGGAAACAAAAGTGTTAGTGTTGGAAAAGCTAGCATGATTTTCAAGTTTCTGTTTCATACGTTATTTTTAGCTTTATTTACAAGTATTGTTTTTTTTTCAGTTGTGTTGGCAAAATAAGCATTTATGCATAATTCTTATAGGGTTTTTGGGTTCTGATATTATAGAGTAGATGAAATCCAGCACCCAATAGGCCCAGAAAACAAGAACGGTGCAAATTCTTCGTCTCCATCGAAGGAAAAAAGCATCTGGGGCACTTATGCTAGAGGAGCACTTTATGCATTACAGATCAGCAAAAAGAATCTCAAACAGGTAAGTGTTTAAATTTGATTTTTCCGCTTATAATAATAGATAAAGTTGATCGTTAAAGAGAAATGGGATGTAAGCCTGTACATTTGCAGTGGGATCTTCTGGGTTCCACATTCACCGTCTTTTGGTTGTCATACCTGATCTCTTAGGCCTTGCTTCCCCATAATAGTTGACGTTACTGTACTTATAGCAAAAGGTATTTGAATGTGTCTCTAAGTAATTGTTTTGATCTTTGAAGGGCATTGTTGGTTACATCAGTGGCTCGGATGGACTAGATACTTCTGGGCTTAGCTCATCAGCTGCTGTAAGTAGCTAAATCTGTCAGGTTTCGTACAGCAAGACTTTCTCCAGAAAGACAACTCTTCCTGTTCTTTACTGGCACTAGACACTTTAGCATATGATGACTGGTGTTCTTCTCATTTTTGGGAAATGAGTCTTGTAAAATATTTTATGATCGCCAGAAATGTGACAGGTTGGTGTGGCATACCTGTTAGCTTTAGAGAGTGCAAACGAATTGACTGTATCCCCAATAGAAAATATTGAATATGACAGGTAAATACAAGTTTCCCTATGATGTTACTAAGAAGCTCGTCTTTATTGCTTCATGAGCAGTTGCCTCTCTGTAAAACCATCAATTAGTGCTGCAGATTGGTTGATTTACATGTGGTCTATGGCATCACAGACTTATTGAGAATCGATATATGGGTCTGCGGAATGGAATTTTGGATCAATCAGCTATTTTGCTTTCAAGTTATGGGTGTTTAACATACATGGACTGCAAGGTAAAATTTCTTTGATTTGTCAGTGATATAGTGTGCATAAAAGACCAGGAGCTTACTCATATAGTAAAACCAAGACTGTTTATAGGGGCAGTTTAAGTTCACATGGGATGCCTGAGATGTTTTTGATTGTGAAACCCAAAATCTGACTCAAGGTCAAATCAGATCCATAAGGTTCTCAATGCATTCATGAAAATTCGTTCGCACATTTAAAAAAAAAATCTTTTTATGTTTGGTTCAACTTTTTATGTATTTCAATGCTGAGTTTCAACTAAAGGGAAAGTGAATGGTTAAAATCAGGCGGCTCATAAAGGAATCCTTCCTTAGCAGACATAGACATTGAAACATGAATGTTGCTTCTCTATCTTTATTTTCTTCCAGAAACTGCCATCTCATAAGAACTGTTTGAATTATGCAGACTATGGACCATAAGCTCGTAGAGGCTCCTGAACTGGAGAAACCATTCAGGATATTATTAGCATTCTCAGGCCTGAGGCAGGCATTAACCACCAACCCAGGGTATAATCTGCGAGTTGCTGAGTGTCAAGAGGCTGCCAAAGTTCTTTTGACGTATGTGTTAATCTGTTTATCTCACACTTATCTACATATTCACCTTCTTTATCTTCAGATTTCAGTGGACATGATGAAAAACCTATTTTATACTGCTTGTGATACTCATTTCTCTGCATCAAAACCTTCTCTTGTTTTGTTATCATATTGAAAGGGATTTTGTACTAATTAGGACAATCGCAAACTTCGGGGAAAAACTAATGTTTTCTAATTCATAGGGACGGGGACGATATGATCAAATCAAGAAATGCATCTACACGTGTTTTCGATGATTTAAAAAAAAACTGTGAATGTGGATAGCTTTTTCCCCCACAATTTGTTTCCTGAACTTAAATCCTTAATTAATCAAACAAATACAATATTGTTGAGTATTTATATATATATATATATATATTTTATTGGTTGTACAATATATACTATATAGTATAAGAAAAGATTTGTTAACCCCCATCACCCAACAAAGTCTTGAAATTGGCGCCTGGGAAATCCTTGCGATGTGAGTAGGGTTTAAGCTCCTTGAATCCATTTCACTTGTAAAACCCTCTGGGCATATGTCTCCATTATGCCACTCCACTGTATCAATCCCTAACCCTAACTCTCTCATGTCTCTCTCCTCCACTCTCCGCTTCTCTTCCTCCCTCCTCCGCCGCTCTCTCTTCCGTTTTCCCCTTACCGACCCTTTTTGCCGTCTCCGCCACACTGAATCTCCCGGTGCGCGTTTATTCTGCTCCCGTACTCCCCCGTCCGTCAAGGAGGAGTCCGGGGCAAACAATGGCGGTTTGGTGGTATCCGGGGACGATTCTCGTATTGTGCCCTTTGAGCTTCACAAGGAGGCTACTGAGTCATACATGGCATACGCGCTCTCTGTTTTGCTTGGACGCGCATTGCCTGATGTCAGAGATGGTCTGAAACCAGTACATCGGAGAATTCTGTTGAGTGCTTCGTTTAGCTCAAAGCTACTGAAATTTTAAGCTTTTTCAGTATTATTTTCGTTTCTAAATTTGGATTATCTGTCTTCCAGCTTTGCCATGCATGAACTGGGGATGCCATCCAAAAAACCATACAAGAAATGTGCAAGAGTTGTTGGAGAGGTTAAGTTTATGTTTATTTGTGTTTTCTCCTCTCTAATTTTTTTTCTTCTGATAAATAAGTGTTTTCTCTTTCAGTTTCCCTCAATTTCTTATTCTGGTGAACGATTCTGCTGTTGAATTCTTTATTTTTAGGTTCTTGGTAAATTTCATCCGCATGGAGATACTGCGGTTTATGATTCTCTTGTTAGGATGGCTCAGGTAAATAAAGAATTATGAATGTCTGAATAAGTGAATATAGATTCGTCTTCAAATAATGTAGACACGCTTTGATTCGTACCAAAGTTCTTATTTTTTTTGTTCGCGAATACACTTGTTCTTCCCAGAATTTCTCTTTGAGATGTCCACTTATCCAAGGCCATGGAAATTTTGGCTCAATAGATGCAGATCCTCCTGCTGCTATGCGTTACACTGAATGCAGACTCGATGTGAGTGCCTTTCACCCTGCTTTCAGTTGGTTGATTCCTTCCCTGTCTATACTCTATAGTGTTTCTCTCATCGTCTGCTCTTTATCATGTTTCTCAACAGCCACTGGCAGAAGCAGTATTGTTAGCTGATCTGGATCAAGATACGGTAACCACACCACTGACTTAATGCCAAGATTACCACTCACTATATTGTCTCTTATTATCATTTTTTTCCAAGGCAGGTTGATTTTGTGGCTAACTTTGATAACTCACAAAAAGAACCAGCAGTCTTGCCTGCTCGTCTTCCTACTTTGTTGTTGAATGGAGCTTCTGGGATTGCGGTAAATCAATCAAACAAACCTTTAATCTGCATTCCTTATTTATTTTGTTTTATGTTTCTTCAATTAACCGCTTGAAGCGTTCTCCCTGCTGTATGAAATTATATATGCGACTGATTGAGATAATTTCACATTGTTTAGGTTGGCATGGCAACAAACATTCCTCCTCATAATCTTGGGGAGTTGGTAGACGTGCTTTGCACATTAATCCATAATCCAGAAGCAACGGTATCAAAGCTCCCTCTTATTCTTTTTGCATTACTGTGTTTGTTTTAAGACTAGACCACTGATAAGATACTGTTTCAACTTCTTCATTTTTCCAGCTGCAAGAACTGCTGGAATATATGCCTGCACCTGACTTTCCAACTGGAGGAATAATAATGGGAAACCTTGGGTAACTCTTTGCTTACCAGTTTCTGCCTAGAGGGATCATATACAATATGAATTTTCTTTACCCATCTCGTTTTCTAAGACTTTTTTAGAGTAGGCATTACTTGATTTTGTAAATTCTCATGTTGTCAAGAGGAACAGATTGAAGGACACACTAGCCATAATCTTAAGTTTGAATGAAAACAGTTACAGAATTGGAGAAACATTTTCTTTCGGTCAGCCAGATCTATGGTTCTAACATATGACATAAGTTTTTCTTATGTCTTAAAACTAAGGTACCTTCAAAATGAGTGAAATGGATGATCCAGTAATTAGATTTCCTATATTTGTTTGTCTTAAGAAGTTCTAGAATCGTCATGTATTTGTAATGATGTTAAATGAGCTTTTTTTCCTTCAAGCTTACATGCTGTGTAATAATACATATACATATACAAAATTTATTTTCGAGTTTGTTGGGTGCCTTTATCAAAATGTTTTTTTTTTTTTTGCACGAATATGCCATTTCCTTCTGTTATGTTGTTTCCTTATAGTTCTCTAATGTGTGGATGCATTTCAAGGGTTTTAGATGCTTACCGAACTGGCCGAGGGCGTGTTGTAGTTAGAGGAAAAGCTGAAATTGAATTGCTGGATCCAAAGACAAAGCGCAATGCAGTTATTATCACAGAGGTGATTGACTTGTTTTTTTCAGATTATTGTACTGATCTCCTATGAGGAGGTTTTCATAAGGGTCTTTAGCATTATCATAATGGTAAAAAGTAGGTAGAGTAACCTCTCTAGTGAAATTTATTGCAGATTCCTTACCAAACAAACAAAGCTACGCTTGTTCAGAAGATTGCCGAACTTGTGGAAAATAAGGTATTTCATAATGCCTGGTCAAGAATCTCTGTAAATACTGGGTATGTTTGATGAGACATTTTATGATTGAAGAGGAAGGCTAACTAAGCTTGTGTCATCTAATGTTTATTTTGATTCACTTACCAAGATATCCGTACTTTATTCTCAGTTGTCTTTCATTTTTAGTAGTCCTTTTACTTCACTTTGATAGCAATAACGCTGATAAGGATCTATCAAGCCAAGATAAATTATGTTAATGCTTGCAAAGTTTTTTTTTTCATTCATTGATGTTTGATGTGTGTTAATTTCAGACGCTAGAGGGCATAAGTGACATACGCGATGAGAGTGATCGTAATGGTATTCGTGTCGTTATTGAGGTATAATACTGTTTTCTCTGCTCTTATGTTTTATTAGTCTTTTTTTTAATCAAAGTATAGCCTGCTTTAAATTTTCACGTTGGAAGGTACTAATATTAAGATTATTTCCAAATATTGTTCTACAGCTCAAACGAGGAGGGGATCCTGCGCTTGTGCTAAATAATCTTTACAGGCATACTGCCCTCCAGTCAAGCTTCAGCTGTAACATGGTGGGGTAAGTTGCTTTGAACTATCATTTTCTTTGCCTGTTGTTTTATTTAACCCAAGACCCCATAATTGTGGAAGAAAAGAAAGAAAAAAGTCCACATTTTTTATCTAGAGAAAATCTTACGGTTTCTTTATATAAGTTAAGTACAATCTTTTCAGTTTCGAAAATATTTTGGAATACTATGAAATATCCCTTCTAGAAAACCATAAGGATAAGGATCGTTGCCAACTATAATATTATATTTAGTTACTTCTCATCGTTCTGGAATTAAACTAAGAGTTGGAAAGATGTAAGATGGGTTGTGGGATTATGATTTGGGAAACATGTAAGATGCATCAGACAATGCTTTGCACTTTGTTTATCCTGTCTTTGCTGCTTAGAGATTCTTCTATTTCTTGATGGTATGGGCATACAAAAGAAAAACTTGGGACTTTCACAGGCTGACTTATCAAAAAAATCTCTAATGAGTATGGAACGCTTGCAGATATTTTAGGGATCATGGTTTCAAGTATGTTGTATTTTTTGAGCATTCTTGACCATAACTCGATTTTGATATTACGTGTTTTACAGTATCTGTAATGGAGAACCCAAGCTAATGGGTTTAAAAGAATTACTTCAGGTAACTACTTGCCTATGTAAATTATTTATCTTTGTTAGTTACCTTATTTATTATAAAATATACACTGAGAATTGATCTTTCTAATAAATATACTTTCGTTGGTTTCTATGGACTAAGCTTATGTCCAATAACATAGATCACAAGGAGTAATTCAAAAGTGAAAATCAGAGATAGGATGTTTACTTCTGTGCTACGGCAATCACATATTAGTGTAAAATTGTTTTGATAACTTTGTTTTCCTGCTTTTGTGTAGGCATTTATAGATTTCAGATGTTCTGTTGTCGAAAGGCGTGCAAGGTTCAAGCTTTCTCACGCACAACAACGAAAACATATTATTGAGGTGTGTTTCAAAATGTTCAGTTTTCTTAAATCATGCTACATATCTTTACTATATGCAGTCTCAAAGTATCCTATCGTATTCTGACGCATGCTTTACTTATTCTAACTTTTTTCCTTCTTCAATGTATGTATGCTTAGGGTATTGTGGTTGGACTTGACAATATGGATGACGTAATCCAACTCATCAAAAAAGCTTCAAGTCATTCCTCTGCTGCTACTGCTTTACAGAGTGGTAAACTGTATTTTTACTAGTGACTATAATACGTTATTTGGAATCTTTCTGTACATATGATCTGGTTGATTGGTAAACAAAATTCTGAAAAGTGAGCAAGGATCATGGACAAAAAGAAACAGTGAGAAAAGTAAACTAGAGCAAATTTCCTTAGATGGACATAGTCTAGGATCCACATTATGAAAAGAATACATCTTGTGGTAAACTCATCCATCATTATACTTGAACAACATAAGATAGTTCTTGTCTTGCTATGTGGAAGTGCTCATTCGGTGTAAGATTTGGCATTAGCTGCAAAGATTAGGGATTTATGATACATAAGTCTCTATTGTAAAGGGCGATACCATAGATTAAAATTAACATGGTCAAACAAACATTTACCTTTGCAGAATATGGTCTTTCTGAGAAACAAGCTGAGGCGATACTGGAGATAAGTCTTCGAAGGCTAACTGCTCTTGAGGTGCCTTTTCAATCTCGTTAGCTTTTTCTAAGTTATTTTTTTTTAAACTTGTAAGCTTGAAAATGTTCAAACTAGATTATCCCTTCAAATCCTTGCAGCGGAAAAAGTTTACTGATGAGAGTACGATACTGACGGAACAAATTATAAAGTTGGAGCAGCTATTAGCAAGCAGAACAAACATTTTGAAGGTGACACACTCACATTTTTAGTTATCTATCACTGTGTTTTTGGCTGAAGATATCAGAACACCTAGATGCTGTTAGAATGATAGATGCCTCAATATGTGTAATATTGACTGTTCGAGTTCACTGAGGTTTTAACTCTAGTCCATGTATTAAGATGTGGTAAAATGATTCTAATGGTTCTTCCATTTTTTATTTTGCTTAAATGGAATTATGGTTCCCCAAGCTTTTTCAAGAAACAGTAACTGGTGCATTTGTATTTGTAAAGCTGCTTACCATATATATATATATATATGTTGCTGTTCTAGCCAATATTAGGAAGATTGCTGATGCATGATGTTTATGTTGTAGACCAAAATATAGTTCTTTGCTACATTTACTTCACTATCATATTACTTACACTTTATTCCCTTCGCTTTCTTCTTGTATTATGTTTAGTTAATCGAACAAGAAGCAATAGACCTGAAGGACAGATTCTCAAGTCCCAGGCGTTCAATGTTGGAGGATTCTGACAGTGGCGATCTGGAAGATATAGACGTTATTCCTAATGAAGAGATGATGATGGTGTGTTGAATACTTAAACCTAGAAAGTTTCTCAACGTTGAAAACTTCATTGTTTGTTTTGTAACTTTTGATTTCTGGATGATATAGGCAATCAGCGAAAAGGGTTATGTGAAAAGGATGAAGGCTGATACATTCAATCTTCAGCATCGTGGAACCATTGGCAAATCTGTTGGGAAACTGAGAGTTGATGATGCAATGTCTGACTTTCTTGTTTGTCATGCACATGACCATGTTCTCTTTTTCAGGTATGTTTAATGGAAATCACCTTTGTGTTTGCCATAGACATGTATTTTATTTTTCTGCCTTGTTATAATTCATTTATTGTCCATGTTCTACATTCAGCGACCGAGGTATAGTTTACTCAACACGTGCATACAAAATTCCAGAATGCTCCCGCAATGCTGCGGGTACACCTTTGGTTCAGGTAATCTAAATATCTGTGTGTCTATGTTTTCCTTCGGCAAAGTCAGAAGAAATATTACAGTTCTTACAAAAGCTAATTTTTTTCTGTATTTATGTCACTTGTGGAAGCAGATATTATCCATGTCGGAAGGTGAAAGAGTAACCTCCATCGTTCCTGTTAGCGAGTTTGCTGAAGACCGCTATCTCCTGATGCTTACAGTGAATGGCTGCATCAAGAAAGTATCTTTGAAATTATTCTCAGGAATACGCTCAACTGGAATCATTGCAATTCAATTGGTTTGCCCCTTTTTCCACTCTAATATTGAGTACTGTCTTCCTAACAAGGTGATTCTAACATAATTTTTGTCTCCAGAATTCTGGTGATGAACTGAAATGGGTTCGTTGTTGCTCAATCGATGATCTTGTGGCCATGGCGTCCCAAAATGGAATGGTCGTCTTGAGTACATGTGATGGTGTAAGTTGTAGTTCTTGATTCTCCTTTTGAGTAAACCTTTTGTTACTCGAGCAAACTCTAATGGCTTTTGTTAATTAGGTTCGAACACTGAGCAGAAATACAAAAGGAGTGACTGCCATGAGACTCAAGAAAGAGGATAAGATGGCGAGCATGGACATCATACCTGCATCTCTACGGAAAGATATGGAAGAGAAGTCGGAAGATACTTCAGCTGTGTATGTTTTTCTTAAGTTATATCTTCTAATGTGTGCTCTAGAAACTTCTTTATTATACTAGTTAATGTTTTATTGTCTTCTCTTCTTTGTTAACAAAAAACAAAAGCAGGAAACAATCCACTGGTCCATGGCTATTATTCGTGTGTGAGAATGGCTATGGAAAGCGTGTTCCTCTGAGTAGCTTCCGGCGTTCGCGTTTGAACAGAGTTGGTTTAATTGGATCCAAGGTATGATCTGGATTATTAGGTCTCTTGTTAGGTTTGTTTGTTCGTTTATTTTCATCTCCATTTCTCAGTTTGCGGAGGATGATCGTTTGGCTGCTGTTTTCGTGGTTGGTTACTCCTTAGCTGGTAAACATACACTCTTCCACAAGTAAAGAATTAAGATGTTCTGTGATTGCTGTATATACATATGATATCTAACCAATAATTTTTCTTTCAGAGGATGGAGAGAGCGATGAGCAAGTAGTTTTGGTGAGCCAAAGCGGAACTGTAAACCGGATCAAAGTCAGGGATATCTCTATCCAATCTCGCAGAGCACGGTATATGTTTTACCTTCATTTGACAGTCTTTCCAAATGTTTACTTTTTTTTTTTATGTTTTCTGATTTGATTGTTTTAATTTCTAAGGGGAGTGATTCTTATGCGGCTAGATCATGCCGGAAAGATCCAGTCTGCTTCTCTGATCTCTGCAGCAGATGAAGAAGAAACAGAAGGAATTCTAAATAATGAAACCGTAGAAGCCGTTAGCATGTAAATTTTACAATCCCAATTCAACCAATTTTGTGACCATGATCAGTTAAGTACATAGCGTCTATGCGCTTAACTCCTCTCTTCCTCTTTTTGTTTTCCGATGTTGCTACGAGAAGAGAAAACCATGATCGAAGTTTGTTATTAAGTATTAACATTAATTAATCTACTTCACATTTTATTTGGTGTGCTTCTAATTATTAGAAAGTTGAAACCAAACCAGTAGTAAGTCTACTTCTAAGGTTGAAGTTAATGATTCTGGTTAATTAACTTATAACCAAAGTGGTCTGCTTACTTTTGTGTTGTTAACCAAATTAAGTGAACAAATTTACAAGTGGTACAAAGACGTAAGCACCAAACCCCATAATTACAAGAGCAGCTACTCCAACATTCACCAAAGATACGTCGTATGTCCGACTCTCTACTTCATCCATTCCTCTTCCTCCTACTTCCATTAGTAAGGGACCGTTTTTTGGTTCCAGGACTTCAGCATTATCTTTGAGATCTTCTGTATTTTTGGCCAAACCGGCTTCTTCTATCTTCTTCTGCTCCATTTTCTCTTGAATTGCTCCTTCACTTACGATGTCTCCAACCATCTCGTTTCTCTGATCCTGATTTCTTCTCAAGCCATCATCAACATTTAATTCGGTTCTTTCATCACCTTCTTTCGTTTTTAGCTCAGGCTCTGCTTGGTTAGTCCGAGCAGTCTTCTTATCTGTTCTTCTTGCCTCATCACTATCAACTGGATTTGTGTATATCTCTTGTTTCTTTTGTCCCAAGTTAATCTTTCTTTCCTCTTTCAGCTTCTGACCTATCTCAACATCTCCCTTTGTATCAACAACTTTAGCATGTACTTTGGATTCCAAGCTAGCATCAATGATCGGTGGCGTCCCGCTAATCTCTTTCTCCTTCGCCTTGTATCCATTCTGATTCTGACTTATATCAGCATCTTTCTTTCTCTCAGTCGCGTTCTCTTCTTTCGCACGTACCTTGGGTTTCAAGCTACCTCCCACGGTTGGTGTACTTTTAGCCTCTTCCTCCTTCATTTTCTGTCCAAACTTTTCCTGACCTATTTGAGCTGCCTCCTTTTTCTCAACCATCTTCTCTTCTTTCGCAGGTACCTTGGGTATTAAGCTAGTTCTATCCTCTTCCTCCTCCAACTTCTGTCCAGTCTTTTGCTGACCCTGAGTAACTTCCTTTCTCTCAACCGCCTTCTCTTCTTTCACACGTTCCTTTCCCCTCACGCTAGGAATTGCTTCTTCTGCTTTTACTTTCGGTTCAACCTTCTCTCGGCTGCCCGTTGGCATCGCTTTTTTACCCTCAACCACTGATTTATACGTTTTGGGTTCTTGTTCATTCAACATTGGAGCAGCTTTCGGATCATGAATTTTTCCCGCTTGTTTCTCCTCGTCAAACGTTTTCTTCCGTCCCAAGTTACTTGGACCAGGCCCTCCCCTTTTCTCCTGATTAGACCTCTGTACAACCTTTCCCTGATCTTGGACTGCCTTTTCCTGTTTCTCACCTTCCACAACAGCCTGAAACTCGATAGTCAAAAGTCCATGAGAGAATGAGGTGTTCAAATTGGTCATGTTACAGGACTCGGGGACACGGTAAGATTCATTAAAACGAGCCTTAGTCTGAGCAGAGAGCGGTCGCTCGCCCTGAATCTGGATCGTCCGTGTTTTCTCATCCTTCTTTATCTCTATCTGATCCATATAAAACCCTGTAGATCCCACAAAATAAAACGAGTAATTCATAAAGTTTGTATTATTGCAAGTTTGATCTCAAGAAACAAAAGAGAAAGAGAGAAGAGAAAAGACCAGGAAGATTAACGTAGAGGAAAATGGAAGATCCAACATTATTCCATTGAGCTCTCGGCTTAAAACTGCTCACCGATGGAGCCAGCGGTGGAGGGTGACGGCCACCAGCCGGCCTTGGCCTCCTGAACATCGCCGCCATTTATATAAATATATCACTGTATCAAGACAAGAAATTGAAAGCCTTTTAAAAGTTATATACAAATTTGTCAAGCCTGTATATGAAACATAAAATTTAATATGTTTGAATGTGTATATAAGAGATAGTTAATGGGAGGTTTTGAGATTAGGTTTTGGGTTTAGGATTACTTCAGTGTATTGACGTTGTCTGTTTCTTCGTCCCAAGGTCTCTTAAATGGTTTCTTGTGTTACAAGGAAAGCATAAAAGCTTTTAAAGTTGAAGAAGATGCGAGCATCAACACAAAAGTGACGTCGTTTTGCTATTTTCTTCTCTTTTAAATTTTTTTTTCTTATTAAGCTTAGTAGTCTATATAACTAAAATACCACGTGGCATTCAACACGTGAAATTATATTCCCTGGACCTAACCATACTCCATCACTCACCGGATAACCTCCGTCGTCTTCCGCCGCAATTTCTATATCCATGGCCGGCGTTAACCTACAGCTCCATCACGCGTACGCTACTGCTCAATTCGTTCCAACTGTTTCTTCACCTCATCCTCCTCCCATTCAGCGAATTCGGTTCGGAACTTCACCCTCTCGTGTTATCTTATGCAATCTCCGAGCTAATTCCTCCGCCGCTCGAACCTTGCGAACCACTCGCCGTTCAAAAAATATTACCGCATCTTCCGTGTCATCATCCGTCGATTCAAATTCGTTGGTGGAAGATCGCGATGACGTAAGCAGGATCCCATTGCTTGAGGTTAGAGATTTGAGAGCTGTGATTGCTGAATCGAGACAGGAGATACTAAAAGGCGTCAATTTGGTAGTTTACGAAGGAGAGGTGAGTATAATATCTTAACTTTTTGTAAGTTGACTTGAAATTAAAATCACCAGAAAGGGTATTGAAGATGTCTTGTCATATTAGAAAGTTGGAATTTGAAATCCAATTAGAAGGAATAAGTCAACAAGACATTGGCTTTGAGAATTTCCAAGTTTGTGGTTGCTAGGAATATCGGACGAGCTTGAATAATTCTATTTGTGTAGTTCTGTTTGCGTTGCTGCTTTTGTGGAAGTTTGGTCGATCCTCATAGGTTGTTATTTCGTGATTACTAACGAGCTCATAGGTTCACGCAGTGATGGGGAAGAATGGTTCAGGGAAGAGCACATTTTCCAAGGTGAATATTTCAGGCTGTAACATTTATTTATCTCTTAAGTCTTATCTTAAAAGTCTTTGAAACCAACCGTAAGCGAAAGAGAATATCTTGAATTTTGGATAATCGTCTATGCTACATATTAGTACTCTCTTCCTGTTTATTTTCTCAGTGAGCCTTATTATTTGTAGGTTCTTGTGGGTCATCCCGATTATGAAGTGACAGGAGGAAGTATTGTGTTTAAAGGGCAGAATCTGCTTGATATGGAACCAGAGGATAGATCTCTTGCTGGTCTCTTCATGAGCTTCCAGTCACCAGTTGAGATCCCTGGTGTTAGCAATATGGATTTCTTGAATATGGCATTCAATGCTCGTAAAAGAAAGCTCGGTCAGCCAGAGCTTGATCCTATCCAGGTGACTTGATGAATTAGAGGATTTGGATGCTGTTTGTATTGTTTCTTACTTCTTGTTCTTTGCCAGTGTTCAAATTTGTCCCCGTTGCAGAAATGTCTAATTGCATATCTTCTGTCTTACTGATATCACTTGGCTCATGCAGTTCTACAGCCATTTAGTATCAAAACTTGAAGTTGTGAATATGAAGACCGATTTTCTCAACAGAAATGTCAATGAAGGATTTAGTGGTGGTGAAAGGAAACGCAATGAGATTCTACAGTTGGCGGTATTGCTTCCATTTCCCTTGTTTCTCAGTTGCCACAAGATAAGAAACTAATCTGGTAACATAAGGCAGTGGGTTACTATACTTGTTCCACACTCGTGTAGAAAACACAAGCATAGTAATTAGGAATTTCAGGATATTTGGGTAGACTTGCCTAAACAGGTACGTGTGTTTCCATGGGAGAAGTGGAAAATGGGAAAGCAGTTAATATTCTATTAAATGTATTTGGCTGCCATTTTAGCTGGAAAGACATGTCATGTTTCCACATTTCAGTATAGTTCTTTGTTCTTGAAATATCTGCAACTGCAATTAGTGGAGACTTTACCTTCTCTTGAGCTTCTATTCTATTTTTAATGTGCTTTGCCATGATACTGTTATCCTAGTTATTTTAAGGCTCTAAGTCTGAGGTCGTTGTGTCGTGCCATCTTGGGTTCTGCCCCCTATGGAGTGAAATTGTTTGGTTTATTGATAACATGAGAACACAGTTAGTCTCATTTTCTTTGTAGCTATATATGGAAAGAGGGCATGGAAGTATACTAATGCAATGTTTGGTAATGGTTGCTCTGTCTTGCAGGTCCTTGGTGCCGAGCTAGCCATACTGGATGAGATTGATTCAGGGTTGGATGTTGATGCTCTTCAAGATGTAGCAAAGGCGGTGAACGGGCTTTTGACACCTAAAAACTCTGTCCTGATGATAACTCACTATCAACGCCTTCTTGACTACATCAAACCAACTCTCATACACATCATGGTGAGTATTGTAGTGAATCCAGCCTTACTGGGTCCACAAAGATCATAAAGGCTCGGTTTCTTTGGTCGAAACCTGAAAATTTACTTTCAAATTGTTTTTTTTGTATTGGTGGTTCATGTATGCTGATCGGTTTCAGGAAAATGGAAGAATCATTAAAACCGGAGACAACTCTTTGGCCAAATTACTCGAGAAGGAAGGCTACAAAGCGATATCTGGTTAGTTACCACGGATCATGTATAACATGTCTTCCTTCTTTGAGAGATCAGAGTGTTATTTGTGGAAGCTAAAGATGATTGAAGAAAAATCAAACTCGTCACTAGACTCTTTTGTACTGGTAGGTTTTTTTGGCTTCATGAGAAACTGTTAGATTTGGGTTGCTTTGTTTCTCTCATTTGTGAACAGTTCTGCCATACTTTTTTTGTAACTAAATAACAACTATAAAATTCAGTTAATAAATAGCCCACCATGTTTTAATTACGTTATTAACAATGTTGTAGTTCTGTTAATAACGGAGAAGTTAAGTGGATCAAACCAATACCTGCTGCTGCTGGAACGAGTGGGTATTACAAAACAAATTAATTAAGACAAGAAGAACGCAAAATTCGGTGATGATTAAACCCAAACGCGTTTGTCAAACTCATTCAATCATCTCCTTCATCTTCTTTATCTTCTCCACAATTGACTTATTAAACAAGATTATATGTCCTTAGATTTCCCTCGTTTATTTTCCAGACCAAATCAAATAATTCTTCATTTCCTTTCCATTCCAGATCATTTCCGTTTTCTAGATTAGCTTCATTGCATCGTTCTCTGTTCTGGGTACGTTTGAAAATTCGGTTTTTTTTTTCTGTGACTTTTCTTTTTGCCTATTGATTATTGTTGTGGAAGATTCCTTTGTTTTTGCGTCGACCCGAGTAGGGTTTTTTGCTTCTTCATTTACCTGATCTGGAGTGATCAAATCCTATTGTTGTTAGAGAAGAGAACCAATGATTATGAGGGATTTGACTTTTCACTTATAGTCTCTCTGATCGTTTATGATGAAATCAGATCAGATCAATTTTTCTTCTTCTGATCAGATCTTGATGTGGAAAGCTTGAATGCAATTCTGGAGAGTTGATTTAGTATTGTAAGTAGAGATATATTTTGATGGGTAATGCTTGCGTAGGACCAAACATTTCTGGAAATGGTTTCTTGCAAACTGTTTCGGCTGCAATGTGGCGGCCACGGATCGGAGTTGAGCAAGCTTCTTCTTCTCATAGTAATGGAGAAGTTTCCAAAGAAGCAGTTTCAGAACCAGCTCCTGATCAAGTCCAGAATAAACCTCCTGAGCAGATCACAATGCCAAACCCGAGTACCAATCCTGAAACTAAATCGAAACCGGATCCAGAGATCCAACCTAAAGAAACCAAGCATCAAGTTCTTCCTGAAGAAACCAAGCAGGATGTTCTTCCTAAAGAAACCAAGAATGATGTTCTTCCTAAAGAAACCAAGCAGGAAGTTCTTCCTAAAGAAACCAAGCAGGAAGTTCTTCCTAAAGAAACCAAGCAGGAAGTTCTTCCTAAAGAAACCAAGCATGATGTTCTTCCTAAAGAAACCAAGCAGGAAGTTCTTGTGCAGCCGGAGACAACCAAACCAGAAACTAAGTCTGAACCCAAGCCGGAGACGAAACCTGATCCTAGTAAGCCAAAACATATGAGGAGAGTGTCCAGTGCAGGGCTTAGGACTGAGTCAGTTTTGCAGAGGAAAACTGAAAACTTTAAAGATTTCTATTCATTGGGAAGGAAACTCGGACAAGGGCAATTTGGGACTACTTTTTTTTGCCTTGAGAAAGGTACGGGGAACGAGTATGCGTGCAAGTCGATTTCCAAGAGGAAGCTTTTGACGGATGAGGATGTTGAAGATGTTAGAAGAGAGATTCAGATAATGCATCACTTGGCTGGTCATCCGAATGTTATATCTATTAAAGGCGCTTATGAGGATGTTGTGGCGGTACATCTTGTGATGGAATTGTGTTCGGGTGGCGAGCTTTTTGATAGGATTATTCAACGTGGACATTACACTGAGAGGAAGGCCGCTGAGCTTGCGAGAACCATTGTTGGAGTTTTAGAGGCTTGTCACTCTCTTGGTGTTATGCATAGAGACCTCAAGCCTGAGAATTTCCTATTTGTTAGTAAAGAGGAAGACTCCCTCTTGAAAACGATTGACTTTGGACTCTCTATGTTTTTTAAGCCAGGTTTGCATTTATAGTTACTTGTCTTTGATCATTCATTATACAACGTCTCTGTCTGATATCAGAATTGAATCTCTTCCACTTTTGCAGATGAGGTTTTTACAGATGTTGTTGGTAGTCCATATTATGTAGCCCCAGAAGTTCTTAGAAAGCGTTATGGTCCTGAGTCAGATGTGTGGAGTGCTGGTGTGATTGTTTACATTTTGTTAAGCGGAGTTCCTCCTTTCTGGGCCGGTAAGAGAGGTTGCATTGTAGATAAATGCATCTGATTGTTCATGTTAAGCCCTGAAGCAAATGTTGTTTCCTTGAAAATATACAGAAACGGAACAAGGTATTTTCGAGCAGGTTCTCCATGGAGATCTTGACTTTTCATCTGATCCATGGCCAAGCATCTCTGAGGGCGCAAAAGACTTGGTGAGGAAAATGCTTGTACGGGACCCCAAGCGAAGACTAACCGCACATCAAGTATTATGTAAGTTATTTAAGTCTAAACCATTCATCTTGTGTTTCTTTCTATTGAGCATAGAACTTACCTTGGTCTACTGTCTCACACAAATATTTACTAGCTGATGTTACAAATACATTGTCGTATTTGAAATTCATCGTCCTGCTTCTTCTCAAAGTGTTTTGTTTCTGAATAGGTCATCCATGGGTACAAATTGACGGTGTGGCTCCAGATAAACCTCTGGACTCTGCGGTTCTGAGCCGTATGAAGCAATTTTCTGCAATGAACAAGTTCAAGAAAATGGCTCTTAGAGTAAGCTGTCTTTCTATTCTAAAAAAGATCCCAGAGAAAGAAAACTCAGAATATAGAATAAGTTTTGCCTCTTTTTCAACTTGTTGTAGGTAATAGCTGAGAGCTTATCTGAAGAAGAAATAGCTGGTTTGAAAGAAATGTTCAAGATGATTGACTCCGATAATAGTGGTCAGATAACTTTTGAAGAACTGAAAGCAGGATTGAAAAGAGTTGGTGCGAATCTCAAAGAGTCAGAAATTCATGATCTGATGCAAGCTGTAAGTCTTTTAACCCAAGAATACTAGTCGATTTGTCTGAACTCTTAGCAAATCAGGTTTCTTTAGCTCTTTACCTTTACTCTGAATTCCAAACTTCAATCATTAAACCGGGTTTAGCAATAGTCTTGTATGTTTTGGTCTCGTCTAATTCAGGCTGATGTGGACAATAGCGGGACGATAGACTACAAAGAGTTCATAGCAGCCACACTGCATTTAAACAAAATAGAGAGAGAGGACCATTTGTTTGCTGCCTTCTCCTACTTTGACAAGGACGAGAGCGGCTTTATCACTCCGGACGAGCTTCAACAAGCTTGCGAGGAGTTTGGTGTTGAAGATGCCCGCATAGAAGAAATGATACGCGATGTTGATCAAGACAAGGTAAAAGCTTCCTTTTTATAGCGTCTCATCTCATTCAACAGTGCTGAGCTAATAATGCATTATAAAATTCCTAACAATGGGAAATTACATTCATAATATCTTTTAAATATTCTTGCATTGTAGGAAATATAGCTAATTGCCTGAGAATTTTCATTTCAATGTGCTCCAAGTACATTCTTGTTCATTGATTGATTGAGCTATCACAACTTTTTAAAACATTGAATCATTGTTGCAGGACGGGCGAATAGACTACAACGAGTTTGTGGCAATGATGCAGAAAGGTAGCATAATGGGAGGACCTGTGAAGATGGGTTTAGAGAACAGCATTAGCATTTCTCTGAAACATTAGTTTTTCAGAATACAAACCCTTAAATCAACAAGAGCTTCATCTATTTTTTTTTTTTATTAAATGAATGATGATCATGATTGTGTTTTTCTCAACATTTTGATGAGATTTTGTCGTTAGACTGGTTTAGGCAATTCTGTTTTTGTACTTTTATGCATATAGTTTTTGTCTGTAACTTTTATTCTAAAGTACGTTCAGGTAGGTGAACTCAGAGAATCCGTCGTATTACTCGAGGTGAAGTAATTTTGTTTTTTTTACTTACAAATTCATCTCAAAACTAAATTTGAGATTTGATGAGTGGTTGTGGGGCCTTTTGTTTTCAAAGCCCAGCCCACTAAGTATCACCGTTTTACGAAGATATTTAATGTGACTGGGAGTATGGTCAAAGGCTAAATCCTAACCATTGGATGAGTTTCATCTTACGACTGAAAATTACTCGTCTCGGTATTTTACGTGACAGTCGCTATCGCTAGTGTTTCTTTTTGGAAAGACGAATATACCCTTTTAATGTGCGTTGCTTTGCGCTCCTCTCGTTTTCTTTTTGTTTTTTAAATTTTATTTTTGGTATCCTAAACTTTTTTTTGCTCTTAATAGTCTCGATTTTGGTGCCACAAATTAGAAAAAACCCTAATTTCCCAAAATTTCAATTCCCTCGTTTCTGAATAAGTTTTCGATATTCCTTAGGCGGAAAGGTTCGTTGAAACCCTAGATTCGTTTTCTGAATAAGTTTTCTCATTTATCGTTTGGCTAATGGCGAGTGCGGCACCGGGAGAGAGCAGCAATCCGTACGGCGGCGGGTTGGGAACCGGCGGAAAGATCCGGAAGCAGACGACTCGAAGGTCTCATCCATATGAGAAGAACCCTGGACTTAGAGGCGGAGAAGACCGTCGTGGTGGCTGGTTATCGAAATTGGTGGATCCGGCGCAGAGGCTTATTACTTATAGCGCTCATAGGCTCTTTGCGTCGGTTTTCCGGAAACGCCTCGTCTCAGGCGAGACACCGTTACAGTCGCCGGAGCAGCAGAAACAGCTTCCAGAAAGAGGTAAGGGGCTTATTATTTTTTTCGATGCAAAAGCTATTTCTTTTGTCGTATACGCACTTTCTGAAGCTCTTAGATAAGTGGGTTTTTAAGAATAGTAGATTCCTAGCCTTGTTGTATAATTGAATTAGTCTGCTTGGTTGTACTTGTGGTATCAGACTATCTTCTGTTATCTTTTCTGTGAATTGTTGTGCTTCCCACTCAAGGTGTTATGTATTAATAACCGGTTGTTAGGAGTCATATATGTGATTTTTCTTTCCACTTTTCTAAGTGGACGTTGTTAATGTGTACTGTTTATGTTTTCATGGACCAGATGTAAATCAGGAGACGAAGGTAGGACAGAAGGAAGACAAAGAGGATGGATTTACAGATCTTGAGAAAATTTTGAAGGATAAAACTTTCACAAGGTACACTTTTTTCTTTTGATGCATTCACAATTCGGAAAATAGAAGAGCTGAATATAAATCCCATATTTTATTTTCTCTTTTTCTTTCTGTTGCACCGATTTCAACATTTATGAACATCTCCCCCTTGTGAATGTTAGTGAAATTTTGGATTTTGAAAATCTGTTATCATCTTTGATGATTTTGCAGGTCTGAAGTTGATCGGCTAACTACCTTGCTGCGATCAAAAGCTGCCGTCTCATCTACTGTAGACGTGGAACAGAGAAATGAAATGAGTGTTGTTATGAGGCATCCTCCATCCCATGAAAGGGACAGGACGCATACAGAGAATGGAAGTATGAACGCTCATGTTTCAACACCTTTTGGAAGTTCGAGAGTAAGAAAATTGTTTGAAATATTAGTTAGGAGTCTGTTTGATGCTGAGCTTCATGCAAGACGGGGTTCTTAATCTTTTAATTGCTGATAATATCCTACAGGGTCTCGAGGAGTGCATTGCTTCGCCAGCACAGCTTGCAAAAGCCTACATGGGTAGCAGACCTTCAGAAGTTACTCCTTCTATGTTGGGGTTGCGTGGTCAAGCGGTTAGGGAAGATTCTGTTTTCCTGAACAGAACCCCTTTTCCGTCAAAGTCACCTACAATGTCATTAGTACCAAAGCCTTCTGGACAAAGACCTCTGGAAAATGGTTTTGTTACTCCTAGATCTCGGGGAAGATCTGCTGTTTATAGCATGGCAAGGAATCCATACTGTAGGCCTCAGTCCACTGTGAAGGTTTTAAATTTGAGCTATGGTTATTTATTAACAAGTTAGCAACTTTTTCCCAATTTTATATTATTGTTATTTTTCCAGATTGGGTCGCTTTTTAACTCATCTCCAAGCACATGGGAAGACAGCTTGTCTTCTGGTTCTGGACAAGGGTCCCAATCGGTGAGGATTTTGTGATTATGCAACAAACGGGTATCAGATTAGTCTCTGGAAATTAGTGTTGGCATGACTTTTATTTTAATTTGTAGGGTCTTAAACGGAGGAGCTCAGTCTTAGACAATGATATAGGATCTGTGGGCCCTGTAAGGAGGATTCGTCAGAAATCTAACCTTTCCTCTCGAAGCTTGGCTCTGCCTACTTCTGAAAGTCCACTTTCTGTCTGTGCCAATGGTGTACAAAAAATTATACATACATCTAAAGACAGTGCAGAAGATATTCCTGGTTCAAGTTTCAACCTTGTTCCTACGAAGTCCAGGGAGATGGCTTCACAAATATTGCAGCAACTTGATAAACTGGTTTCAACAAGAGAGAAATCACCAAGTAAGTTATCACCAAGTATGTTACGTGGTCCGGCTCTCAAAAGCCTTCAGAATGTGGAGGCCCCAAAGTTCTTGGATAATCTTCCTGAGAAGAAGGAAAATTTGCCAGATTCTAGCTATCAAAAGCAGGAAAAAACGAGAGAGACTGGCTCCCGAGAGGTTTTGGCTCTGAGTGAGAAGACTGGTGGTATTGTTGATGGCACTAGCAAAGGAGGTTCCATTAAAGATCAGGAGACTCGTGTTGAAGGTGCTTATTTACCTCTCTCGAGTTCTTTGGAAGAGCATCCTTCAAAAAAGAGGGCATTCCGGATGAGTGCGCATGAGGTATGTTGTTTATTTCTTATAGTTATATTCCCCTAATGTGAGCTGCAAATAAAGTGCCAAACCAGGCAATCTTTGAAATGGCAACCATAACACCTCTAGCTGCAAATATGATTTTGTGCATTTATGTTTTCCTTCCTTTTTGAGGAAACAATTCTGCTGTTTTTCATATTTGACTATCATGTTTGTGTATTACCTTTGTTAATATTTTAACAAAATAATGCAGGATTTCTTGGAGTTGGATGATGATAATGGTATAGCATCTACTCCGCCTGAAGTGGCAGAAAAACAGGATATCTTTAAGGTAGAGAAAGGTCCTATCAGCATTCCTAAAGGGGAGAAACCACTGACTCCTTCCGAGGCCATGCCCTCTACGTCATATATTTCTAATGGCGACGTCTCTCAGGGTACTTCTAATGGATCTCTCGAAACTGGAAGGAGAAAGTTTGCTGCTTTGCCCATTGAAGCTGTTCTTCAAAGTAATATGGCCTCTGAGCCAACTTCAAAGTTCATCCAAGGGACTGAGAAATCGAGTATTTCTCCTGCCAAGCTAACCACAGAAAAGAAAGTTATCTCCCTGGAAGAATCTAAAAAGGCTACTGCTGTATTCCCCAACATTTTTACACCATCACCGGCTGTCACTGACTTATTAAATCAAAACATTGGTGCATCTGCAGACATCAAGTTAGAAAATACGAGCAGGTTGGTGGCATGATTATTTTTACTCTCAGTTTGATAGGCATTAATTTTATTACTTGTGCCAACCAACCAGTGAGCCTCATCCATATTGGTTGTGAAACTTATTATTTTTTTCTGACTTCTGATTCTCTTTCTTGCTGTTTTAGCACTGCTTTTGGAGTATCGGAGAAGCCAACTGAATCAAAGAAAATTGTCAGCAACAGTGTTTCTGCTGCTGAATCAACTACCTCAGCTGCAGCAACCCTGAATGGTAGTATATTCTCAGCTGGAGCAAATACTGTCAGTCCACCTCTGAATAATAGCTCTCTTGGTTCAAGCCCTTCCTTCCCACCTAGTATTTCAAATTCTGTGAGTGAGGCGCCGTGCACTGTGACTCTTGCTACTCCCAGTAGTGTATTTGGAAAGTTGCCTGCTAATACTAGTAACGACTGCAACTCTGGAATCAATTCACAATCAACTTCAGCACCTCCCCTTTCATCGACACCACCTTTAAAGTTTGGGGAACCTACAGCTCCATTTTCTGCTTCAACAGTATCTGCATCTAGCAGTCTGATCTCAAAGGAGACTGAAGTAAAAAAACCAACATTTGGAAACACAAACACTTTCAAGTTTGGTGGTATGGCTTCAGCAGATTCAAACTCTGGCAACGTTTTTGGTGCTAAATCCTCAGAAATTAAAAGCACGCCAGGTTTTGTGTTTGGGAGCTCATCTCCTGCTGTGGCAGATGCAGCTAATAATATCTTTGGTGGGACTTCCTCTGTGATTGGTGGCAGTACATTAAACCCTTCTATTGCTGCTTCTGGGAGCTCTGGAAGTTTAATATTTGGTGTGACATCTTCCTCAACCCCTGAGACAGAGACCAGCAAATTTTCTGTGAGTTCTGCAGCTAATGCTGGAAGTAATATTTTTGGTACTTCCTCTCCTGCATTTACAAGCTCTGGTAGTAGTATGTTTGGGGGTGTAGCTGCAAGTACCGGAAGCAGTGTTTTTGGGTTCAATGCTGCATCATCAGCTTCTGCTGCTAGCTCTCAATCTCAGGCCTCTGTTCTTTTCGGTGCTGCAAATTCTCAGACGGTTAATTCGGGGATCGAAACCACAACATCAACCCAGAGCGTCCCCTTTCAGTTTGGTTCGTCTGCAGCAGCTCCTTCATTTGCCTTGTCTGGGAACGCTTCTCTTGCATCAAACAGTTCTCCATTTAGATTTTCAAAGTCGGAACCTACAGTATTTTCTTCTGGCTCAATACCTCAGTTGAGTTCAACAAACTCCTCTGCAATATCTAGTGGTACAACGAGCTCTCCCCTATTTGGGACAAGCTGGCAGGCTCCCAATTCTGCCCCAGTCTTCAGTTCTTCGTTCACCACTACTTCATCTCCTACATTTTCCTTTGGAGGTTCTTCAGCTGCTACTGGTTTAAGCGGTTCTGCTCCCATTTTTGGTGCCTCTTCCAATACACCATCATCTTCACCTATCTTTGGTTTCACCTCAACTGCTCCTACCACTCCTCAGCAGCCGGTATTTAGTAACTCAGCCCCCTCAGCAAGTTCATCAGAGTCTCTGTTTGGTAACTCAACTCCCGGGTTTGCATATGGTGCACCTAATACAAATGGTACTAACAATAATAACCAACAAGTGAGCATGGAAGACAGTATGGCAGAAGACACAGATCAAGCTAGTAAAGCGTCCATGGTAGCACCAATGTTTGGACAACCAGCTGTCTCGATGCCTCAGCCAAACTTTACCTTTGGTGGAGGAGCAGCAACACCGCCTCCATCAATGGCAAACCCGTTCCAGTTTGGAGGGCAACCGATAGCAAGCACACCTCAGAATGCATCTCCGTTCCAGGCATCCCACAGTCTAGAGTTCCAAGGTGGTGGGAGCTTTTCATTGGGCAGCACTGGAGGGGGCGATAAAACAGGGCGCAGAATCTTCAAAGCAAAGAAAACCAACAGAAAGAAATAGACAGCCTTGGATGATATATACTACAGAACAAAACACATTGCTCATGCTGGAAGAGGGTGGTCAATCTTATCAGCCTTTTGGTATATTTAGTAGCTTATACTCGGGCAAACTTGGATTAAGAGTCTATGGGCTTTTGATGGAAAGGTAAAATTCAGAATATGGATTGCGTTTGTGATTGTGATTGTTCATCGTCTGTCATTTTAGTGTCAGGACTGGCTGCTAAATTGTTGAAGGTTATAAAGTTGTAGGAAAGTTTTGTAATTTTTGAGTCTGTAAGAGTAGTAGCTCTATCTCTCTCTTTGTTCTTAAAAAAAAACTTGATTCTAGTGTTTGTAAACAATAACATATTTGTCAAATTCTCTTCAGTTTTGGTAATCGATTCTAAATTACTCTTTCAACTCGTTGACTTTGACCAATTAAAAAGTTATGTTTACTCATTTATTCCAAATAGATCAACGAAAACATTGATAAAATTCGATCTTAACGAAGAAGAAGAAGAAGATGAGAAGAGTTTTCGGTGCGAAAAAAAACACAGAGCCCCCTCCGTCCATTCAGGATGCTTCTGATCGGGTTTCTCCTCTCCTCTCCTCTCGTTTTTTTTTTTTTTTTTTTTTTGCCGATTTCAATTGGGAATTTCCTCTTCTAATCGTTTATATGTAATGTGGAAAATCAGGGGGGGAGATATTGGTTTCTGGGTTTTAATCGTGTTTGATCAGGGGGAATTGCTCATATGCCCATCAGGCAACAAATCAATCTCAAATACCCCTCCTGATAAAAATACAATATTGCTCTTAATAAATTTCTAAAATCGATTAATTATGTATATATATATATATAATTGTATACGATATTAAGAAAAATACGGTAGGTCAATGGTTCGGGATCTTCCGCGTGCGTACGCGCGACCCGGGTTCGAATCTGAGATTTGGGCTACAACTGGTACGACTAAGGATTTATTGCAGATTTAATAGTCAGTTGTACCATGTATCCGGTATGATTGTGTATACGACTATGTGATATTACGGGTATATTGGGTGCAGTCGAATTGAAAACAATTTTAAATAAAAATGAAGAGTATTTTCGTTATTTCAGGGGGCATAAAGATTGAATAGGGGTATAAAGATTTCTCCCGTTTGATCATCTATCGTTCTTTATAGAAAGAGAATTCGTAGGAAAGTTTAAGAGCTATTTGAATCACTAAGATCCAAAAGAAGAAGAATATTATACATTATATATATATATATATATAACTCAGCTTTGTTGGAATTTTTGATGTTTGTTAGATAAATAAAAGAGGAGATTCAGTAGAAGATAAGATAAAGAAGCTTGATGTTGAGCTCTGCAAATACAAAGAACAGATTCAAAAGACAAGACCTGGTCCTGCTCTAGAAGCTGTCAAAGCTCGTGCTATGAGGGTTCTTAAGCAGAAGAAAATGTTAGTCATTTACCCATTTTATTACTCTCACCAACGAATCTTCTATATAAACAAACCCATCCAGCATTCAATTTTCTATGGCTATGGTTGATAGTAATCACCTAATTACATTTTTGCTGAATTTAGGTATGAAGGACAACGCGATATGCTCTATAATCAGACATTCAATCTCGATCAAGTTTCATTCGCCGCTGAAGGCCTCAAAGATGCTCAACAAACTGTATGCATTGCTTTTTCATCTCACCTTTCTACCAATATATCAAATTTGAAAAAACAATTAAGATGTGTTTAATGTTTTGTATATCTATTCAATGTGCAGATGACGGCTCTAAAATCTGCTAACAAGGAGTTGAAAGGAATGATGAAAACCTTAAAGATTCAAGATATAGATGTACGTTTAGTTACTTGCGACTTATTAGTTGTAACTTATTTCAAGCCTTTTCTCTGGTATTTGATACGATCTCTGATGATACAGAATTTGCAAGATGAGATGATGGATGTGAGTTCTGAAATTCAAGAAACACTTGGTAGGAGTTACAATGTTCCTGACGGCCTTGACGAAGATGACCTCATGGGAGGTAAAGTTCTTGCTGCGCAATTCGGATAACATGTTCTTATGTTTTTTAAGCTGCTTTTTTGTTAATTTTCAGAGCTTGATGCTCTTGAATATGACATGGGAAACGAGACTGAAGCAGATGGAGTGCCTTCTTATCTCCAACCCGAGAAAGAATCTGATTTCGCCGACGAGCTTAACTTGCCTGCTATACCAGTAGGAGGACATACTGGAGCTCCACAGGGAAGAGTTCAGGTCAGTTTTAATCTTGAATATTGAAATGCTTTAATTATGATGAGCTTTTTATGGATTGCTAAATGAAAGGTTTTACAATGTGATTAACAGGCTCAGGCTCAGGCTGCGGATGAGTTTGGATTGCCGGCAGTACCACGATCATCTCTCCGGGGTTAAGTTCCGGCGAACTCTTGTGGAGTGGATTACTAAGCTTTATTTTAGCCTTAGTATTGTTATTTATTTTGTGTATAACGTTTTTCAATTTCAACTTAGATACCATCTCAGCAGGAACCCTAGATTTCGAATCACCTTCGAGCATCACGGTGATCTGGAATCAATAGAGTTTTGGAATGGTTTAGCCAAAGAGAGTAAGGACTTAGACGTTAAGCCCATTATTTATGTGTGGACTAGTTCTATTTGGAGTTTGTTCCTAGATAAGCCCAACATAGCCTTATCATCGAAAGCCGACAACTAAGGAACACTGAATTTTCCAAAACCTAGACAACCACTAACTGAACTATATTAAGTGATAACAAATTACCCATGATTTAACATTAAACAAACAAACAAAAAAAGTTATCCATGATTTAGTTGCATGACTTTACTAACTGAACAACTACATTTTCGACATAACGAATGGAATCAGACAAACTTTATTTTTTACTTTTATTGGTGGAGTTTAACAATATCCGATCTTGCAAGTTGCCAAGACTTTATTTCTGTTTTCAGCATCTAATCAAAAGTATCATCCCTTTTCTAACTTTTCTTTAACCCTTTTTCTAAATCTGTCGGAAAACATTATAAAAACAATTGTCGGAAATATATACAAAACAAATCATTTTGTATACAAATGTTCTTCCGATATGTATCTCCTAATTTTTCTATCATTTAATGCATATTATCTATCGTCTCTATTCTATCAACACAGTTACATAAACCACATGTTATTATGATCAAAATATGACTTATATCATCTAACCATTTTATATTCTATGCTGAGAAATATATTCATAACTTGAAAATAGAATATAAATCAGTTATATTTTTAATATTACATTCGCCCTTGTCTCTATTTTAATGCCTTTCGAATATTTGTTTTTAGAGGATTTATAGAAAGCATTATATATCTGTAAAGCGAATGTCAAACACTAATTGGAAAAATCGAAATAGAATCTTTGAGATATGACAAGTCGACAAAGATAAAGACAGAGACACTGTCAAGCGTCAACATCTCGAAAGGCAAGAAAGTGAAAGCTCTATGAATAAACATCATTTTAATTAACTTAAAACTATGTTGAATTTTTCAAGACTTTCCACGTCTTCTTTGAAATCAAGAGACCCATCTCCTTCGGCATCATAGCTCGCATGAACACTATAAAACATATACACGAGCACAGCCAGACCCGAGAAGAACCCGAATCTGATATACGAAGGAATATCCAACGATCCAAGCAAGAAAATGTTCAAAAATATCGATACGCATGGAGTCCACGGCATCAACGGTACACCCCAAAACTTAGGGATCCTAGCTTGAGGTACAACACAATGGAAAATCTGCACGATGGCTATAGCGGTCACCGCACTGGCTCCAAGCACGAACCATTTAAGCGGGCCAGTTGGTGCGAGTCTGGAGACTAAGGTAAATAAAATTGAGGTTATGGAGAACATGCAAAGGAAGGAGAGCGTGGGCCAGGGCTTGGTGTATCCAACGGCTACATAACGGCTGAATATAACGGCGTTTGCGACCATGTAGAAGACGAAGAGCGTTCCAATGGAGACTAGGTTTAAGAGGACGTTTAGGTCGGTGAAGAGGGCGAGAGCTGCGGTGAAGATTCCTGAAGAAAAAATATAGACAACGTTTAAGATTTAACCTAAAGGATATGCTAAAGATCCATTATAATACTTTAGTTGGTCTGTTTAACCATTCAGATTGGTATCTAATAAAGCATATATATTCGAAGATGTATAAAATCGATTTTGTACAAAATGAAGATTTTCCAAGAATTTGTTCCAATAGTTCACTTGGTGAATAAGGCCCCTTCTGGGAAAGATTTGAATTGTTCCATTTTCAGGATGTCACTTGCTCTTTGTTCAAAAAGAAGACTATAGATCTAAGTCTCAGAGTTATATTTTTTTTGTTTTAAGGTAAAAAAAGAGAAGACAAAGGAATATGCAAATGAAAAAAAAAAATGTTGGGTCACCACGAGTTATGCAGTTTGGGCAAATTATAGTATAAATAATGATTCCAATATCTTACTCACCAATATATAACAAACACACACATTATTGGCCAGACTCATGATATGATCTAAAGATATCATATGTAAACGTTGCATAAAGTTCGAAATTTGAGAGCTTTAAAAAAAGAACAAAAGCCGAACATAGAAACTTTCACTAAAAGACAGAAAGAGACCAAAGAGACACAACAATATGTCACAGTCAAGAACATGTTGAACCCGCAAGGTGAACACGAGCATGACATTTATCGGATTCTATGTACTAAATTAAGATATAACACCAAAATCAAGTAAGAGCAGAAGACTATGGCCTACATTTATATAGACACACAGTCAGAGATATAAACCATAATCACAATCAAAAATCCGTTGGAGGAGATTTTTGTTTTAAATAATCAATGAAAATATTTTATTTCTGTCTTATGATTTTCTATACGTATACGTATGTAAAATCACGTGGAAAATATGATCTACATAACGCTCAAATCCAAAAAGACAATGGAAACAAAACAAAAACAAAAAAGTTGGAAATGGTTAGAAATTGGGTCCCCACTTCCCAATTGTCTCTTTATCACTTGATAAAAATAAAACAGAGAGAAAACATAAACCGATCCTGACGAAAGGATAATTCCAACATAACCTTGAAAAAGTTAAGAACAAACAAAAAGAAGACATTGGGTATTAATTTAGTTTCCTAAATATGATGAGATGAAAGTTAAAACAGTAGTAAGTATTATTTTAAGTGCAAGAAATGTTGGAGAGTGGGACAAAAGTTACCAAGAAAAGCGGAAGCGTTGACTGGAGTAGATGTGTTGGGATTGACCTTAGCGAACCAAGTGGGGACCACTCTTGACCGTCCGATCACGCACATGTACCGAGCCTGACCCAACATGGCTACCAGCAACGACGTCAATATCCCAAAACTTGCTCCAACCCCAACCACTTTCGTCACCCATTCCCAGCCTTCCGATTTACTAAACGCCGCCGAGTACGGTGCCTCAGGATCTATCTACGTACACATACCCGCATCTGATTATTACACCTAATTAATATAAAAAATTTTAAAATCCCATATTGATTAATTTAACGGACCAGATCGTAAGGAAGGAGCATGGACATGGAGATAGCCATTAAGCAGTAGAGTACAATGACGATTGCAACTGAGCCAGAGATACCAATGGGAATGTCTTTGACTGGGTCTCTTACTTCTTCAGCCATAGTCGAAACGGCGTCGTATCCTATGTAGCTAAGGTAAACAATGGCCGCTCCGTTGAACACTCCCGTAGCTCCAAAAGGGAAGAATCCGGATGGGTTTTCCGGGTTAGCGGGTCGGGTTAGATTCTTCGTATCTCCTTTCCAAAAACCCATAACGATCACGAATATTATGAATGCAATGTGTAATGCAGTTAATACCATGTTCACTTTCGAACTCTCCCTCGTACTGTAAAAATCAGTAACATCATTATTTAGATATATATGCGTTTAAGTAATGTACATCAGCATATGTATATATGTACCTGTAGCAGATGATTAAGGTAACGGCGAGGACGACGACAACGGCGATTGGATCGATTTCGTTGAATCCGTTTGGTAAACCGGACACGACGAATCTCCACTGTGAAGTGGATATTCCGAAAGCAGATCCAAGATAAGCGGTGAATCCTCTTGAAACGGCGGCGTTTGACATAACGTAATCCATTATCAGATTCACTCCGGTTATAAACGCCGGGAACTCACCTGTAAAGGAAATTGAAACAGTTATAGATTTGAAGTTTGAATTTCCACAGACGGGAGAGTTTACTGACCGAACGTGATACGAATGTAGCTGAAAGCACCGCCGGCGACGGGGAGATGGACGGCGAATTCGGTGTAACAGAAGGCGGAGAGGAGAGCGCAGAGGCCGGCGATTGCGTAGGAGATGACGATTGAGGGACCAGCATAGAGGCGACTAGCACGGCCAGTGGTGACGAAGACGCCGGCACCGATCATCCCGCCGATTCCGAGTCCAATAAGATCATACCACCGGAGAGTACGGCGCATCTGATCACCGGAGACGGCGCGGACGCGGCTCATCTCATCGTAAGAAGTGGAAATGGAAACGGCACGACGGGAAAAGCGGGAGGGAGTGTCCGAGAGAGAGTTAAGGTAAACAAGGAGGCTAGAGAAAGAGTTGTCTCCGCCTTGATTGCTGTATTGGGTCCCCATTTGGAATTCGGGTCGGATCGATCAATATGAATACTATTGTAGAATTATTTGAAAGTGGTGATTTTATATAAATAGAGCCCCATTTGCTTCTGGTGTAATAATGACTAACTTTCGGAATACTAATTATTAGTTTTGTTTTTGATTGTCAACTTTGTTATTATATCTAAGTACTGTAACACCTATTTGTATTCAAAATAATCACATAAGCATGGATTGAAATTAATTAATCACATAATATAGTCTAGAAAGATACTATCCAAAAGATTGTGTCATTTGTTTGGTCCAGCAAGTTTTATATTTCTTTTAATTTGAATAGCACATGCTTTATAATATCTTATAACCTTAATTGTTTTCTTACCGGCTAGTCATGGCTTTGCTTGAATGTTTTTGTCTCTAATAATTTTCGGACAATTGTCTAAACTATTGTCAGCGTGCATATCACTGCTACTATACAAATACATCATTTTTTGAAAAATATCATTAAAAGTAATTGTTATAATAGACTTTTAACGTCAATTCTTATAGTAGAATTCTAATGTCTTTTTATCGGTCTTAAAAATTATTGGTTATGGATATTTTAAAAGGTGGATATGTGACTGTTGGATATCACCATTAGTGATTAAGGTTGATCTAAGTCTCTAACTATCTCCATTGGAACAGAAATAAGACCAAACAAAATATTTCCAGTAAACATTCTCACAAAGTAAATTTACATTGGCTGCAATTTCTGTTTTTCTTAGAATTTAAGTGATAATAATACCACATTTGGGGAGAATAAAATACTAAAAAGGCGGTTGTAAGTTTTTTTTTGTTTGGGTTTATTAGTCGGTTGTCAACCGTTTTGTTTAAATTTCTCTAATCGTTGTTTACTGTTTAGTTCCATGTGTCGAGTGTCAATCACTCGTTCTAACTGTATTCTCACTAAAAAGTACATTAAAATCCACTATTATTGGATGTATTTGTTTGTATATTCCGAAATACAGTAAAAATTGTTATTGAACATCACTTGATTTAGTTGTATTTGAATATAATAAATTTTAATTTATTTTTGTATTTAAATCAAAAATAAAAAAAATTTCTTAGAAATTCTAGTCTTTTCTCTTATAATTCTTAATGCATCTCAAACCCAAATACATTAAAAACACTTGGAAATTTTAATTCAAAAACATAACCTCATTAACAAAATGAAAATCTTGACTAGTTGTTCATTTGTTATAAATTTGTTTACTTTTTATATTTTTATTTATTCAAACTTAAATTTAATTACTGACACGCGTCAAAAATAACGTTTATTTATACACGTATCATAATTTGATTGATCGGAAATCGTCTTGTTATAGATACGATATAAAATATATTCAAATATAGATAATACAAGATACACGAAAGAAAATAAATAAAAACTAATTAAACGGAAATAAATTAAATAAGAATACATACATTTCATGTAAACATAGAAAAATCATAAAGTTATCTTTGAATACAAGAAAAATGGAAGAAAAGATAGAATTTCCCAACTAGAAGAAAGAGCAGCCATTCATTTCTTGTTACTTGAGTGTATTTATAAGCTGCTACATCCCTTAGAAGAGTTTTTATCTCCAAATCAAAAATAATTCTCCCAACACACAATATTTGAATTATGGCTGAAAATTCATGGACGAGAGAGGAAAACGAGAAGTTCAAGAGTGCACTGGAGGCTTTCTATCCACTTGTGCCCTCTCGGTTCGATTGTATCGCCAAGCATGTGGGGAAACCGGTGGCTGTTGTTAAAGTGCATTACAATGAAATGGTCAATGATCTTTTGGAGGTGGAGGCGAGTCGAGTAGCACCGGCTGATGAGTTGCCTGAGTCAATGTCTCAGAATGTCAACCAGGCGAAGAAGCCTAAATGGACCAAAGAAACTCATGAGTAAGTATCTGTAAAGAATGATTGAAGAGTTATGGGTTTTTGTTAGTTACGGATATACATTACTTTACATACACATATAAGTTCATTTAAATTATAATTAACATCGCGAGATGTTAATGATCAAGTGATGATAGTTTAGCAGATTATTATTTTGTCGATCTAGGTGAGGAATCAATACCACTAGACGCATTCTATTCTTAGCTATTGCAAAAATTACATTGCTGCTGCAGATTTCCTAGATTTATCTACATTTTATTACGTAATCTCTCGAGTATAGATTTACAAATGTTTTGTTTTGCTAGGACAGAGTTTTAATTTATTTATTTTTTGTGAAACATAATTGAAAATGGGGGTGATCTCTCTCACGAAAGTACGAACTGATGAAAATTTTGCAGATGGTTTATGATCGGTTTACACCGATTTGGGCAAGATTGGAAAAGAATAGCGACCTTAATGAATTGTTGTGTAAACCCGATGGAAGTCCAAGTCTATGCACATAACTATTATCTTTGGCCAAAGTCAGAGAAAGAGGTGATGAAAAGGCCAAGAGGCAACGACAGAACTCTTGAGGAAACCGAAGTGAATGTGATGGTACGCCCCAGAGCCAACGACGTACCTCTGATGGACACCAATGTCGACTCGATGGGACGACAAGAGAGTTTCGTTCATCCACAGGCGCAGCCACAACAAGAACCAATTAATGTTCGTCCAGCTCATCGTCATGCTTAGGCCTCCGACTCAAAGTCATATTATCATCATACATAGATTATTAATATCAAAAAGAAAAATAAAATAATAAAAAATAAAGCTTGTTGAGAAACAATTTAAGGGTGTGGACTGTTACATCTCTTTATGCGTAAGTTAAACATTTTGGATCTGTGTTTTTTTCTTTTTCTTAAACTATATTGTTGTTAAGTGTTTTGACAACTGTTTTATTTTCTTCTATGCTTAAAATAATATATTTAAATATATTTCAAGTCGATAGTTTTTCATCCAAATATGCAACGTTTCTTCTTAGCTAAGCAGAAAAATAAACGAAATTAAAGGTAGCTTTTGAGTACATGTATATATATATATATATAACTTTGGGGTTAGATACGGAACAAAAATAAATTATATGTGTTTATTTTTTGGATTAACGAAAGATGATTGTTAAAATTTTTAACAAAAAGAAAAGAGATGCGTGTTAATTTGTGATTTCCCCAATTATTCATCCAGCGAATGTCACTTTCGATAAAACGTCCACAACGACCTACCTAACTACAGTAAATAAAAATAACCCGGGGCCAACTATTTTCTTGTTGCTTCTATCAGATTCCTGATCTATGGCTGTCTCGAAAACTCTCTTTTCTTGTTTTCTTGGATAATATGGCTGCGAATCCTCCGTGGACGAGGGCCGATGATAAGTTCTTTGAGTCATGAGCTTTGTTGACATACAACGGAAATCACGAGTTTATCGCCCAGCATCTGCAGAAACCATTGGTGGTGGTGCAAAACTACTACAACTCCTTGTTACACGATGTTGAGCTAATCGAATCGGGTAATTATGTTTTGCCCAATTATCCTGATGACGATTACGTGTCAGAGACGGACTTCTGGCAGTCCAAAAACAAGGACAATGAGAGTCAAAGGGGAACTCCTTGGTCTAAGGAGGAACACGGGTTAGTCAAATACAAGAATCATGAACTAGTAGTAGGGTTTGAGAGGATGCGATTTTGTAGTTTCGATCTTTGTCATTGACTTTTCGTTGATTAATGATACTTCAGATTGTTTCTGGAAGGACCAAAGAAGTATGGGAAAGGAGATTGGAAGAGTATAGCGAGACACTTTGTGAAAGTCAAGGACCGCGACGCAAGTGGCAAGCCATGCTCATAAGTATTTTTTTAAGGCAAAACTCTGATACTAAGATAAGGAAACGCTCGAGGATCCACGACATCACTATGGTAGATGCCGACAATGTACCTGCCACTGCATCCAATTTGCAGCCACATTTTGGTGACCAAATTCCTCCGTCCTATTACCACTCCTAGGAACAATTTGAACTATAATGGTTTAGTTATTTTATGAGTTATTAATCGCTATTATATATGATCACGGGGTTTCCTTAAAAAATAATGATTTTTACAGAGTATTAAGAACTCATTTTAACTCAATTATCAATGATCATATTATACAATGTGAAATAACCATATATATTTTCTTCTTGTAACCAAAATGGCCATTCAACCTTAAGTCAACTAATGGTTTTTCAACGAATCTTTAACCTGCTTGCTACCTTTTCTTTTCTTGTAACCTTTTGAATCTTCAAATTTCTCATTTTTCCTATACTTAGAGTTCTTGAGTAATATGATCTCGTCGTTGTTACCCCCTTCTATGGATCCTTCGGATATCCCAACGCTTATTTGGTCATGATCAATATCCTCCTTTCTATATGGTTTTTCAGAATCTTCAGATCGATCGAAACAATGATGATTAGATCCTTCCACGTATTCAACCCAATCAAGATAATCTTTTTTTGAAGCAAAATCAGACGGATCTTTAGTCGATCTTTCTGATTTATCTACTTTTAGGTCGCTTGTTTTAGCAGTATTATCTTCACGCTGATTATTATTCTGGCCCTTTTTGCTAGATCCTTCGAGCTGGTCCACACGATCGCCGGCACTATTCTTAATGGATCCTTCAATATGGTCCATACGATCACGACCCCTAATCAAATTTTCAAGATGATCCATATTACTATTTCTGACCGAGCCTTCAAGCTTATCCATACCATCGCGATTTATGTTTCTAACCGAGCCTTCAAGCTGGTCCTTCCGGTCACGGCCGTCATTCCTAACCGAACGTTCTGACATATCGGGTTGATCGTGATGGTCCACGTGGAAATTCTTTTTATGTGTCTTCTCTTTTAGCGTCAGCTTACGATGCATGGACTCCATAATCTTTGTAACCTTAGGTGTCTCTTTCGTTTCGTTACTTCCCTCTTTCTCTGGCAAATGAGTTTCCCGAAAAAGCTCTCCACCGTCTTCCTCCGACTTCATGGACCCGTCTTGCCGGAGCCGGCACTTGTGGAGCTTTACGTATTTCATAGATAGTTTTTTGGTAATTTTCTTCATTTTCACCTTTTCTTTTGATCCAGTAAGAAATTAATACTAAATATATTAAGAAAAAAAGAACTAGAAGAAATTTTGTTTTCAACTATGTGGAAACTTTTGTCCCCGAGAACTTATATATAGAGTAATGAAGAAATAGGCAAACATATAGAAGAAGTTGTTTATAAAGATAATGAATACCCAAAAGAAGTGATTCGTTATGTTTATTTACTATTAATTTTTAAAAATTGTTAATAATAAAACGCGGTTCCAACTTTTAAACAGCACACTTTACAACCATCAAAGCTAAGATTTAACACAAATTTACCACAACCAAAAAAAAAAAAAAAACTTTGTCCTACGTGCCAGTTTTACCAAAATTTTGAGAACTTTCATGGCAACAACCAAACTAATTTTTTTTTGTTAAAGGATTTTCAGATATATTTTAGGCTGAACTAACCATATCATTGTATTCTAGTGGTTCAACCTATTTTTAGACTTTAAAAGGTCATTTTTTGTTGAATGAATACACCATAATTGAACTGGTGTTACTCACCATCTTCAACGAAATTAAATGTATCATTGCCAATAAAAAATAAAAATCCTTGATGAACAAGAAAGAAAGATTGAAGCTCTTTGCACCTCCCATGTTTCAAATGAAACTGCTACGAACAACAACCATTAGAATTTCATTTATATGGTCTTGCGAAATGATATTGGTAATTAAAACTGAATCAAAACCTCCAGAACCCAGAAGCGTGGTTTTCATCTAAATTCCCCTCAACCATTACCAATACAATAAATCAGCTAAAAATATATACAAAGCTATTAAGTTAATCAATAAAGCTTCTTTACCGAAAATGCAGAGATACGTGGCACTGCGATCCACCTAGACCAAGCCGTGCAATCGAATTGCCTTTTTTATAATATATATACATAACCTTTAGCATCTTAGAAGAACAAATTGATCTTTTATATGGAGCAACAATCACACAGATACACATCAAAATGAAATTGTATGGAGAAGAGGGATATCAACCGAATAATGATATGCAAGACTATGTTTTCATCAAAGAATACTAATTTGTTATATCAACCGAATAAACAAATAAACTCAAAATTCACTTTACAAATGCGTACGTTAAGAAGGCAAGACACTGCAACAAATCAAGTGTTAAATTAGTTGAAAAATGATGACAAAAAAAAAAAAAAATCAAAATCATTTGATGCCATTGACTTTTTTTTTTTTTTATTCTTTTGGCAAAACCAATCAATATCCCTTTAACACATAAATCTGCAATATCTCACTCTCTTTCCTTTTTCACAACTTACAAGCCTTTAGTGTGGTTGAAGTTTTCCGTGGGAGATCGAAGCTATGTCTCAGGTAGTTCTATTGGTTTTTGATTCGAATTCCGTAATCCGGATCTGGGTCATCGTAAAGACTGCTACTTTATCGCAATTCTCCTCGTTTGATAGATAGATATAGGATTTCAAACTTTTCGATCCATGGTCTGATCTTACTGTATTCCTTGTCAAATTTCATCGATCTAGTTATTTTGTGAAGATTAGTACCTTTGAAGAAACTGTAACAACATAATCCTTCTATTGACTCTTGTTTCAAACGTATATATCGACAACCATTGACACCTATCTTGATTGGGTAAAATACTCGTGAGGACAGAACACATATCTTGAATCTGCATCGTGATAGCAGAATATATTGGTTTGATGTTTCTATTTGGTTATGAGATGATTTATTAACAACTTTGATCACTGCTTTAAAGAATCTGATTCTCTAGTTAATGTTAGCATTTTGAATATAATAAGTTGTTTTCTATTTAAAGCAATTTTGTAATGTATTCCAAGTTCAGTTAGTCCGTTCAAAGTGTGAATTTTTGTGTTACTCGATGTAGACGGTTGTTCTCAGAGTAGCTATGACATGCGAGGGATGTGTTGGAGCTGTGAAAAGAGTCCTTGGGAAAATGGAAGGTTAGTTTTCCTGTGACCACCTAACTCTTTGATGTTATGTTCCGTCTCAAAATGCTTTACAACGTATTGCCTTTTCATCCCATTTTTTTCATACCTTAAACATATTGATTCCACAAAATGATTCTTAATGTTTTGTAATCTTCATATTGACTCCTTTTGCTTCAAACTTCTCTTTCACCAAAATATTCCAAGCATGTTTCTATCAGTTCCATAGCATAAACATTTCTTCACTCGGTTTTTGGCAGGCGTGGAGTCTTTTGATGTGGATATTAAGGAGCAGAAAGTGACGGTCAAAGGCAACGTGCAGCCAGATGCCGTCTTGCAGACGGTAACAAAAACTGGAAAGAAAACGGCTTTCTGGGACACCGAGACTGAATCCACCAAGGCCTAAGGAGAAGCAGAGCCTTTCTTGTTACTCTGTTTTTTATATAAAAAATGTCTCTATTTCTTGTGACTTGTAGCTGATCATTGCTATCTGAAGGCTACTTTCTTTTAGTTATTGTCATGTAATCAGCCCTATCATGTCCCTGAATGTAATTTTCATCAATTTCAAAAGGTTCTTAAATCTTAACTATCTTCAGTGGTAACAGTTTTCTGAGTCGAGGAAAAGCAAGTTTGAACCAATGTACGAAAGCATGAAAATATTTGAGAACGCTCATTTGATATTATCTTCGGTTTTGTCCAAATAAGCACCAAAACATAGGCTAGTGTAGGTTTAACATGGACGGACATTTTATGGACAGCTGGTTATAAAACACACTTTTGAGTAACTAAGTATAGGGTGTGATAAAGTCCGAGCCGAAAACTAAAAAGGGTGCAGCTTTATTCCAATGCAAAATCAGATATTTGATCCATCTTTTATACTCTGGGAACTGTGCACCATTTGCCTCATGTTGCGGTGCTTGGTATAGATTGAATAGCTGCAAGAGGATTCACCTGATATGAAAACGCAAGCTTCCAGAAATCTACAATTGCTTTTTTCGTGGATTCTATGTGTCTACGAATGATCCTGAAACAAGTAAAAACACACACACGCAGAGGTTATTTTTATGGCTCACATTGTATTTTTTCATCACGTAACTTCTGATCATTCAAGCATACTGATGTTCATAAACAGGCTTAGAAGAATTCTTACCGTATGAAAGCAGCTCGTTTTCTCTTCAAAGCATAACAGATGATTAATCCAACAAGGCTTATGGCAACTTTTCCCTTGGACATGGTAAATTGGGTTTTACCAAGCTTGAGGCTTAGAAGATGGGATGACCAAAGTGACGAAAGTTCATGTTGTTTAGAGAGTTTCAGGATAGAATCAATCTCATCATTCTTTTCATTTGACAAAGAGTTGTTGTTATTCACTACATCATAAGAAGAATACTTGGAATCTTCCTCAAACGAATTATCCTCTGGAACATTCGCTCTTTTGAGAGAAAGTAAAGAATGCAATCTTCTCAAAAGCCCCTGAAACATAGAGCTTAGTGTAGCATCTTAGTTGGAACACATTCACAGGTTCATACACAACTCACGAAAAGATTCAACAGTACCTCTCGTCTTTCCTCAGGCAGTGCAGCTTTCTCAGCCCATGAAATGGCTAGGCCCATGTCCTTTGAATCTTTTCCAAGAACTCCAAAGGTATACAGCTCCACAACTTCCATATAGTCGTCAATATCCAAATATTTTTTCCCACGGAACCCTTTCCCACTAACTCCAGCATCATTTAGGATATAGCGGTTGTCCTTGTAAACCCATATGCTAAAGAACTCTTCCAGAATCTCACCAACACCCGAGTAGGAACCATTTGATATCTGAAGGCATATTCTAAAGAGGGAAAAGAGAAGATCAATAAAACAAGGAATCTACACTCCTGTTCTCTTACTTTTTTTTTCTACGTTAATGCATTCATATAGCAATATTGCGCTAAATAAAAGTTAGCAAATATTGCGAACTCTCAAAAATTTTGATAAGATTCTTATCTCTCGCTCACCCCTTTGACTATGAGTTGTCATATACTCCTAGTTGTGACAGCTATGGCAGAAAGAACCAAATAGCATCCTCCTTTTACAAGCAACCTAAGCTGTAATACTGTGAAAGAAACAGAACAAGAACAATTACCCAGTGAGAAGAACTTGAACAGGAATAGCTATAGTTTCGCCAAACACATCTCTGAGCTCGTTTACAATCTCATCTGTCCTGCGTGGAAAAGAAATTTGTTGGAAAATCTATCACAGGACCAAAACTACAACAAGCGTGCTAAACTCTAAAATCTCTTACAGCATCTAATACCAATCAGAGGCAAGAGGGAAAAAAAATGCTTAGATTAGACCATCTGAGTACTGTCATGAAATGTACCTGACAAGTCCATGCAAGGATTGGACTAAAACCATGCCAGCAGATTCCAACATGCCATATAACTGATGATCACCAACAACTTCTTCAGATAAAACTTGATTGGTGTCAAATATTTTGTTCAGAATTGAGGAAGATAATGACTCTGCCTCTTCATACATAGAGCACACAAGGTAGCTAAGCAGAGAAAAACAATGCAAAAGATAAGGAACAGTCAAATTCTGTACTCAGAAAAATGGTTTTTACAACAAACATTTCAAATTGAGAAGAAAGAGTTTTCTTTTGAATGGTCTTTCTACAACTTGTATATAGAACTGAGTCAAAACAAGATAGATAATTCTCGTGAAATCTAACTATGAAAATACGATGGAGTCAGAATATTCTAGGCTCAGCTCTCATTACATGCATCGCCAAGTACGAAACCAAAAAAATTAAAATAAAAATTAAAGTAAAGTAAACTGTTAAATTCAATTTCTCAGAAGCACCTTTCAGAACGTTCAATTTCGCCCCAAATTTCAGTTGCCTCCATGACAGAAGTATTGGTCGGAGCTCATACAAAGCTTTGATTCCACTCAGCAAATCTGCAAATAGAAAACCTCAAGCGAGGAGATTGATTACGCTGGAAAGCAAGCAGGAGAAGAAGAAGGAGCGAGGAAGAGGGTAATTATGGTATTTGCTATTGGGCCAATATAAATGGGCTTTTCCATCACAACAAATTTAGCCATAAGATAAGACTATAGACAAATTCAGCTAACATATTATTATTTGTGGGAAAGTAAATTCAGCTAACTATAGAACAAATTATATATTGTGAACTGTTATTTCAAACATTAATTATGAATTTAGAACAACACGTGTCAATTAGATTTACAGCTCTAAACTTGGCGGCTCTTAAACGTCATAGACTTAATGCACACATGCATGTCTTCTCTTTACATCTACTTTATAGGCTATCTTAAAATCTCTGACTATAAATAATAAATTTCAAATTTATCATTCGTTACTGTTTAGATCTTCTCTTGTTAACTATGACATTCTTTTTACACAGTTAGCCGACTGGTTCAGGTGGCACGTGAAAACGACATTTGGAAATCTGGAATGGTCACTACTCGCTAGAAAGAAAACGATGTTCCAGAAATTAAATTAAGGCTTTTTTTTTAGTATATTTCTCCTCTATGAATCCACTAGATTTTGATTCAATTACAATTCCATTCGGTTTTTTTTTGCATTATTCATATTTCTTTCGGTCGTTTCATTCATTTCACATTAAATCTAAGTAACATAAGGTTGCATGTTTTAAAAAAGTGTTTTGACTTGCATCGTTTCGTTAGACACTAGCCTTGACAAAGAGATCCTATGACCTCGCTTTTAACACAATTTTTAAGAGATATTACTGCTACTGTATCTCTACAATATCAAGAAAGCTCAACTTTATTACTTTCTCTAGATATTTTCTGTGCCGATACGAAATTATGAGTGTTGATGTGTTAGGTGCAGGCACAGTATCAAGGCCAGCTCAGTTTTATATAAAAAAAAAAATCAAACCATTCCCTTGTTTATATGCTTGACAATAAATAAAGGAGGCACAATATTAAGGTTAGCTCAGTTTTATATAAAAATCAAATACTAATTTATTGGTATGTTTGACAATAAATGAAATCCTTTACTAGAATTCACAAAGCCCTTGACATATTACAAAAGTATAGGTTCCTCTAATACAAAGCACACGTCATTATAGTACACTAGAAGAAAAAAAATTAAACTCTTGGCTTGACCATGGCTCTCAACGGTCTCTTCATCACCACCGTGAACTCCAATTTACCGGCGAAATCAATTTCACTTCCTGGTGGATAAGCGCTCCATTCGAACTCTTGAACCATCTTCGCAAGCATCAAATGCACGTGTACGGTCGCCATTGCTAACCCCGGACAGATCCGACGACCCACACCAAACGGCATCATCTTCACTCCGGTTACGCCGGTTATGTCTGCATCTTCCTTACCCGAAATAAACCGATCCGGATTGAATTTCTTTGGATCAGACCAGATTTTCGGATCCTCATTTATTCCCGGAAGATAAAACTCGACGTTGATCCCAACGGGAACATCGTACCCGGAGACCTTCGTGGGCTCTGTGACGGAGTGAGTCAAGGTGAAGTAAGTCGGTGGATGTTTTCGGAGAATCTCCTTAACGACGGCTTGTAAAAAAGTCATCTTGTCCACGTCTTTTTCTTCAACTGTACGATCTCCAACCGTTGATTTAATCTCATCGTAGAGCCGAGATTGAATATCTGGATTCACTATCAGCTGCGCAATACCCCACTCAATCGCCGTCCCCGTCGTGTCAGTACCACCGTTAAGAAACTCCGAACAGAGCGACACCAGCTCTTCATCAGACGGTGTCGTTTTACGTCCTTCGATTTTTAAGTCGAAGAGTGTATCAAGGTAAGAGAAAGACGACGCCGTCTGATCAGATCCCGGGTTTTGGATCGCTCTCCGTCGTCTCTTGATGAATCCGACGATGAAATCAACTTGTTCCCGACGAACCTCGAGAGCTCGTCTTCTCTCCTTGGAGAAAAACGGAGCAAGGATCGGGAGATAATCGTCGAGTCTTGGATTGAGTGTGATCAACACTTTCTTCATAACTTGATCCATATTCAAAATCGTTTCTTCATCCATTTCGATTCCGAAACACATTTCTAAGAGGATACAAAACGCAGCGAATCGAGCGTTTCTCAGAACCCAAACAAGCCCGTTATTGTCACTAGCCTCTGATTTTATCCTATCGACGAGCTTATCCATGGAGGATTGTCTCAACGACCCGAATTCCCTGAACCGGATCGAGCTCAACATGTTCTGAACCATGTTCCGTCTCAAGGAACGCCACACGGGTCCGTACACGGAAGCGTTAACAGTAAAAGTGTTGGAGCTGAAGATGGTTCGTGTCGGATTCTCGGAGGGTCGTGTCGCGAACATTGGTCCACGCTGAATCAGAGCGTCATGGACGAGAGCCGAATCAGAGATGATGATCATCGTACGACTCCCCATTCTCAACGTGTAAATAGGACCATACTTTTTCCTTAGATCATCAACGTACTCGTAAAATTGCTTCCCGGAGCGCGCGAATTGGAAGAGGTTTCCGACAACCGGCCAGCCTGGAGGACCCGGAGGGAGCTTCAAGCTCTTCGATTTAGAATTCCGGCGCGTGAGGATTAATAGAACGAAACTGGATACGAGAAGAGTGAAGAAGAGCGAAGGAGAGAAGTAAAAGGAAGTGGCAAAAAACAAAAGGAGAGACATTTTTTTAGCTTCTTCTCTTTTTTTCCCGTCTCCTCTTCTTCACTGAGCTTTGTAGAACTTGGAGTGAAAGGGAGATCAGAGGAAGGTATAAAAACAGAGTAGAGCATGATAATTTAGGTGAGGAGGATTTAAAGTGATCGGTTTCATTCAATTTTGTGAGGCTGAGTTTGGCACGACAAGTACGATGTAAATTTAAAGTTTTTATTTATTTTTATTTTTTTCATGACTTTACTAGTACACTTATAAACTTGTTAATATAATGCGTTGATTATATAAATGGATACTTGTGGAATCGTTTACTAACACATTTCTGCGGTTCTCTTCTTATATAACTTTGCATGTCAATCAACTTACACTTTTTCTATCTTATAAAGTTACATCAGTCAATCTTAGATTATCCAAGTGAGATAGCTAATTCTTTTTGAAGATTTCTGATGATAATAATACCAATTCAAATTGACATGTGGGATCCGGTTAGTTTCGTTGTCAAGACGGTTGCATTATTGTATAAGTACTACCGTCCAAATGTTAACAACATTATATAATAATATCCGTACGATATAAACTAAGTAACTAAATCAATTATTTTAATCATTTTCTAAACAATATATTTCATTAAGATGAATTATCCGAATTATCATCAAAAGAATATTATACTAATATGATTAGATTAATTGCCTTGATATTTTCTTCATAACACTATCAAAATAAATATTAGATTTTATTCTTTCAACTGAAAAAAAAAAACCGACAACGCCGTACCAAAACTGTGGCGTATTATAGTTCAAGGGGTGAGAAATCCGTCGTTTATTGATCGCCCTCGTCACCTGATAAACTCAGATGACGCCGCCGAGACTACCGTCAGGACGACAAAGGTCGCTTCGTGATTATTCGGAACCAGAGAAGATGGATGTTACCGGTAGTTGGGATACGCTTGAATGGAACAAATTCGATGTAATTCCTCTCTATTCCTTGTTTGGGCTTTCCCCTTTATCACCCACAATTTAACTTACACCGCGTTAATTGACGTTTTCTATCGTTTTTTAGCTCAAAACTTCTGAATATTGTGTGTTTGATTAATTTGTTAATTGGTTGTTTTTTTTGGCAGTCAGCTTCAGGGTCAGGTTCTTTTGAGAATTTGAGTTGCTTGCTGGAATCAGAGAAGTTCATTATTGAGGAATGTTTTTAGAAAATTCAAATTTTCTCTCTAGGAATTTGTTACCATATCCAGCTATTGAAATTCAGACTTGGTTATGCAATTAATGGGAAATTGTTTACAGTGTTATGGAGTTGTACTTATTAACACTGATGAAGCAGGAACCTTGTTGGTGACCAATTTCCGTTTTCTTTTTTGGTAATGATATATTGTCTTTCCTCTGTTTCGTATGTGTGGGCATCTGTTTGCAAATATTCTGCATTATATTTCCATTTTGATCTATTTTTCTTGCCAATGTAATAGTTTTCAAATGTAGAACGCAGGTCTTTAACTTACTTATATTCACATTATTAGGGCCTTTTGATTTTCCAAGTAGTTGTGATCATTCTATTCTTTGTCCCTCTTTGTCAAGAGTGAACTTGGAACCAGAAAGGTCATTCCACTTGGAACTATTCCATTGGCAGCTATTGAGAAGTTTAACAAAATGGTCAGTTGCTATGCGATTAATGCTAATTAGGTTAGGCTCTTGAGTTTTACATTGCTAATTCTATGTGTGTGTGTGTGTGTGTTTTTTTTAATTCATTGGTGATAATCATAGGTGCTGAAAGTTCAGTTAAACCCCCGTCAGTCTGACAAGAATCCACCAAGACGTCTTTTACAGGTCACTGGTATGTTTCCAGATTTCATGATTTCGTAGAGCTGATTTCGAGTACGGAGTTGAATTAAGTTTTGCGTTTTTCCATTGATTCTTAACGTTCCAATATTATCTTGGAGAATAGACATCTTCCCACAGTGATGTTCAGTTGAAGTTTTTTCTACTTTTATTACAGCTTTATTTGATGCATCATGTATCTTACATGACATTATATGCTATGATCACTTACATGTTGCAGGCAAAGACATGAGGATAATTGTTTATGGTTTTCGTCCTCGAACCAAGCAGGTGAAACCCTCACTTCCTCTTATGCTGCCTCACTCATTTCTCCCTGAATTTTTTATAACTTAGGATCATATTTTTTTTTAGAGACGTGATGTGTTTGATGCGTTACTGAAGTGTAGCAAGCCAGAGAGAGTATGGGATCTTTATACCTTTGCATGCGGGCCTTCCAAATTTGGTAACGCAAATCCAAAGGAAAGACTGCTTAATGAATATTTCCGTCTTCTTGGAAAAAGTTCATTACAAGCATCAATGGATATGATTGAAGATTGATCATTCACATTGTCCAATGAGCTGTGGAGGATAAGTGACTTGAACTCCAATTATAACTTGTGTCAGACTTATCCATTTGCTTTCATGGTTCCAAAATCCATAAGGTAGGACATTGATATCTTGTCAGGAATTAAAACTTTGAATGCTTCTTTGTTCATATATTTTTCGAGCTTTCCAGAAAAATCCTCTTCACTGATTTGGCATGTCTCGTTTTTCACGTTGGAACAAGACCATGTTCCTATTGAGTATTGTAGATAATAAAATTAATCATGTCGTTGTTATTGATAGTGATGAAGAGCTGCTCCAAGCGTGTTCTTTCCGGGCAAGATGTCGCTTACCTGTGATCACTTGGTGTCAGCCAGGTAACAAATGAAGATATTTTGGCTGCTTGTGTTTCAATTATGGTGGTATTGCTTCAATCCAATGTAGAGCCATGACAGTAAAGTATTCCGAAATGCAAAAGGTAACTTAATTAACTCATCCTTCTTACTTTCTCCCTTTGGATTCACGTATAGTGCAAAGTTTTTCTTAACATTCGAATTGATTTGAAACAGGAGAAAGAAGCAGCGGAAAGAAGAGTGGACGAGTCATTAAGTGCAGAGTTGCTAAGAGAAAGACATATGAGTTGGTCTGCTAGAGAATCAGAAAACCAAGCCACCAAAGAATACACAGCTTTAACTCGAGCAGTAGAATCACTCGGTTGCAAGGTTAACTTCACCACATCTGATGTCGAAGACCTTCCTAGGCCGTACTCTCTTGAGAATAACCACCCCAGGAAGCGAAACAGACACGGTAACAACTCAGATATTTCCGTATCAATCTCACTAATGTCTGAAGAAAATAGATCTGGAGACCAGATAGGACGAGTCTGTAAAGTGTGTCCATTGCGTACAAGAGATGGAGTATGTCGATGGCCTGAAGCGGGATGTGCTCATGTCGGAAGTCAGTTAGTGGGGTTAAAAGCAAATTTTGATGCGTTTGATCGGCTTGCCCTCCAGGATAGCTATTTCCCATCTGAATGAAGGAATCAAAATCCCAAGGAAGCTGTTATTTTGAACAGAATAAAAATAAAACCAATGGAGGATCAGAATCATCAATAAAAAAAAAAAACATTCAAAAGAAAAGGCGGGAACATAACCATATCAACTGACACCCTAAGTTTTTGGAACAAGGGACCTCTTTACATTTTGCACAGCTAAAAGCAGGAGAAGAATAGTGGCTAATGCTTTTCTCGCTGTTATTTTTTCTTTAACCACAATCTGATTTAGATCTATGATTCGTTTTGGTAAAAATGAACAAGTTTCAAAATGATGTACAGTTTCATATAAACTAATTATCAATTTTTAAGTCTTATTATATCTATTATTCATGTAAAAGTGAATGCACACAAGAAGATAATTGTTCTTTTAACACTGGACAGGTAAAATGTCCAGTCTGGATAAATTATAATCGACATAACAGAACCAAAAACTTGTTTATTTATTTATTTTAAGTTTTATGAAACTGAATCGGCCAAGGAAACACAAAAAACTGATTCAAAAACTAATTTGTATTGGAGTAAAGCTGAATGAAACCAAAATCGAAACTACAGTTGGAGCTAGCTAAGGTTTTACTCTGATTACTGTAACTCAACTGGTCCAAAATCCCGTATTGATGGTGGTACAAGAGAAGAAACCTACGGCTCAACAAAACGCTCTTGAATGCATACATACAACTAGATGTAATCAATTGAATTTAAGAAAGAAAGGAAGAAAAAACAAAAGTGGGAAAAAGAAAAGGGATTAAATGATGAAAGTCTCAAGGGTTCTGAAGAGTTTCGATAGCCTTTTTCCACTGCAAAGCTCTTTGTTTCGCATCTTCAAACGATAAAACCTTCTTCGGCTGCCAAAACAAAATGAGAATCAACAATCAAGTTTCAATCGCAGCAGAAAAAAAATGAAAAAATGAGCCATGGATTGTGTGTTACTGTGCAAATCTTGAAATGTGAAGGACTTGAGACTTGAACGTTGAGGTCGTTGGAGTTATCAGACCAGATTATGTTCCCTTTTGCAACAAGTTTTGATGGATCAACGTACACCAGTTTTGGTTTGTTGGTGAGTATTAACTGCACCTTCTTACTTGTGATTTTCTGTAGCTTCTTCACTGCTGATATCATTAGAACAGATTCTCCCGGTTCTAGAAACTGTTGCCTGTTACAAAGGAAACATTAGAAAACCGGGGTTCAATTAGAAACCGATATGTTTCCATGGAAACAAAAAAAACAGTAAAGCCTAGTAACGTCTCACCATCTCGAATCAAAGGAGTCTATGGAGGCAAGTCGGGTTATGGAACCTGAGGATTCAGAGGATGAAGCAAATCCTCCGTGTCCATCCTTCTGCAAGACTAAAGTATCTCCTACATGCGTTGGGTTCCATGGAGAACCGTCCCTTTCGGGAGATGCTGACTGAGACTGCAAAAGATAAAGATTGATCAAGAGAAGGACAAGATGGGAACCATTTTGGTGCGGCAGTTAGAAGTATATAAAGGAGGTAAATACCGCAGGATCTGGAGCTAGTTTTGGAGGAGTTTGTGACCTTATGTTTTTCCAGTCAACTCCCTTGAAGAAAGGATGTCTCTTGAGAGAAGCATAACCTTCTGATCCAGCTCCTGGTCTTCTACTAGGCTCTGTATCCTGAGATGAACCATAGTCACACACACACAAAAAAAAATACAATTGATGACGATGGCTTTTCAGCTTGATTCTTGACTAGCAAAGTCTGGGTAAAAGGTGAAGCATATCTTACTAGCAATCGGTCGATCAGGTCTCTGGCTGCTTCTGAGAAATGATTTGGGAACTTTATATCTCTTGCTATAATTCTTTGGAAAATCAGCCATTCACTTGCATCCTTGAATGGAGAAGTTCCTGAAAGCATTTGGTACAGAGTGCAGCCAAGTGCCCAGAGGTCATTTCTGTTTGAACATGTTCCAGAAATACCAAAGAAAGTTGTTCTAAGCAAGAGGTGTGTAGTAATCAACAGAACCAAAGGGCTACTTCAAATCCAAAAGCTCCATTATATTCATCATATAGAAGTCAAAGTTTGTTCTATTATAAAACTCTTACCCAAAAGTTGCTGGAGAGGAGTTTAGAACTTCAGGAGGAACATAAGCAGCCGTCCCGACAAAAGTGCACGCCTTATCATCTGCATTAGTCACCAGTTCACAGACAGGCTCAAAAACCAAATCAGAAAAAAATGATCAAACAGACCTTAAGCTCAAGAATATAGATAAGGATCATGAAGTGTATATTACCGGAAGCTGCATTAGGAAGTACAGTGATTTGGCTGTCTTGCATTGGCTTTACACTACCAAAATCAGCAATCTTAATGTGTCCATCTGAAGTTAGCAACAGATTCTCCGGCTACTCATAAAAAATGCAGAAAAGAATGTTAGCAATAATGTACTTGCTGGGTGTTCAAAGAAATGATATGTGAAAAAGAAGGTACCTTGATATCTCGATGTATCAGTCCCATATTATGTATATACTCAAGAGCATCCACAACTTTTGCACCGTAAAAGCGAGCTTCATCCTCTGATAGACGACCTTTCTTCCAAACACAAAAAAAAAAAAAAGGAAAGGAACCATAATGCAACTACATATTGAGAATATGTTTATCAATCTCCTAGATTCTGAATAGTAGTATCTTACTCGGGTGATTTGGTCAAAAAGTTCCCCGCCTTGGCAAGACTCAAGCGCCATGTCTACAAAAATGAGGAGCAAGATCATAACTCATTAAGAATCAAACAAAGGGCTTCCAAGCACAGTTGAATAGAAACAACGTACATAGTGATTGTGTATCTTGAAAAGTAAAGAAGAGTTTGACAATCCCAGGATGTTCGAGTTGATCAAGAACAATCCTCTCCAGTTTGACATAAGATGTTTTGTTCTCCTTGGTGATAAACTTTTTATCCATGATCTTCAATGCATACACAGCTCCATTTTCTTTCTTCTTTGCCCTGACAACCTGATTCGATCATCCCATCCCATCCATTAGCTAAAGAATCAAAATTTGTAAAAAGAAGCAGCAGATTGGAAAATGTCTATCAAGATACTAATCAGTAAACAATTAAAACGTGTAAATTGGATTGGAAAAAAAAGAAACCTTAGAATAAGAGCCAACACCATAGATCTTGCCGAGCTCGAAATCATGGGAGGTGAAATTCTCCTGAGGAGCCTTAAATGCGAAACTTTTGCTTCTTGAAATATGTTTTTCACCATTTGACGAATTCCCCTGAAGTAAATTAAAATTCTTTCTCCATAGTAAACATTTCCCAAACTTGTTCTACATTTCCATCAGAAAAGGAAATCAGAATACGGGTAATGATGAAGCTTTATTTTTTAATTTTATCAATTGAACCTAAAAAGATTAGAGAGAAATGAGGGGAATTCGATGGAGGAGAGATGATGAAGAAGCAGATACTCTAATTTGGTTACAACTCAAAATTTTGATTACAACTTTTTAAATGGTTTTTGAATTATAGTTTTTGGTTTTGTATTATTATTATTTTTTAAATGGAAAATAAAGAAACAGATACATTATTAAAAAAGGAAAATTAATAAACATCTTCATAAACTTTGAGAAATCATCAAACAGCATGCTAAGTTACTAGTGCATTAAAATGTGCTCAAATCTATTTTGTTTCCTCTCATTTGTTGTAGTTCAAACGGGTTAAAGGGTCAAAAATGATGTTCTTTACAGAAAACTTTTTATCCATTCTACCTGTAATATCAAGTGATACTCCCGTATTCTTTACAGAAAAATGAATACGTAATCCATTTAATTGTCCTTATGATGCAGTTTATAAAATTATACGTGTATGATCCTTACTAGTTTGGATTATGATTGAAAGAGGTTTAAACAATCATGAAGAAGCTACCTCAGTTATGTTGGGTCAGATTATAGACATTGATTACATTTATACAGAGGAAACATCTTTACTGACCATGGCTATTTCTTACATTTATACAGATGAAACAGCAACATGTATGGTTTTTCCAATTTCATTTCACGTTTTCCAAATACAATAGAGATCAACAATCTCATTTGGCGTACAGATCTATTTGTCTTGAAACAAAGTTGCAGTATCAAAACAATTCCCAAACTAGTACAAAATTGCAAATTGAGGAGATAAAGAGACCCCACTCAGTTTTTCCGGGCAAACCTTTTCAAACTTGAGGGTAGCTCAGCCGCAGCATCTTCGCCTACTCTTCTTTTCTTAAACGTGCCGTTGTGCTCTTGCTCCGGGAACGTTCGTTTGGCATTCTCCACCATCTCTTTCTTCTTCTTGGTCCGCTTGCTCGGTTTATTCCTCCCTTTCGTCTTCTTCTTCAGCTCAAAGCTTTTTGCTGCTTCTATTGCTACCTCCTTCTCAGCTTCTATCTCTCCTCTTGATGGCTTTTCTTTTCTCCTTGACGGTCTCATTGCACCAATTTTCGAAGGATCAAGCATGATCGTCTCAGGTGGAAGTTTATCTAGAAGCAAATGTACTTCCTTCTCCCGTCTTTGTTTTGATGTTTCAAATGGATTAGCAACCCATGAATCGAAATTTGGTTCTCCAGACCCTGGAATCAGAATGCTAGACCAGCCCATCGAGTGACCAATCCCGAGAACATCCTCATACGGTCTGAACATAAGCTTCTCGATTTGATAACCTTTCACCATCGAGTGGTTCATGTATCTACTATAGTTATGCGAAGAACCACCACTTGAATCTCCTAAAACCTGAACAAATGATCCGGTTCCAGCTGCTAGCAAACCCTTCTGACTGAAACTCAGCGTTCTGGCATGAAAACCGTGAATAGTCTGAATTTCCTCAAATTCTTTACGCAAATCCCAGATCTTGATCTTGCGCTCCTTACCCGATGTAGCCATGAGATGGCCGTTTGGATGAAATGCAACAGAGGAGATTGGCCCGGGGTGACACTGCATGTGGACTAGAGGTGCTTGGCTAGTGGGTTTCCACATTGTGACGACTCCACCAGAATGTCCCAAGGCAACAACACCATTGTAAGGATTCACTTCCATTACATCTGTTCGGCCTTTACCTGTTCGGATACTAGCAACCATTTCTCCATAGGTTACATCTTGATAATGTAGCTGCCCAGATTTGTTTACTGATGCCAGCAGGAAATGGTTCTTTAGGAACCTAAGTCTGGCCACCGGACCACGTTCCTGGGATAGACAAAAATTCAATAACCAACTAGGCATATTTTTCTTTTTTTCAACCGAAAAGCATAAATCTCACCTTCAAACAATGCAGCTCAGTTCCATCTCTCCCATAAATATAAGCATACCTGTCCATATTCGAAAGGTCAACATATTAAATCAAGAGCACAAAAGTGACATAAAGTACAGAAGGAGATAATATTAGAATTGAAAATACTTACTTCTTCTGGGCTGCTGCAAAGAATTGTTCGTTGTGCAGGAATGCAACATCACGTATTGTTTCTCGTACCTGCAGATATCATCAACTTCTGTTTAGAACAAAATCGAATTTTACAAATACCAAGCGCTGATAAAGTTCAACACAGAATAGAAAAATCAGACCTGAATCTCTTTAATTAAGCTCATATTCATCATGTCTACAAGGGCAAGGTGGCCCTTACGAGCACCAGCTAGCATATGCCGACCACTAGCAGTAAAATCAAGTTTGTAAGGGCCAAGATCTACATATGTTAACCAGTGTCAGTAAAATGAATTAGAAGCACACATTGCAAGAAGAGTATTTATCACACAGACAAACCAAAGATAATATTTGACATATATAAGATACGATTGTCCCTCTCAGAAGAAGCTATTGAGTAGTTTACCTGGGAGCACTATGTCATATTGGTTTCTTGAGCTTAATATATCTACTTCATTTGCAATATCTGTCTGCTTGACTCTCCATGTCTTCTCTAGACCCTCTGTCTCCAAGTAACCTGCCTCGGCAGGCAAGAGCCACTACACACACAAAACATCCACATCACAAGACAATAACTAAGATTTCAAAAACGAGCTGAACTATATAAAAAAAGAAGAATCGCATTTTTCATCCTCACAAGCACCAGAAAAGGGGTAAAATAAAGATCCACACAGAGCTAAATGAAGGAGTAAATTTACCTTCTCGATTTTAGCAGCAGCTTTGGCAGATTTGCCATACAACTTTTCTCGTAAAACAAGTTGAGTCTTCAGTTTCTTATCTTTTAATGTCTACAAAACACAAAGAGAACACTCCACTAGTGAATTTTTCACAACCAAAAAAAAATCCACAAGCATCAAAGCTACATACAAAGATATATATACCTCAAGATTAGCACCTTCTCCTCTAAGATATTTCTTAACTTTAGTCTCCAAGTCAACATCGATCTCCTACATACAAAATTTGAAGTAAAGTCATCAACTTTACTGAAATCACACAAACAATGAAGAGCTAGATTTCAAACCCTACGAATGTAGTTGTATACCTGCTCAACAGAAGGCAAGACCTTCTCCATCAAATTGTTATTTGCTGAACTGACCTCCATCTTTATCCTTATTACCTAAACCAATCAAACAATTCATAAGTTTACAAATTTAACCCTTTGAAACTGAAAACTCAGAAGAATTAACCAATCAAACCACTGAGAAAATGATACAATTAGATCCCCACTAAATCAGATTGAGATAAACCTTAGGAAAGACTGCAAAACTTAATTTTTCGAAAAGAATATAATGGAATAAGCTTCACCTGAACGCGGCGCGGAGACGGCGGAGAAGCTTTTATTCTTAAAAGGAAAATCCCGACGGGAAGCTATTTAGGGTTTGGAAGAAATTTGTATTACTGCGTGTGCGTGAGAGGTAGTGATAGCTCCCACATCGATCCTTGCCTCTAGACTGGATTTGAGGGTTTTGTAAAATTTAGGGTTTTACAAGAAAAACAGTATTAGAGGAGATCAATTAAATTTATTTGTTCGACAGAGATATATTGAGTAGGCCTTAGAATACTCTTTATTGGGCCTAGTCGGATAAAAGAGTCTATCGAGACCCACGAACTAGAAATCTCAAGTAGGCCTGAGCTGATCAATGACCGGTTTAATTTACTTGATAGCGCAATGACCGGCTTAATTTCCTTGATAGCGCAATGCACCAAACTCGCAATTCTCTTTCTTATTGTTTGTGCAAACCAAAGTCGAAATTCTAAAATTCTGAATTGATGCATTGACCCACACCGTAAAACTCATAGCCTATTATAGCCTATAGTGAAACAAGACACGTAGTGAAGTGATCTCGTAAAACTAAAACCGGCATAACTATTTTTGTAAAGACCGTCGAAGAACGATAAATAGCAACAAAAAAAACCTGGGTCCCATATATATATATATATATATAATCTTGATTATTCATTTGTTGTTTTCAACTATGTATCATGTCGTTTACATTTTCATGTGAGTACATTTTTAATTTATTTAGAAATAAATCTAATCTACCATCCTGATTTTTTCCCTCCAGAACATAACCAGACTTTTTAAAAGTTTTCTATAATAATTAACACAATAAAAAGAATCTCCTTTAAGAACCAGATCTTAACCCTTTTAACTACTGGTTTGCTGTGACTCAAGTGGCCTCGTCTAGTAATGTATATATCACTAATCTATTGCGATATTTATTTTGGTTTGTATGATTGATATACACATTCATTTCTACAAGATTGGTTATGAACTTATGAAGTTTCTTAAAGCATCCAAGGGAGAGCCATCATACTCCTTATCTGTACTTTTTGATGTCCATTGGTATATATTCTTTGGAATTTTATGGTATTTCAATTTACTATTGCGAAATAGCAAAAATATATTATTATAATAATGATAAGTTAGATGTAAATTCATGATTTGGAGGCCATGCACGTTACGTTTCACTTGCTTACTTTGTCTACATTGTACATTACAACAAATGAAATGTTAAACGGCACTGAATACTAAACAAATTCATTTATTCTATTTTAATTCATATCAAAACAAAAATGTAAGTAATGCAATTAAATATATATATATATATATGTATGTAGCCAACTATATATAATTACGAGCCAAATGTTATCACCGTTGTAATATATCAGTTTTACAAAGAAACATACTTTATACTTCATCGTTGAACTTACTACGTCGGTCGTCGATCCCGGTCACAGTTCTAGACTTTATAGTAAATTCTTGTTGCTATACTAATTGTCATTGAGTCATATATATACATAAGCTCAATTTTATCCTTTATTCTAATCGCCCGCCAACTTGAGATTAAATCACTATTAATTATGACTTCGTTACGAATTTGGAAAACATTTTTAAGTTATTAAAATGACTTTCGTTCGGATCTAAGATTTAGTTAAACAGTTAAATTTTATGTGATTTTGATAAAAGACATGGTTATTTATTTGTCCTTTTCATTGTGGGTGTACTAATTTTATGTATAACTTTTCAAACGCGGTCGAAAAAGAATAAAAACAGATATATTTTGGAATCCTATGCATAGGCAACAAACGTGAAAACTATGTAGATTTGCCCCCAAAAGAAAAATACATTCATTCTTATCAACTAGGTTTCTTTTCTTTGTTGTCAACCTGTAACAGTGATTCTTATGTCTACAAATAAAGGGATGGAGCGAGTAGATTTTTTTTTTTGAGGGGGTCAACATTTAAAATTTTGATTTTATAAAGGTCAATATAATAAATTAGCTAAAATTAATGTAATATTATAGCAAAAATACACGTAAGTTACAATAAAAATTATGTAGTATAAGACGTGAGTTACAATAAATTTATGTGATTAGGAAAAACAAAAATTAAAAGCATAACATCATTTTACCATATGAGATTTTTCATGATGTTCAGTTATCTATTTTACAAATAACATACCTCACATTTATACCTCAAATAAATAAATCAAAATTTCTAAAAACTTTGTGATTGGTGATATTTTTGGGTTATCTTGGATTTATGTACATACATCAACATAAATCAATGGTAGACTATATTTCAAAAAATTATTAGTGTCAAATGACCCATTACTTATTAAGTAGCTCCACCACCATGACTACAAAATACAATGTTGATTCTTTGTTATCAAAATGTAACATAGGGCCATTGTGTCTCATGTCTTGAAAATATATGTGAGAGTCTTTCCTCTAAACTCAAATTGTACAGAATTCAGCTCCTCCATTTAATTGGTGTCTGAGAGTATACAACGTCTAATTGATTAACCAAGTACTAGATCTAGGACTCTTTAATCTAATTATGTTGCCTTCTTTTGGTTCATTAATTTTTCCATTTATGGGAAATATGCTGAAACCAGATTAAACAATATCTACTATGACTTGATTAAACAATGATTTCGTTGTAGAGTCGTCTGATCAGTATTGCTGCTTCTTTTTTTGTTTGTCTGTTTTGTTTTATTGCCTTATTGCAGTACGCATTTTTAATTAAATCTGTATGACAGTATCAGACTTTCGGACCAGTTGTTTATATTTTCCCGATTCATTTTCGGTTGTAAAATCAATTGGAACCAAATCATTTGGTTTGCTATTAGACGGTTCGGTTTGGCAAAAAATTTGACAACGGTAGCTGGACCACCGAAACTTCAACGTCGATCGGGTATATATAATTGATGGAATCAAAAATGATACAGATTGTTTGATTGTGATTGTTTGGTTTCGTGGCCTCACAAATAACATCGGCTTATCCTAATTCCTCATATATCTCTGAGTCTCGCAGGCCAAGTCCCTTTGTCCTAAATCAAACCAAAATAAACGTGGCAATGTCTATATACAAAAGAAAATATTGTAACATACAAAAAAATAAAAGCGAGAAGTAAAAATAAGCGAGGAAGGGTTGACAAAAAGATAAGTAAAAACAAAAAACAAAAGCGAGAGATCTTCCACTTCTGTACCTTTTTTTTTTTTTTTTTAAATATGGATATTCCTACTGACTCACTTCCACAGTCCACAGATCTACTCTATATCATCACCACATGCTTTTACAAACTCGATACGTGGCATGACCAAAATATGTCATATTTTGCCGTAAATTTACACAGCATTAATGCATTATTTAGTTTATATAAATACATTTTGTTTATCACGCAGCTAGCGTATCAGTATTTTAAGAGTGATCAAATCTGACTTCAGATACGACACATCATAATGAAGACAAAACACAAAACAAAAAGACGATGTAGCAAAATATAAAAATTAAAATTGAACCAAATTCGTCTAAAACTATATTTGATTGTAGTTTTCACTATTAAAATTGTCAGATTTAAACCAAAATCAAACTGAAGTTAAAGTGAAAAAACGCAACTATTAATTCTCTTAATTTTATTCTATTAACGTTAAACCCCCTAAACAAAACTTAAATTATACTCCACCTACGAAAATAAAGAGTACGCGCGCAACAAGCAAACTCATTTTACAACCTAGTAATAATTGTTCTATGGCATGGTGAGGCTTCTTATTACATTATTAAACCCGGCGTGTTAAACGTTGTGGGTCCATCGTATATGTTGAAATCATAATGTCACATAAAAATTATACAGCTTCTCACATTGGACATTTAATTATTAAAGAAGAAGATACAGAAACTGATACAATCAATTGTTTACATAAAATATAATGTTGGATGGAATAGTTTTAAATTTAAGCACATGTCATGTCTTTAGGTTGTAATAGATACAAGACACATATTTAACCAAACTTAATGTTTGAGATCGATGATAAGACGATGATCTTAAAATTTGCATATACTTGATTTTACATGCCTACATATGGTATTACTATTGATTTGACGGTGCTAGTTCTTTTTATCAAGTAAAATTTTCTATATAGACACACTTTAATGTTATTGTTGAGACCATAACCCACACGTCGTTAGATGGGAGACCGATGGTACAATAACACCATTTGCGTTTGTGTTCATTAGATGTGGCCCTCGCTACCACTGTTCTTTCAAATTTAGACCTTCATTTGTCTTTTGTAAACTTGTTACGACAATTTTTGTCTTTCCATAATTTCTAATTCTTTTCTTTTTTTGTTAAAAGAAAATTTTCTATATACAAAAATTACTAATAAAATTCTTACACGATAACGAAATTTACATCAACGGTTTGAGCATATTACGCTTCATGCTTTTCATCGAGTTCGATTCTGTATCACTTTGGGTTGGGAGACCTCTAGGATTCAACAGTCAGTTTGGTGTATGAATATTACATCTTCTTCCAACGGCCAGTTATAATATTATTTTCTAAAACTCGAAAAAATTGTGGATAGGTTATACATATCACTAGAATACTGTAAGCCATTTCCTAATAGATCATTCTTCTTGAAATTAATCTCGGTTAGCTTGGATTTATTAATAAAAAAAAAATAGAGATAAGCAATCCATTTAAGTATATGTGGTGATTAATAAGTCACATGTGCTCTAGCTAGTTGTACATCGAGACAAATACAAGTGTAAAATTAACTTACTATCTCTAGTAGTGCTATATTTTTCTAAATTCGGAATTACGTCCATTCCCCTCCCATATACACATTTTACCTTTACTTATCTCCATTTTTTTTTTAATTATTCTTTTTCGTTTTCATGTCATAAAGTAAATCTCCTTTCTAAATGCGACATTCTAACTTTATGTATATTCGTGTATGTAAAGACACAAACACATATAACAAACCCCTCTCAACCTCTCACTTCTCCAAGAAGTTTTCTACATCCAAAAAGAAAAGAAAAATAATTCCCAACAAAGCAATCACTCACAATTATAGAAAATGGATCTTGAGTTATTACAAGATTTGTCCAACTTCAGTTTCCCAGCATCCATCAAGATCCAATCCAAAACTTCCAAAAACAAGAAGGACGAAGGCGATGTCGACGATGGCCTCAGCTGCAGCACACCTACTTCCCAAGAACACAAGATTCCAGCGGTTTTCGACTCTCCACCTCCTCCGCCGCGAAAACCTCGGCCACAACCGTCAGCACCTTCGGCTACGGCGGCTTTGATGATCAGATCGTGCAAGAGGAAGCTTTTAGTGTCGACTTGTGAGATCATCATGAATCGGGAAGAGATTGACCGTTTCTTCTCCTCCGTATATAATGACACGTCCACGACGGCCAAACGGCCGAGAAATCATCCTTATTGTGCGCGAAGATGAGCCTTTTATTCAAGATATACATTTTTTTACAGTTTTACTGGAAATATTGTGGAATCATCATATAGTATAAACTAAAAAAATTATTGTGTGATGTTCAGTTTTAGTATTTAAATTTAATATTTTTAATATGGAAGGATAATTTTCTGCAACCACATATATTAATGTCTCATGGAGGGGTCGTTGTTGTAAATTTCGTTATGAATGAAATTTAATTACAATTGCCAAGTTTTATGTAATAATTGGGATATTTATATCGCTTATAAGAGACAAGATCGTGTTATTGACCAAATTTTGGATCATAAGTTTCACAATATATATATTTAACACATAAAAAAGAGTATATTTAATATATTTATAATCCATATACTAAATCACCAAGATGTTTCCCACGACATTGCTTCATGAGCAATTGGTGGTAGATGTTCTTTTAAATATGAAATCATTGCATTTATGTAAGAAGATGAGAGCAATCACATCAAACAAAAACTAATACTCCCTATGTCGCTATAATATCATTTTCATACAAGTTGTTCGGTGTCCTAGAGTCTAAATATTTGTACGCTTAGTAATTGCTGTAAACCTTATTAAAAACTTTTAATGTATATTGTGTGGTTTCACTCATTTATTTACGTTAGACCGAAAAGGCTTTGGTACCTTCACAAATAATCGAACGTTTCTACCAATATATAATATAGCGCTTCAGAAATATATACGGTAGTAGGAAAATTATACTCAGCTGAACAGATTATAAGCAATTGTTTACTGTTGATGATAGCAACTAATTCGTTGGATTATCAAAAATGCTAATAGTGTTTAAAAGTTTGTAGGTGTTAATTTGGTAGAAGATGTATCAGTTGCGTGTCCCATGTGTAATCGTCAAAGCAACAACGCAGAGACAATGAAGCTCGATGTAAATATTTATTTGAAATTAATGTTTTGACTTTTGATTACAGAACTAGAAAAAGCATGTACATGTATAATTAACACAGTTATATTTTAATCAAGTCTATTGATCAGAAAATTCATGCTTCTTTCTGACTTTTTTTGACCGGCCGGTTAAGCGAGGGACGCAACTTTGGGATCTGTAGATATGATGCAATTCAGTTTCTAAAGATTTCAAAATTCGAAGTTGATCCTCATTGTGTATTTCTTTATTACCTAATTTTGTTCACTCTGTATTTGAGGAAGTGTTAGATTCTAAATTTTACTAACTGGCTCGATAGCCGGAAATTATGCGTGTGTGAATAATATGTTTAAAACTCGTGGGAATGTTTTCAAAATCTGCAGCTGTTATGTCAAAATTACAATAATAAAAATACTGTAACGATTAGTGAATTGTTATTTCTTGAATTTTTTAGAAATGACTTAACCATCAGCTTGAATTTTTAGTTTCTATATATATATATATATATATACATATACAGATTGGGACTATTTTTGAATAATCGAATAAGCGTTGATGATATTTTCAGTTATATTATAATATTCTTAATGTAACAAAAAAAATATTCCAGAGATATTGAATTGTGATTTATGTTTCAAATTTTACAGTTTTATCTAGTATTATTAGGGTAAAACTAATTAATGTTCCAATTTTTATAGTAGTTCTTATTGCTTTTCTGTTTACAGTTCTATATTCAGCAGTGAGTGCAAACTAATAGTTAGCCAAAGTTAACATAGGAGTTTTTAGAAGCACAAAACTAATTATTAAAAATTATCGTGTTTAAGCTATATTTAACTAACCAAAAATAATGACACAGCAATGCAAATACATACACAAGAAAACTAGTGCTAGACTATTTCTGGGTAGTAAATGCATCGGTACATTGTAATACGTATCCTTGTGCGTGCGTGTATATGTGTCTCTCTCGACACTTTCAACAACTTTTTTGTTTTTTAGAAGCAACAACTTTAAATCCTTTTATTGGCGACAGAAAGAAGACGATTACTCACCATACCAACAAAATTAAATGGAAATTGAATGTAGAGTAACTAAATGGGCCTGAGAAAGAACTAGAATCAATGGGCGTTATTCATTAGACCAATAAAAATTAAATATAATGTAATTATGGTATGATTGTTCTTGCCATGTCTACTACACATGACACATCCAAAATGTAATTTGTCTTCGAACATAAGCTACCCTTTTTACTTCTTCATGATTGTAAGTACAATCTTTACTTATTCCACCAATGCTTGAGTTATATACTTATTTAATGGTGAAAAAAACTAATGCTAATGGCGGGGAAGATCCAAATATGGATTGGACCGAACATATTTTGAATCGTACAAGGGCCATAAGGCCCATGAGAGATAATTTATACTGAAGAATATAATACATTTTGAAAGTTAGAAAAAGACTCGGGTAAAAAAATTAGAGAGAAAAAAAAAGATGGGCGAAATTGAGTTTACAGAGAAGCAAGAAGCTTTGGTGAAGGAGTCTTGGGAGATACTGAAACAAGACATCCCCAAATACAGCCTTCACTTCTTCTCACAGTAATCATATATACATACATATACATATTTATATGAGCTTGCTTATGTATGCGATCTAATGAAGATATAATGATTTTAGGATATTGGAGATAGCACCAGCAGCAAAGAACTTGTTCTCTTTCCTAAGAGACTCAGATGAAGTCCCTCACAACAATCCTAAACTCAAAGCTCATGCTGTTAAAGTCTTCAAGATGGTAATCACTTACATATATCCGTATATCATCTTACTGTTCGATTTTATGTATACATATACATATCACTTACATATATCCGTATATCATTTTTTACACTTAATGGTTCATCTTATCAAAATTAAATTAAATTAAATAGAAATTGTTCATTAATTAGTTCAGCTGTGTCGCTCATCAAAACAAAATAAAATAGAAATGGTTCATTAGTTAAAATACCTTATATTTTAGGTTTTATGTTTTTTAATTAATACAGTAAAATATAGTTTTGGATAAAACCTACTTTATTTTTGTTTTATTTACGCAGCCATGTGTAGGTTGTGCACACGAATTGTGGTCTATCTTGATTAGGACTTTGCCTAGTTGGCTTTGTCTTCTCCTTCTTCAAGAAAACAAATAAATCCCCTTGAAACATATCCCGTCATAACCGACAATTATTTGTTATATATACATATAATAGAACCATCACAGTTAATTGGTTTAGATTTTTTGGTTGGTTTACGACTCGGTTTGGTTCAACTTACGCTTTTAGGGGATAGAGTCTCCCAGAGTAATCTCATAACCTAGAATTATACTATACAGAAACGTTATCTTTTCTCAGACTATTTTATTATCAATGATTACTTAAATCATTATTAATTCAAAGCTAGCTTATATGATCCAGTAATTTTATTAAAGTATGAAAATTTTGGGTTTATTAGAATTTTAAAGCATAAAAACGTAAAACTACTTTCGTCATCCCAATAAAACATGGTAGTTTTGCTCTCTAGTAAAATGCTGATTCTTATACATACATGTTACTAATTTATGGATTTTATGGTTCTTTCTTGATTTATGCTATTTTGTTTGTGGGTGTGGAGATGTGAAACAGCAATACAGCTGAGGACTTTTCAGCTTTGAATATCTCCTAAAATGCTTAAAATAAAATCCTAAATTGTTTTACTCATATGATCTATGAATTTTATGACTTTATAACGTGTTATTGTTTGGGTGTAGTAGACATGTGAAACAGCAGTACAGCTGAGGGAGAAAGGAAAGGTGGTGGTAGCGGACACAACACTCCAATACTTGGGCTCTGTTCATCTCAAAAGCGGCGTTATTGATCCTCACTTCGAGGTCTCTTTCTTTTTTTTCTCCGTAAAAAAAGAGTATATACATTATAGTATTTATTTTGGTTTTCAATTTTAACGCAACTAAATAAGTGTGGGTGAGAACTCAGGTCGTCAAAGAAGCTTTGTTAAGGACAGTGAAAGAAGGGTTGGGGGAGAAATACAATGAAGAAGTGGAAGGAGCTTGGTCTCAAGCCTATGATCACTTGGCTTTAGCCATTAAGACCGAGATGAAACAAGAAGCCTCAGCCTCAGCCTCAGCCTCAGCCTCAGCCTCATAAAACCTTAACGAGCATTTGGGTTTCCACATACATGAACCTATATATGTACGCATACGTATTAGCCTATATATGTTACTGTGTATGTCCTATACTCTCTTTCACTTTCTACAAGTAATTGCTTTTTAATAAGGATCTTGAGCAATAGTTAGAAAGATACAGTGTACTTTTGTGCTTCGTGAAAATGTTATTTGTGAAAAATTTCTTGTTCTGAAGTATTTTATTTACTTTCTCGAGATGTTAATGTGGGGAGGCAAACTAATCATTTGATTTCCCAGACTTAACATGCTACTCATGAAATGGTCTTCTCATCAATCAAAATGGTGAATATGTATGCACACATGATAATTTCACCCTACATTCTCTGTGAAATTTCTCTCGACTGGTTGGGTTCCTTTTATATATACAGAAATTCATGATATTCACAAACTGAAAAAATATAAAAATTGTTGATCACAAATAAATTAGTACATGCTCTTGGTTTGATCCCTTTCAGCTGAAATAATCTGCAGGAGACAATGCTTCGAGAATTTAAAAACGAAATGATTAAACAAAAGAATTTAAAAAGTAATGAAGAACATTAAAATAACACCCAAAGATTCCGAACCTGTTCTTCTTGCTCAGACGACAATAAAAATCACATTCACTTATTTGCTTTTTCTTCTCTTAACTTCATTGTTCTCCAAATTCAAAAGGCTTAAGCAATGGAGTAGGCTCGGATTACTTCAACGATAGGCGCTCTACACAACGGGCATTTCCCTCCGCTTCGGACCAGCTCATTACCACAATTTGAACAAGTGCACATGTGCCCGCATCTACAGATTGCAGAGATTCACAAAAGATATTATCAGACACTTGTTTTGGTTCTGTAAATCACAAACCGTACGGGGGTTGACCAAATAATGATTTACCTGTACAAGAGGGCATCTATGTCAATATCGCAGCAGACGCAACAAGTCCCCTTCCTTACATGACTCCATCTCGACCCATCCTCTGATGTTCCTGGCCCAAGATCTGATGGCATAATCCATTTAGTTTACAGGTTGTTCAATATGTAGACCAGGAATGCATTTGGATAGAAGGGGAAAAAAACCTTGGCCACAAGGAGATCGGTTTAAAGCCGCAGAGACCTCTTGTCTAACCAAGCGCTGCACCTCAGACTGCATATTCATACACGTTTCTAAAGTCCTCTGCATATGGCTCATTCCTTGTTGAAGTCTTGCCACGTCTCCTCTCAAGTCGTTCAATATCTCCCATTCCTACTCACCAGCACCAACCACATTAATAGAAAATCTTTGAAGCGACTCTAAGGAGCTAATACACCATCTGTATTATGTGATAGAGCACAAGAAACAAAGCTGATAAGAAGGGGGAAATTCCTAAAATTTATAGGCTTACAAATTCAGAACGATGCATAGAGTGACGAGTGTAGCTAGTGTGATGCCATATTGGTTGCGGTGGAGGCATTGGTGGAGTTGGCAGCGTTTGTGATTGATTGATGGCATCAAGCTGATCCTCGTTCTGTAAAAACCCTTGTTGCCCTGCAAGATGTTCTGGAGAATCCTGTCTTGCTGGCTGAAAATCCCAGTCCACGTGAGTAAGCCCTCTTCTCTCAACATATGATTGGATTAGATGATCAAGATTTTCACGGAATTCACTGCGAAGAAGGGTAGAAACACTTCTCCTACAAGGGTGAAAGGAAATAATTCCATTAATCAAACAGGATATATTCCAGGAAAAGTAGAGAAAACGTCCACTGTTTAATCTACTTGATACCTGCTTACGAGCTCTCGGAGTTCAATATTGTAAACATTATCGTCTTCAGGTGGGTGAAACCTGTTTACTGTTCTCATTGGTACACGTCGATTCCTTGGGGCTCCAAACCGTATCCCAGGCAAATTCCTATTATATTGTCTAGAGCTATTTGCAGGCCAAACTCTGTGACCTTCTACAGTAATAGTTTCATTTGAATTCCCAGTTCCGTCGTGGTCCAGGTCATCTATTGAGTTTTCTTGCCCGTTTATACTTGTGTAATCATTACCCCTTTCACTCAACTGGCTTAACAGTGTTTGCTGCGAATTTTGACTCCCGTCTGTTGTGAAAACTTCAGGCCAAACCCTTTCTTGACTAGAATCGTCTTCCCGATTTCTATCTGCATTTTCTCGGTTTCTCCCCGACCTGCCCAAATCGTTAGGTAAGAGGGGGCTACCATTCCCCTGTATTGTTCGGTTATTTCTGGAAGTATTGCTGTTATCGCCATTACTGTTATGTTCTAGCATGTCATGCGATCCTTCTCTGTGACAGAACCAATATTGATATTGAGAAATTAGCTGTCACTAAGCTAACTGTCAACAAGCTAAGCCGATACAATGAAAAAGCAAAAGCAAACATTATTTGTATACTTCAGAGAGTGGGGAAGGAAAAATGAGATGCAAGGATAATATATATCCACAGTCCGCAATCCGACCAAGTGACAAGTATGGGTAAAATGCTTAACCGTGCAACAAGGATGATGAAGAAATTTTACCGCAAACCAGAAACTGTATGTCTTTCGCTTAGTTGGCGAAGTTCATTTGCTGCCATTGATGGTGCTCTCTCTTCCTCTGCAAGTGTCTCGTTTCGCAGGAATCTTCCTCTAAGAAGCGACTGTGTAAATCAAGTTAGAGATCAAGTTACAAGTGTTATTAATCCATTCTTCGAGTACAATATGCCTTAATTTCCTTCTCGCACTTTCATTCACTAAATCAAGAAGTCAAACACCACTAAGTTACAAGTATTTTGGTAACATAACAAGCATATCATGCTGGAAAACTCAAACCCACTCTAAATTTAACAACTCATACAATATACTACAGTATGTGCAGTCCATATGATAGGAGTTCGGTCTAAAGCATGCCATTTACAAGGCATTAGAATTCTTATCACAATAACTATAGAACCTGTTTATCAGTATTTAGTATGCAATCAACGTTTGAACAAAAACGAGAATGATGACAAGATGATTTCCAAAAAACAAACCTGAATCCGGTTGCGATGAGCAAAATCAGAGACTGCGCGATGCTCCAACAAACCTTGGAGCTCTCTCTGTCGCTCTCTTTCAATCCTCATAAGCAAATCAACTAATGCTTGTCTTCCTCGTATTCTCCTCAAGTCTCTACGAGTATGTTGCTGTCTCCCTTCCTCATTCTCAGCAGCTAACCCTTCAGGGACCCTCTGAACTTGTGCACTCTCATGAATCCTGTTATCTTGTGAACTAAGAGATAGTTGATCTTCTCTTCGACTAGCACGAGCTCCTCTCTGCTGACTTGTTATTTGCATCAGTTCCCTAATAATCCTGACTCTTTCTCTTTCATTATCACCAAGCCACTCTCCTCTACGGTTATCACCTCTCAGCCTTGTATGATCATTGGTTCCACTATCCTCAACATCTTGTGTCGCCCTTTCACTCTCAACATCGCCAAGATCAGGAGACTGTTCCCTACTGGAAGACCCATAATTGTTCTCACTCTCACTAGAACCTCTCAGACTCTCATTGTTTTCACTCACCTGACTCTCAGACGCACTAGAGCTAGGCAAGTCAGAATTTCGTTGCCACGATCTCATCCTCTCACGGGCCCTGTTAAATACATGTTCATCTTCTAACTCTCTCCACATCTGCAAAATCCCAGATGCTTGAGTCCTAGGCCTCTCAGAAGCAGTGGCCAGACGTCTCGAAGAAGAAGACGACTGAGACTCCCTAAGGAAAGATGAGTCGAGCGTAGAGACAGCATGCAAACCAGCAATGGCAATAAGTTCAGACTCGCGGTTCCTTCTCTCAATGGTGGTAATCATCTCCTGAGCTTGCCTTGCAGCCCAACGGCTTAGAATACGCGATTGGCGCCTTCTAGCAGCAGAAGATTCAGCAACATCATCATCATCGCCTTGGTGGTCAGACCTCCTTCTCCTCCTCAAAAGATGTTCATCCTCTTGATCATCAATGTCTTGATTGTGAACTGAGCTACAAGAATCAAATGAGATGCAATCTTCCATAAAATCCTCAAAACCTTCTGATTTTTGTTGCAAAGGATCGATATCAGTCATCCTCACCAATTAACAAAACAGCTTCACCACACTCACACTCACAATCGCAGCCGCCAATTGTCCTTTTATTGTTTCTCTTCTTACCTGATATTCAATTATATTATCAATCATCAGCTGCAAAAAATCCTTAACAATTCCACTTTTCCGGGACCTAAATGGATAATTCCGATCAGAAATTGCGAAACAATCAGACTCAATTTGAGAAAAGTTAACCGGAAAACGGTTATCAAAATACCCGACACATACCTACTTCATCAATGGCGAAACGAAAAGTGAAAACAAATCAATAAACTTTGGGTAATTGAACGAAGAAGAAGAGATCAGAGAAAGAGGAGAATCGGTAAAATTTATATAAATAGGCCCAAGACAAAGAGAGATCTATGTCCATTGGCCATTAAAATTAAAATGCACTAGCAGAGAAATTTTATATATAAAAAAGGAAATTTAAATCATTTAATCACTTTTCTAAATGCTTTCTGTGAAAATAATAAAGGTTTGTGGCCAAAACAAAACACACACACATGTTAATATATTAATGCCTTAATGGGAGACAACAAAACGGAAGAATCAAATTTTACTGTCCAGTAATAGAAAAATAGATAAACACTAATTAAAATACTAACTAATTCTTTTAGATATTCCAACTTTTTTCAATTAATAAACACTAAAATGTTAATATATGCAAATCTACTAATGAATAATTGAATACTTTTGAACCTTTCATAATCAAAATCTTAGTGAAATTAAAATTATATTCCAATTTCTAAGAAAAAATTTCAACTAATTTCATGAACAAGAATTTACATTTATATAATCTATGATTAGGGGTTTTTAATATGAAAAGTGAAATGATAAAAAAAAATAAGAAAATAAATAAAATATAAAGACTATTAGGAGGTAGTGGTAGGAAGCTTACTATCCCCGGGTCGTGTTTTTGAACTGCGTCCTTATTAAGAGTCTTGATCGATCGTTTTAACATTAACACTATCTTTTTTCTGGCATTTTTTTGATGAGCTCCTCCGGGAATATACCAGACTCTTCTCTGATCTTGTTTATACCAACCATCAAAACATTTGTTTGCTTGTTCGTATGTATGCTGCTTGACGCCATAGACAATGTTTAACAATATCTAGTTCTATTATACAAAACGATATTAGAAAAAATATATATAACAATATCAAATCAAGAATCCGATTAGAAAGCTCATATGAACTCTAAACATACACACTAATATTGTATCTCGTATTGTCATATAAAATGAGATATTCAATGGCAGAACACTGCAAGTTTACTATATCAATGTGTACAAACAAATGCTTTGTTTTTTTTTCTTTCTAAAAAGTGGTACTTATCACTGGGAAGAGACCAAAGTGGTTACTTTGAAACTAACTGAGAGTACGAAGACCCAGAAACACATGAAGATTAACATTGCCCTTGTTAAACTATTTCTTGATTTCCCGGACGCATTTTCTTGGACCAAACCGAACGAAAGGATTAAGTCAAGGTTCCCGTTTTTGCCGTATGACCAGCCCATGTTGCTGTCTGATATTGTCATCATACCTGCGATCACATGAACCGAATCAGATGATTGTGCTGTTTGTAACCGGATAGCTGCGTCCTTCGTAGGGAACTCAGAAGCAAATGCAGGCGGGGGAGGGAAAGCGCTCAGCATGTGGCTTGCTTTCTTGAGGAACGGGTACTTGTAATCTACATTATTAGGAATTGATCCATCAACTAAACAGGAAACATGAGGCCGATTAACAAGATGCTTCATGTAATAGGGCCTTTTACCTGGCTCAAACTCTGTTCCATCTGCATCCACTTGGTTTGAACAAGATGCTTCATCCTTTACCTTTTCTTCCACCACTTGTTTGCCTCCTGAAGTCTCCTCTTTCTCCAATTCCTCAGCCTCCGCCTGTTGAAAGAGCTCTTCTTGATCGGCAAAAACATCTTCATTTCCCATCAGTTGAGAAGGATCAAAAGTCAAATTTTGAGCAGTCTCGTCGTCCTCATTGAAAAAGGTAAGATAATCTTCAAAGTCGAAATCATCTTGCTGTGTACCGCTGAGATCATTTGTTTCCAGGTACAGACCATCGTTCTGCAGAATATTACTGTTCGGATCCAGAAACGCCTCATCGGTAAAGTAGTTGCTCTCAACAGGAAAATCATTGTAGCATGATGTATTAGTCCCAAAGATGTTGTCAGAAGATTGCAAATTTTCCGTGTATTCATCCTGGACACCACATCCAATTTCTTCATCTTGAAACAATAAATCATTTTGAAGGCTACCATCATGGATGGTAGGCTTCTGATCTTTCTCAGAAGATTCTCCTGGTCGTTCAAAGTAGCTACCAGAGTCCACACAGTCTCTTGCTTGGACATAGTTTCTGAAGTCTGAGTAGTTTGGTTCAGAATTGTTCCTGGATTCCCCGTGTTCCATGTTTAACGGCATAGGAATGGCATCATAAACCACAAAGTTGTCAAGCTTCTGCAAGAAATAAAATTCAATTTCAGAAATGGAAGAAGAAAAAAAAACAGAGATTTGCACACTTATTTGATCCTAAGAGTGCATCCTCTATGAATACAAAGGAGAACAACAATCGACCAAAAGCTATCAAAAGAGACAAGTGTAAACTTCTTAATTCCAAATCATTGAGGCTTCTAAGTTGCAACAACCCAATACACCAAAGACTTTTATTCAGTTCTCTATCTCATCCTATTTATACTATCCCTTATTATGCAGCCATATGTACCGAACATTTCATATTCTAGTGCCCAAGAGAATCACTAGCCATAAGCTTGTGTATCCCAATCACAATGGGCCAATAAAATTCACCTTTAGTTGGTAAATTACTGTAACACTAAAGGATCAAGATAAGCAACAATAAGTACACTAGAACACAAACCTGATCAATTTCATCCATATCGACATAAACAAGATCTTCAGTTACACGATCTTGATCAGGTACGAATGTCATATCATCCTCCTCTTCCCATTCCTCCTCAACAAAAGGAGCACCATACTGCTCTCCATTTTTAGGACCTGAGCCACTCTTCTGGAATATCCTACAAAGGACATACGCATCCTATCCCACAATTCCACAACAAAAGTCAACAACACAATCCCATAGCAAAAAAAAAGAAGTAAAGATAAGAAACTAAAAAAACCCAGTCTTACTTGCTGAACACCAGTTTTGTCGAGATGTTCATCAACCAAACGATACTCGTGCATAACCCAATTGGTTCTTTCTCCACGAGGAGCTCGACCTTTATGATAAACAAGAGTCTTCTTCATCCCTACGACACTTGACCCATTACGAATCTCCCTATCTTTCCCTGTCGTCTTCCAATATCCGTTTTCAGTGGCACGATTCGTCTTTGATCCATTTTGATATTTCTTATCAAGCGCACTGAAGAAGTACCACTCCAAGTCTCTACTTTTCAGCTTCGACTTGTCTAATTCTCAACCCAAAAACAACAAAAATCAGACAAATCAAGCAGAATTCCAAAATTTACGTATCACATGATTCGATCTATTGTCAAATTGAAAACTGACCTGGGAGATCCCATGGCTCGGATTTGTATACATCGGTAACAGAGATTGCATCAAATTTAAAGGGTTTATTGCAGATCTTGCGTTTCAGATAGTAACGAACGAGTTCTTCGTCCGTGGGATGAAATCGGAATCCTGGAGCCAGCGACGTCATTGAACCACGACCCATATAACCGGTGGACCAAAACGCAAATACAAGTTTGAATAAAGTAGAGAGTTTGTTTTTTCTTCTCTCTTATAATCGAATCGAATCGAAAGAAAGAAAGAGCCAAGGAATTATAATATGGATATGAGAGATTAAGAACTTGAGGAAAACGAGAAAATTCACATCGGAGAAGTCCAAGCCATCGGAGCTAAGCAACCATAGAAAAAAATAATAAGAAAAATATTTCCAAGCCGTGAGAGGTTTAAATATCATCCAGGAAAGTAAGCGTTATCAAGTGACGGGCTGTGACGGTTTTTTGTGACAGTCTCTACAACAGCGACACGTGGATTTATGGACAAGTCTGTCGTTGATTGGCCCAAATATGTGTTTTATCCACTTTTGTTTTTCTTTTCGGACAGCATTTTATCCACTTCTCTTTTAATTGATTTCATAGATTGAAAAAAAGCAATCAAATTCCAAATCGAAGACTAAACTCTTAACAACTATTTGAGATTTTGGTTGAATAAAGTTAAATATATATATATATATATATATCTATTTGAAAATGGAATCTAGGCTCAAATCGTACCAAACCCTTTTTTGTTCTATAAATAATTGAAAATTACGTGTAACGAAAGTCTTGTTACGTCGCTGACGCAACCACATTCGTAATACTAGCCGAATTTCTTAATGACGGTTATACCCTTACTCTTGGCAACTAATCACGTTATTACCTTACAAATTTCCTCTCAGATATTAATCCACACGGAACATTCTTAAATTATTGAACGTCCTTTTTGTCTGAAAAATCTACGGTAAAACTCTATAATAATGTTTAATTTATTGATTATAGAGTTTTCTAATTTCAAAATTTGTTATATAAAAATTAGAATGATAAAAATAATATTTTGATGTATTTTAATGAATTTACACATTATAAATAATTATTACATATCTAATTTTTAATAATTTTCAATTTAATATTAATTTATTAAAGTTCTACTGCATATGGTAATGTAAGTGCAAATGACAATTATGCTCTCAAATCAGACCACTAATAAATACACTGTTTTATTCAAAGAAATTAGCATTCTTGAGACAAATTCAAGAGAATTTGTGTCTGAAACGACTAGATGATAATATATGACAATGGAGCAACCTGAAAACATTCTCAACCGATGCAGAAACATTGGAAAAAAGAAAAGAAAAGAAAAGAGAGGATAAAACACATTCGGCTCGGAGGCTAAAGATCCGTTTTATCCTAAAGTTACAACAGAGATTCACAATCCGTCTGAAGAAGCTACATAGATGGCTCATAATATTAGGGAGATTGAAGCTAAAAGGCAATAACAAGAAGAAACCTGGTGAGATGCTTATACGCATTTACTGTCCGTTGGTGTTATTCTTCTTAAGTTCCTCATTCTCCTGACGCAGTGCATCGATCCTAGACTGGAGAATACTGATCATAGCCTCTGCACTCATCATCTCAAGCTTGAAAGTTTCTCTTTCAACAGACATTTGGTGAATTTCCTTCTGAAGATCATTAACCATCTCTTGAGGAGATGCAAGAGGAGTAATAGGAGCTTCCTTGTGAGGACGTAGCTGTTGCTGCGGGTTTTCTTTCTTGTCAGAGATGCCCATAAGTGAGAACTCAAGCAATGCAGAGATGGCAGTGTTGGTGGCAGCAGCAGATGATGAGATTAAGGTTGTTGTGTTGTCGACGGTTGTTGTTGTGGACGAACAATGGTCCTGTGTGTTCCTGCTTGAGTTGTTGTTGGACTCATTTTGACGTCTACGTTTGTATTGGAGGAGAGGTAATGGAGCTTCTTTGTTGAGAACACATAAAGAAGGAGGACGCTCATCTTCTTCCGTGTGCTCGCGTTTGAGTGCTTCCTCCTCTTCTTTATTCTTATTATTGTTTTTATTCTGCTGCAGCCTGAGAGCATTTTCATGATGATTATGTTGGTTAGGTTCGATGTCCATTGGAGTAGCATCTCTTGGTGGCTCGTTGATGTTAATTAGACCCTTACTTGCTGACTGCATGATTGAGAATAAAGCCCAAAAATATCAAAAAAGGACAAAAAAGGTTAGATATCTTATGAATTAAGCGAGGTGATTTATCAGAAAAATCTTTGAGGATGAGTTCTACAAGAGATGGTTACAGACTCGATGGACTAGTCCTGTAGTCCAGTTCAAGTAACTCGGCCCACTGAAACAGTAGTTATAGAGGCTTCACTTCAGCACAGAGCTTTTGCATATAAGAAATATGATATCTTGTGAAACAAGATAGATGATGCATCAAGTAAATTTGGACATTTGCACTTACTAACAATGTCATAGTAGATGAGTTCATAAATAAACTAGTCCAGTTAAAATAAACTTAATCAGCCCACTGGAATACCACTTACGAGAGAAATTCAACACAGTTTTGGATATAAGAAACACTGAAATGAAACTTATAATGATTTGTGTTACGAAAAATGCACAAACCTGATCCATATGGTTGTTACCGTTGGTTAACTTTGACGGCTCAACCCTGACCCTAACATCAACTCCTGGAATCAGCGCTCCTACATCATCAGCCCATTCTTCTTCCATGAACGGTGCATATCTGTTCCCACTTGGTGGCCCAATGTTATTCTTGTGGAACACTCTGCACAACACATACGCATCCTGCTGCACCCAAACAGAGAATTAAGATCAGATAGGATCTTTGGGAAATATCAGATAAACCCAATCCGAAAGTTAAATATTTTGGATAATACAATACCAGCAAGTTTCCGTTTTTTTCGATTTCATACTCCACAAGGCGATATTCGTGCATGACCCAATTAGTCCGAAGCCCATCTGGGGCACGCCCACTGTGGAAAACAAGTGTCTTTTTCATACCGAGCAACTGGATATCGCGGCGGATTTCTCTGTCTTTTCCGGTTGCTTTCCAGTACCCTTTGTTGGTTGCTCGATTCATTCTAGCGCCGTTCCCATACTTCTTATCTAACGCGCTATAGAAGTACCATTCTTGGTCCCTTGTCTTCAACCTTGAAAACACTGAAACGCAACAAAACAGAAGAAATTACTTAAACCAGCCTTAACTCAAAACTTAATTTCCTGGAACACAAGCAAACAAAACTAGAGGCACAAGTTAGTATGATATTTTTATAGAATCTGCAAAGAAAACGAGTATTTGAACCACTTAAGAAGTCGAATGTCTACACAGTGTAATAGCCTAAACATAGCAAAACGTAACAACAAAGAATCTGCAACAATAATTTCCCAGGAAATGAAATTAGAGCCATAAAGCTAAATCATTTCCACGGAACTGAGTCAGAAGACGCAAAAGAAGCCCAGGCCACCAAAAAAAATCCCAAATCAGAAGGCAAACAAATTCACAGAAAAACCCAAAAATTGCAGAAACGAAGAGAGAGTGAAACCCAACGAACCAGCTAAATCCCAGGGTTCGTGCTTGTAGATATCGACCTCTCCAATCGCATCGAAACGCACGGGTTTGCCCAGAACCTTCCGCTTCAAGTAATAGCTGACGAGTTCTTCGTCAGTGGGATGAAATCGGAAGCCAGGAGCAAGCGAGGTCGCAGCCGAAGCAGTACCCGGGGCAGTGACCGAGCGCGGCGAAGACAAAGCAGTCAGAGATTCACGACCCATTAAGGAAAATAGAAACCGTACTTGTTCTAGGGTTTCTCAAATTCCCTTTCCCCAAACCTCACCAGAAGAACACGAAAAAAAACAAGTTGGCAAATGGGTTTTTGAATTGACGGACAAGAAATGAAAGAGATAAGCATAAGATTAAAGGTACCTTCAATTGCAAGAAATTTCTTTTCTTTTTCGCCTTCCCACAAGACTAGAAACAAGTGTTTCTGATTACGATTCCAATTTCCATTTCTATTTTTTCATTTTCCCATTTCTTTTCTTTTTTTTTTTATGTTTTTTTAGTGTTTTGCAGTAATAAACCCTACAAAATGTTACTGTGTATCTTTTTGTCGTTTAATGTTGTAATTTTAAAGGAAACATTGTCGTAGTCATCTTAAAAGCAAGTAAACATTTTCTCAACCTTCGATTAAAAAAAAAATCAAAAGAAAAAAACAAAAAACGTATCAAAAAGTACAATTATTCAACTAGGGTCACACAAACTCATAAATGATAGGCAATAAATTCATACAAGAGTTCAAACATAGACAGATTCCGTGTAATATGACGATTTAGTTATAACAAATTTTAAAAACACCAATCTTTTATTTACACTAACGAAATCCTATTACCTGGATATGAAGCCATTTCGAAAATACGTCAGAATAGGAAATGTCCTCTGATAAAACGTCTTTGAAATTTAGATAACTAAAAGTTCAGATTAATTATAAACCTAGAAGCTTGTAGATGAATCTTTAGTAAGATGTACTAACAAGAAACACACATTTGGCTGATTCCTACATGGCATAAGCCCCAACAACCAAGCTTTACAATTGGGATCATTATTCCTACAGCTGCAGATCAGACTAGTTCCAGCCTTAATCATTGGTTCTGTCACGGTCAAGTAAAGATGACCATACCATACCAATTTAGTGATCCATTTCCGGCCACGACCACCACTATTGAGTATGTAAATTAAAGAGATTTATCGTCTTAATCTAACAGAAAGTTATCTGATCGAATCCGAAATAAAGAGCCAAGCAAGTTGCAAGTATAGTATAGTAAATTAGATTCTTTTAGGAATTTAGAAAAACGAATAAAAGCAAATCGGAGTAGAAGAAGAGATCAAGAGACCCAGTAACCGTAGAAAATAATATAAATGAATTTTACGCCAATAGGTTTTAATTTCTTCCAGAAAAGTGTTTTCGAGAGTCTAGACAGTATATAATAACATAGCTGTAATAGTTTTTTTGCATCTACTATGGAGCAATGGGACAAAGTCGAAAATTTTGGTTTCAACTTTCTATAACTTGTTGATTTTTTTAAAAAATTATTTTGGATAATACCTCTATAATTGTTGGGGTAGCTGGTTGGAGCAAATTGATATTTTGTGGATATATAATGGCTATCTTTTTCTGTTATTATTGAATTGTAATTCAAGAAAAGAGGCAAAATAGATTAATTTATTTAATGGAATCCAGGCTTAAAAATCGTACCAAACTCCTTTTGCTTTTAAAAATAAAATTGCAAATTACGTGTAACAAAAGCTTTCTAACGTCGTTGACGGAACAAACAGACACTGTAACGCTAGCTACGGGAATTAGTCAATGACGATTATACCCCCAGTCCTTACCCTAATCACGAGTTTACATAAAGCTCTCTTCCGAGTTCTCACTTCTCATGGAGACGGAACATTAAGCAAGAGAGTGCTTTTTGGCTGGAAGACCAGATGGCGGTTCCAAATTCAAAAGACGATTATGCTCACAAACCTGACTATTATATTACAGTTTTATACAAAGAGCTTTCTCTCATGAATACTGAAAATTCCTTGAGACGTAAAAAAGGAGTTATAATATGTATATGACAATGGAGCAACCTGAGAATGTTTCCGAAAGATGCAAAAACATATAAATAGAAAAAGGTTAAATAAAAAGACCCGCCTGGGTGGCTACGATCCGTTTGACCCTAATTTTACAACAGAAATTCACACGGTTTCTGATCTGTTTGAAGATGCTACATCCATAGCTCATACTATTAGGGAGATAACAGCTAAAACGCAAAGAAGAAGAAGAAGAAGAAAAACCTGAAGAGATGGTTAGGTGGTTTCAAGAGCATTTATTGTCAATTGGCGTTCTTCTTCTTAAGTTCCTCGTTCTCCAGACGCAGAGCATCAATCCTTGACTGGAGAATACTGATCATAGCCTCTGCACTCATCATCTCAAGCTTGAAAGTTTCTCTTTCAACAGACATTTGGTGAATCTCCTTCTGAAGATCGCTAACCATCTCTTGAGGAGATGCAAGTGGAGTAGGAGGAGAAGCTTCCTTGTGAGGACGTAGCTGCTGCTGCGAGCTTTCTTTCTTGTCGGAGATTCCCATGAGTGAGAACTCAAGCAATGCAGAGATGGCAGTGTTGGTGGCACCAGCAGATGATGAGATTAAGGTTGTTGGGTTGTCGACGGTTGTTGTTGTGGACGAACTATGGTCCTGTGTGTTCCTGCTTGAGTTGTTGGACTCGTTTTGGCGCCTACGTTTGTATTGGAGGAGAGGTAATGGAGCTTCTTTGTTGAGAACGCATAAAGAAGGAGGACGCTCATCTTCTTCTGCGTGCTCGCGTTTGAATGTTTCCTCTTCTTCATTATAATTATTATTGTTGTTATTCTCATGATGATTCTGTTGGTAAGGTTCGACACCCATTGGAGTCGTCTCTCTTGGTAGCTCGTTGATGTTAATGAGATTCTTGCTTGCTGACTGCATTTCCTACAACAAATTACAAGTTATGTGAATCCCAGAAGATACATAAAACATCTAAAACCAAAATGCTTGATCAAATTTGCAGATGACGATCAGAACGGAAGTTTTCACCAAAACACAATAATTTTTTTTTTTTGTTGATTCTTCTTCTGTTCAACAGGTACTGCTCAATTTCTTGAGTTCATATAACGCAAAAGGAGGATTGCAAGTCTCAAACAGTTTGTCATCAGCATGATTGAGGAAAAAACCCAAAGCAAATATAAGATATCTTGCGACTAAAGAGAGACGATTCATCAGATAAAATTGTAAGGTTGACACCTACAAGAGTTGATAGCAAACTTAATGGAATAGTCAACTTCAAGTAACTCAGCCTACTGACATAGCTCTTAAATACAAGCTTCACTTCAACATAGAGCTTTTTTGCATATAAGAAATATGGTATCTTGTAAATCAAGAGAGATGGTTCATATTCAGGGATCAACCAGAGAGTTTTAAGAAAGCACAAACCTGATCCATCTGGTTATTTCCATTGGCTAGTGGTAAAGGCTCAACCCTGACCCTAACATCAACTCCTGGAATCAGAGCTCCTCCATCATCACCCCATTCCTCTTCCATGAACGGCGCATATCTGTTCCCACTTGGTGGCCCAATGTTATTCTTGTGGAACACTCTGCACAACACATACGCATCCTGCTGCAAAAAAAAGAGATCAAATAGGATCTTTTGACAATATCAGATCAACCCAATCCGAAAGTGAACTCTTTTAGATAATACAATACCAGCAAGTTTCCATTTTTTTCGATTTCATATTCCACAAGGCGATACTCGTGCATGACCCAATTAGTCCGAAGCCCATCTGGAGCACGACCACTGTGGAAAACAAGCGTCTTTTTCATACCGAGCAACTGGGTATCACGGCGGATTTCTCTGTCTTTTCCGGTTGCTTTCCAATACCCTTTGTTGGTTGCTCGGTTCATTCTAGCGCCGTTCCCATACTTCTTATCTAACGCGCTGAAGAAGTACCATTCTTGGTCTCGAGTTTTCAACCTCGAAAACACTGAAACACACAACAGAACAAAAAAAAACTCAAACCAGACATAATAACAGTTGAGATATCTAAATACACAACAACAAGCTTCATTTCCTGAAACACAAGCAAACAAAACTGAAACACGAAATTCTACAGGAATCTATAAAAACTACATTTTTCCCAATCAATAAGTCGATTGGATAAAAAAAAGATTTCAGAGTGTAATAGCCTAAACATAGCAAAAGGTACGAACAAAGAATCTGCGACAAAAATGTTCCCGGGAACTGAAATCAGAGCTCATAAAGCTAAAACCTTTTCCCAGAATCGAGTGAGAAGACAAAACTACGAAGAAGCCCAGGCCACAAAAATCCCAAAATCAGAAGCAAATAATTCACAGAAAAAATAAAAAATTGAAGAGATTCAGAGAAACAAAGAGAGATAGAGAAACCCAAAGAACCTGCTAAATCCCAAGGCTCGTGCTTGTAGATGTCGACTTCCCTAATCGCATCGAAACGTACAGGTTTGACCAGAACCTTCCGCTTCAAGTAATAGCTGACGAGTTCCTCATCAGTAGGATGAAATCGGAAGCCAGGAGCAAGCGCCGTGGCCGCCGCAGCAGTACCAGGCGTAGTCGCCGAGGGAGGAGAGGACACAACAGCCACAGATTCGCGACCCATTAAGCAAAGGCCGTACTTGTTCTCGAGGGTTTCTTGTCAATCTCGCTTTCCCAAACCTCAAGAGACGAACATCAAATAAAGTTGGCAAATGGATATTTTAATTTGAAGGAGAAGAAACGAAAGAAAGAGAGATGGCGAAGATTAAAGGTACCTTCAATTGCAAGAAATTTAATGTTTTTCATTTAAGGTTCCTAGAAGGGACATTATTTCGGATTACAATTCTCATTTTTCATTTCATTTCCTTCACTTTTCTTTTCTTTTCTTTTGCAGTAAGAAAACCCTACTGCATTTGTTTTTGTCGTTTTATGCAGTATAATAAAGGAAAACACAGTCGTAGTGGTCTGAAAAATAAAGTATTCACGAAAATGGTTTTCGTTTTTTTAATATATTTTCTCCACCTGACTTTACTAAAAGTGTCTCACCAAAATATGTATAGTTGACCAAAAATGAGACAGTTTATATATAGTAGATATATCAAAAGATTTGACTACAAATATTTCTTTATTTTTTTGTTAAAAATATTAATTTGAAGACGATATTGATTATACAATTACTAAAATTATGTTAGATAGATTATGTAGAAACATATATTTAGATTATAAAATATTTTCTAATTTCTATGATATTTGTATTAATATTACTATATTAAACTCAAAGATCATTTTCTATAATATATCTCTTGTTAATATTCTTTTTTGGGTCATCCTCTTGTTAATATCTTATATATATATTTAATAAAATATCGAAATGCGGATAAGATTTACACACACGTTAGGGTAAGAGGAAATAATGATGTCGGTAATAAAACAAAAACTATACTATGGTTATTTAGATAAATCGCGATGAGTAAACCAAACAAAAAGAAGTTAAATGAGAGAAATTGATCCCCAAAAAAGGTAAATAGGAATAGAAGGTGAAAATAAGAAAGAAGTGAGAGGTACGTTTGGTTGCATAAGGATACTTTACCAATAAGGCAAGCTAAAGGGGGAAGAAGACTTGGTCCACACGAATCATCATCTTCCGCATTTTCTGTTTATATTTATTCATCTACTTTTATTTTTCTTCTTTTCTCTCTTTATCACTTAGTCCAAGTCCAAGCCAGTTCTCTTCTCTCTTTCAATTTCCAGTTCGTATAAAATAACCTAAACCTATATTAAAACTCCATTGGTTCTTTTATCGTTTTAGGTTCCTTTCTCTGACTAACGTAATAACAAAATTTACTTTCAATTGAAATTTCACAAAATTAAAGCACAATTAGGATTACAAAGATCATCTCTTATAATTATATATAGTGTGGAAAAAAAAGGAAAAAGTAAAATTCAACAATATTTATATACGCCATTGATATTTATATTAGGTTGTCAGCTAACTGACACCACTGTCCTCGAAAAAGGACAAAATGCTAAAATATCAAGACAAACATTTTTTTAAGGCTCATATATCAAAAAGGTTTGAGGCTCGTGTTTCGACTCTAGGCCACATGTCTTCTGGGCTTATTAAAGAAAGCCCACAAATTATTTGTAATTCATTTCCATAACGGACAAGCGACTGAGGTGAGGCCCTTCGCTATATTTCTCTCACAGATTGAACATAAAAACCATAGAACACAACAGTCAACAACATAAGACTCAAAGTCGAGTTGTATCAAGTTACAGCTGTTCAAAATCGAGTTGATTCAGAGGAATTCATTGTTGTATATACAGGGGAAGTAAGAACTTTAAGGGCTTTGACTGGATTTGGGATTTTATTTCTTTTGTTTTGAAATTAGTTGTATAGAAGAAGAAAGGGACAGTAACGGTTTCCTAATGTAATTAACGAATATTCATAGCAAATGATTTGATTTTTGTTTGTATACAGTTTCGAGTTTGACATTTAATTAAAGTATAAAGGGCATCATATTATACTGCATTTTGATTCTCTACACCTGACCTACATTTTTATTTTATTTTTAATGTCAACATGCAGGAGGAACAAGTATTGTGTCCGAAATGCAAATTTATCAAAAAGTGTCGGACCTGTCACGACCTTTCCGTGAACTTTTATTTACTTGAAAAGATTATGATGTGTTTTCTCGGGAAATACATTCTTCAACTAAAAGTACACATGAACGTGACATAAGTTTTCAAACTTGCACTTTTTTAACAGATCAACTGAAAATATAAGTAAATAAATATTCATATGTAAACTAAACTAGATTGTGGTATTTTTTAGAATGCTAGTAAAACAACTTCGGTTAAAAAGTATAAGAAAATTTCGTAAAACAAAGAATGTGGTGGTATTTTGAGAATTCCTCAAGTATACGAATTTTGGTATTTTTTTTTGTCTTGGTAAAACAATTTCGGGGTTTTGTTACAACCTAAAAAAAGTGAAAAGTCTGTAAAATAATAAAAAGTTATTTAATAAACTACCAATAATTTCTTAATATTACGTTCGTCGTACGCTATACTGGAATTTGAACAAAAAAACGGAGAGTAGGAATGTGTGATATTTATTATTATTGTGCAACCAAAGATTTAACATTTACATGGATATAATTACATAGCATCTGCATATATAGACAAAGACAAAAGAAAAATCGTGTGGCGATTCAATATTCATTCACTCGAGTCTTTGAGAGGCAAAAACCCCTCCTCAGTCCTCTCCTTAAAAAAAAAAAAAAAAAAAAAACTAGCCGTTTTAGTCGGAAGGGGAGTATCCTCCGGCTGCCATCTCCTTTTTTTGGTGGCGTTGGCTCCTATTCCTTAACGGCGTATGTTTTGGTGAAGTTACAGTACCGGTGGTTCGGTTGTCGGCCCTGTCTTCTCCGGTGGGGCAGAGGTGTGGATGATATCTCCCTTATATGCCGCTTGCGGTTAAGGAGACTCGGTGGTGGTTTTGGTGGAAGGAGACTCGGGTGGCAGTGTTGCTATGAGCAGCCACGAGTTGAGGCGACTAGCAGTATATTTACTGGCTAGCTCGGGATTCGCCGATTAGGGGTTATGTTTAGCCAACAACCTAATCGACGCCGGATTGGTTCTTGCTTTAATCGAAGTGAAGCTCTGCTGGCTTAAATAAGGGTTCGGTGGTGTAGCGATAGCGGTGGGGCCTGGGGGTAAGAGCTGTGTTGAGTCTTGTTGCTTGGTCGGGGACAAGAAGATGGAGGGCCCAGAGGTCTTCGTCTCTGCTCAGACTGGAAAAGGGATTACGGGTAAGATTTACCAGCGTTATTGGGTTTAGGGATGGATTTGTTAACCCCGGAATTGTTGATCGGAGTTGATGTCTCCCATAACCTTAACCAGTTCCAATATCTATAGTCTCATATTCCGTTTGTTTTTTTTTTCTGTGGGCCGTTGGGCCTTGGACCCCACTTTTATGAAAAAACCTGTTTTGGGAAGTTTAATGAAAATAGCTTTATTAAAAAAAATCGTGTGGCAAATGATGACTAATGAGAGTATATATATTTTCGTATAATACAGTATGTAAGTTTTCTTTTGAAAGGAAATTAAAAAAAAAAAACTTACAAAAACGGAGAAGAATCTTGCTAGTATTATACAAGCAAAGTATCAATAATTTTTCGTTACACAATGATTCATAAATTTCTGCCTAAAACTAAAAAAATAATAATAGTAAATGAATTCCGATTTCAGTAATGGCAATCCACCAATGTAGGAGCAGAAGACAAGACAAGAGACTTTTGTTCTTCTCTCTGTTTCTTCTGTTGTGTTTGTTCATGTTCTTGTTCTTGTTCTTGCTTTGATGCAAAGCTTAATCCGTTGACCCGATTCTCATCTTCTGGGGCAGGTAGATTCAGATCTAAATCTAACGACACAACCGCGCTCCTCGCTCTCTTAACCGGAGCCGGAACCGGAGTTTCTGACATCTGATCAAATGACATAGGCGACAATGACAAAGCCGTGTTTGCAGTGGCAGCAACTGCTACAGTCGCGGTAGAAGCGGCTACGGCAGCAACCACGGCGCCTCTATGGCGTCTCATATGACCACCTAAAGCTTGTCCGGAAGTAAATTCGGCTCCACATATCCCACATTCATGTACTTTAGTATTACCGGCTTTACCGTATACCACAAGCGATCTATGGTTACTGTTGTTAGGAGTTGTGGTGAGAACATTGTTGAGATGAAGAGAAACGGTATCGTTGTAGATAGACTTCTTGAGGTCATGATCAGAGTGAAGACCTGCAGCGGCTTTAGGCTTCTTATGGCTGGCTCTATGGCCGCCTAGAGCTTGGAAAGACGGAAAAGTCCGGTCACATGTTTTGCATTGGTAAACATAGTAACCGGCTCGTCCTCCACCGCCGTTTGTCGTGGTCCCATTAGATGAAGATGTCTCTAGAAACCTTCTGCTGCTAGATCTATACGCGTTGTTGTTGTTACCTGGTTCCTGGTAACTTAACATGAGCTGTCGTGTTTGTTGTTGCGGGTGGTTACGGTTATGGTGGGGAAGAGAATGACCTTGGGAAAGGAGGATCAAACAATTAGCCATATCTTGATCTTCCTCGTCAGTAGCGGCCTTCAATGTGGCATTGTTGTGGGAAGATGAAGACGCAGAAAATGAAGATGTCACATCGTTGATCAAAATATTGTTATCATTGTTGTTGTTGATGATGATCTCATCATTGAGACTCTTCTCCTTGGAAACAAGACTAGTGGACTCGTCTTCGGCATCCGATTCTTGGGAAGACATAGGAGGAACAATAGAGAAAGGGATTGGGGACTGTGGCCGCTGCCGTTTAGTCCGCTTCCCTTTAAGAATCAAGGATTGCTCCCTAGCGGCTGTTACCGCCTCTGCGGCTGCTTCCATTGGATATACAGAGAGAATCAAAGATAAGGGATTTGGAATTTATCTATAGATGAATCAGAGAGAATTGAAGATGAAGATGATCAGCTTTAAGAATTACACACACATATATATATAAAGTATGTATCTGTGTGTTAGGAGAGATGTGTGTGGATTGAAAAGATGCATACATAAATAGAGAGTGATTTAGGGAGAGGAGTCAAAGAGAGACACCACATTCACAAGTGTGTGGAATATGTTGGACTTGTCATTTTGCAACCTCTTAAATTTTAGTACTTCTGTTATTGTCTCTATTACAATTTTCCCAACTTGGCAAACCCATCACAATATACAAGAACTAGAGAGAGGAGAGAGAGAGAAAAAACATAACAAAAATGTGTAAATTTAGACAATTACTTGAGTAATAATGTTTTGTCTCTTCATTATCCCTTTCTTTTACTCTGTATAACAACTTATTTCTTGAAATTAGTTCTGTTTTAAGAATTGCACATGTGTTCTAAATTCAAATGATTTTCTTTCATAATAAGAAGCTGATCAACATTATCGACTTATCAAAACTAGTCCCGAAATACGAAATGGCAGAGCTTACAAATACCATATTGTATACAATGTGGAGTAATCATTCCTTCTTAATATTATTGTAATGTGTAAAATAAAGGATAAAAACCTTTCACTAAATTTGTTATGTTGTTACACATTGAATTTGACATTACTGCGAATGGTTACAAATAAAGATCGAATTTTAACTAGACACAGTATTTCAATCCTTCAAAATATTTCATGTAACAGTAGTAAATTACGGAAACAAGTTTCAATCTTATTGTTATGTGATCTTCTTCTTCCATCTTTGAGAAAATGTTCATGATTTAAAAAGAAAGAAAAGAAAACGGATGTAGAGGCTAGCTCAGAGATTACTTTGGGTGAACTATTGTATATATTAATGATAGTGCAAGCCTGGCTCTCACGGAATCTACGGCTCTCCGTTCGTCTCTTTCTACCATTACTCCACTCCATCTTCTTTCTTTATTTATTTTTGGCTAAATTACTAATACGTATACGTACGCATCTCTACGTACACACATGTTCGTTTAATGAATTAATACGTTATCCAATTAATATATAAAATTAACACACACACCAAAAAAAACCCCTAAGTCCAACTAATTTGTCGTAAGAGTGCGACGAATAATTCCCTAGACTTGAGACAATAATTTAGGTAATGCTAAATAATGAGCAAGTCTATTAGATTGAAACCAATTCATGAGACTTTCGTGATGACCAAATATATGTAGAACTGAGTGCAAGTAAGTTCAAGGTGATAATATGTTTGTAACTCGATGATTTTTACATTTTCAACAATCATGCATGTTCGCATGTATTATCAACTACTGATATATATATATATATATTTATTTTTTTCAAAAAAATTTAACTGAAAGTCTTCTATGGTTTTCTTATAAATCAACGTTCCAAAATATAATAATATAGTTAACACATGTTGGCGTGTGCATGTATTGTGAAGTATATGCTTTGTTCATGGTTGCATGATGTGAAGAGCACCAACTTCACGTAAAGAATATTACTAAGTAACAAGATATCAACAAATGCAGCTCATCGGTCGTATCTCCAAAACTTTTCAGATTATCTATCGATAAATAAATATCGATATATTTGTGATTTATATTGATTAATTCGAACGATTAGGAATAACATTGGGCAATCTGCATCTTAAAAAATGTAGAGAAAATAATTTCAAAAATGAAAATTAAACTTTAAACCATTTTATATAAAATGTATAAACGAGACATGATCTTTATTCTTGTGTTAAAACTATATCTCAAATTTATATGGCAATGAAAATGGATAAATAGCATAAAATTAACGGGTGCGAAAAAAGAAGCATAAAACTAACGAAAAAAGAAACCAATTTTCACTACATATTTTTTTTCGTTTAGTTACATTTTACAGAGTACTTTACTTTAGTGTAACAAAGATGAATATTTGAGTAGATTCAGTATATTTTGGTCGATAGTGTGGCCTTCTAACATGTTCACACACAAATACGCATAATGTTTTTTTTTAAAGGCATGCATATATAAAATAAGGCCAATATCATAGCTTTTAGATGAAATAAAGAGATCTGAATATATGGGTGAATTAATTTTATACAAAGTCTACTCTCCATTGTTGAATGTTATTAATAGTTAATTAGCACAAAGTAAAAACGATAGTGACCAATAATTGCTTATTGCGCGCCAATGGTTAGGGAAGAGCCGACTGGATAACATGGAGTACATGTAACCACAATATATATATATACAATAGACATTAGTACATACTTTCCTTATTATATGTACTCAAGTAAGTACGGGAAATGGAATTATGATAAGCAAGTATAACTTAAATCAATTTCATTTTTTCCCTTTAATTACATCCATTAAAAAAATAATCAAAATCCCATACATAGCATGGCAAAAATTTTAAAAAAAAACTGAGAATCAAAATACTATGAGCCAAAGTCAAAACTAATCAATAACATTTGTAAAAGAAAAAAATGAGTTTTCTGGAAAATCTTTTTAAAAATAAAAATTATATATTTACTAGTGTAAAGTAGCAATTTTACTGAGTTTGACGAATTTTTTCCCCTAATTATCGACATGGGAAAAGGATAATTGTACCACATGTTTATTTTATTTGATACATAGAACTCAGTTGTGCCAAAAGTATTTTTAGATCTTTACCAAAAAAAAAAGATGAAGTAACGCTTAGATAAATCAAAGATAATCCACAAAAAGCGGTGTCATGAGAGAAGATAATGGGAGAGTTAAGGAGAACAAGTCGTTCTATATAAGTTCGTTCCTTTTAGTTTTAGAAGAAGAAGAAGAAGAAGAAGAGATTTTAATTATTAAGTTGTGCCTTCTTCTTAATCTCGTGTCTTCTTTCATCGTCGCACGTTTTTTACATACTGAAATTAAAATAAAAATAAACATTAGAATAAAAGATAAAGTAAAAAGCTGACAGAAACAAATAAATATCTCAAAATAAAACTGAATATATTTTCATCAAAAAAATAATGATTATCTCATGCACAGTTTCAGCCAATTGTTTCATGACTTGTACAAGAGATGCTATGTTCAATGAATTAAGCCTTTCCTTGTCTATATTGGTTGAGTTTTTGTCGGTCGACTTGACTGAAAAAATGGACGGATAGTATATTTGTCTTTTTCTCATTTTTTTCGAGGTTATTTGTCTTAAATAGATAACCTACTTAATTATAATAGTTTATTTATTTAATTATTTATTTATTGTTAATAGAAGATTTCATAAAAAAAAAATAGCTGAAAACAAAAACTATTTTGAGTTTACAACTTTACATAGATTTATTTCGAGTTTAACAATTTAGACTGAGTGAAGTCGAATTTTATTTCATTTTTCAAATAAACAAATATGACAAAAGAAAACTGAAACATTTTTTTTTACTCAGAAATAGATGATACATAATATATTATAAACATTTTTTGTTTGCTTTTTTTCACCGAAGTGTAACAGCCTAACATGCAAACTTTCATGGAGGAGATGATAAATACATGTCAAGAGGAAGATGGTAAAAGATCAAAAGACCAAGTTAGAAGAATATATGGAGGTCAATTAAAAAAAAAAAAGATCATGGTTCTGACAATTTTGATTCAGTTCATCAACAATTTGTTTGTTCAGTCTTGGTTGCAATTTGTACAAGATGAGAAACACGTACGAACCGGTAATACCTAGATATTCAATGAACTAATTTTTTATATATTATTTTGATAAATTCAATGAATCCAAACTATACGTATATACATTTATTTGTTTACAATGAATACGTATATAAAATTTTATTTATACTATAACACCAAAATCAAATAGAAGTTGGCTTAATAAGCATTAATTAGCTTTACAGAAATGATTTATAAAGGTGGAAAGCTTTAGTTTTTCTTCCAAGGATAGTCGAATTTTTCTGGATCTTTATTTTTGACTAAGTAAATGCCATCAGGTTTGGAAATATATAAGCGTAATTGACCACATCGAGGAATTGGAGATCTTCCTCTGTATGCTCTGAAATATTGAGAAAACGTGCCTTGCTGTAAAGTGCAGTGCCATACTGTCCTTTCAAATGCAGCCTCTTTGAAGTTAATTCGAAATGGCGTTTCGTTATACTTCACTATTCCCACAGATCGATCTTTTTTGTTTGATTCACAACTCACTTTGAGAGTACGACCTGGACCCAGTTGGTTTCTAAATTCCATCGCGCACTGTTTGCATGCATCGTTTAATCCAACATATAAACTAGCGATCAACAAAAATGTACTTATGAGACGATTCTTTTTTTTTTTGTTTTTCTTTTTTTTTTCTTTTTAATTTAAAATATATGTCGTACTAGCATGAGTTTAAATAGAAGAGTGAAGTCTAGCTTTTGTTTATTTTTGGAAAATATAGAGTTTTAAGGGCCATGCAAAAATTGGAACACAAATTAACGTAAACCAGTTATACTCTTGCGGCAAAGAATTTAATTAATTCCAATAAGTTAGGCTGGCCAGTAAGATTAACACACTAGAACTCGGAAGTCGTAATTTCTGAAATAAATTTTAAGATAGGAGGGTTATTAGGAGTTAATTTTTCTGCTAAAAATAGTTAAGATCTTGTGGCGTTAATAGTTTTCCAACAGACCAATAGAAAGTACTTAGAACAATTAGACATACTTTAAATAAGTACTCAATTCATATCAACTAGGGGTTGTTTCGCATTACCTGCGTGATATTTATGTGTTTTGTAATTAGATTATCAAGAGGAATGTAACACATTGATTGTAGAGTACTGCACTACCTATCTAACAGTAGTTAGTTAATACTATGAGTTTAAGAAAATGTAAGATAATTAGCTTTTGAAATAAATCAGTTTTTGATAGATGTGGTTAACTGATCGAAAACTCAATACAAAGCCATTTCAGGGAAACTGATCCATCTTGGGAACATGATATTGATATAACTCTCATCTGGATTATACCTAATGCGTTTGAACACCCTTCCCTTCATAATTAAACCTATAACTCAATTAATAAGTGAAAGTTACAGTCAAATAAATATTTTGAGTGGTAAAAAAAGAAGGCGAGTCTAATGAACTCATACATGATACAACAATAGACTGGATACGAGAAACCACCAACAAAACAAATTAAAGAAAAAGGGTAATGATAAAATTATCACAAGCATGATAAACACAAAGAAATTCACATAATCATGACGTGGAAACTGTTGGCGTTTTGTGATTAAAAAAAACGAGAAATGAAGAATTGCTTTCTTAATAGCAACCCTGGCCTCCAAGTTACAAAGTTTGACCATTGATCCATCTTTGGAACATGATATAACTCTCCTCTGGTTTATACTCTGCTGTGTGTCCTCCTCCCTATAATAAAACAAAGCCACAATTTTATCAAGAAACATAAAACTTAAAACCGCAATCAAAATGTTGAGTGTAAAAAAACAAAAAAAAAAAAGGAAAAGACTTGCTTTGATAGTAGCAAATGTCATCTTATTGGCATAAGTCCTTGTGTATCTGCCAGAAAAATCGAGAATGTAATGAGCTCGTACGACAATAACAAGAGAAACCATTGGAAATAAACAGGTACTACCCAGCGATTTGATCGCCTATCATCCATGGTCTCCAGTCATCAATGAGAGAATAGTTCAGAGATCTAATCCAAGTTTCAGTTCCAAGAAAAGGCACTAGCATGTCGTGATCACCACTAGTCATACCAAAATAAAAAATAAAATAAAAAAAACTTCACAAAGCTTACAAAAGTCTTGAATCTTGTAGCATTTCTTCAATAGGAAGAGGTTAAACTCTGACCTGAAGATGAGAGAACGATAGCCATCGATGCTGTTATTCATGTGGTAAGGTATGCTACTTTTAATGTCACGAGTGTAAGGTACGTCGAAGTAACAACGTACCCATTCCCCTATACTCTCCTGCAATCATATATCCTCCTAAAGGGTTTGGCACTTTTGTACAATAAAAAAAAAACTTAAATTGAAACTTTTGTCCTATGTAGAGAACCTTATCTACTTGAAGAGCTCTCTGCACGCTCTCATCATTGGCCCAGTACTTAGTTAACAAATACCTATACATCTGCAAATATAACCTTGTAAAATATATTTTTCTCTCGATAGTTTAACAGAGAGCAGGATATATTACTTACTGTTGACTAATGCTCATTTTGTGGTCAAACCAATCAAGTGAAACTGAATGAGAAGAACTAGTACTTACAATCAAATTTGTGGTTATTTTCTAGTTTACTGTAGAAGCAAAAGTTGGTAAGAGAGGTGGTGAGTGGGTTGTGCTTTAGTGTATTAAAAGGAAAACATATAACCGATTTCTATTACGCAATTAAGTAATGATATTTAAGTTGCTCTTCTCTAAACTCTAAAATAGTTCACTTAAACTTTCAATCCGAGATTCAAAGAAACAGATCATGACCTGCAACTTGATGAAAAGATCAACACTTACGTAGCAATCAGGAGATGTCTCTTTACAATTTGGCGTCGTTACAAGGGCTATGTTTATTCTATCAGTGCACTATAAAAAAACATAAATGTCTAAATTAGTGATGATCTAGGCGGACAGAACATCAACTAAAATTTCCATGAGTTTGTGTACATACCTTTTGATATTCTTTAACGAGTTTCAAACATTCTGTACTACGTGGATCAACATTTGTATATTCTCCTTTGCAAATTCTCTTCATTGACTGCAAAAAGAAAAGAGTTTTGAAGTGCTTGTTATCTAACTTTCATTGTGGGGACAAGAAAGAAAAGCATGCCATGATTCATACCTCGTAGAGTTCATCAGAGATCAATGCCATTCCATGAGCATAAGGAATGCGATAGTTATAATCATATTCAGATTCTGTTGATGGGTTTCCAAGCACATAGCCCTATTTTTTCTTTTTGTTAAGAGTACCGTAGAAGAAAAAGATAACTATCTATTTGAATGCTCGAGGAGGTAATTATATCCATGAACCTGAAGATTTATTGGTGGTTTGCAGCATATATAATTCCCTGCATCATCATGTTAAAGTATTAAGACACGAGATTCACATAGAAGGGCTAAGAGTGGAGATAAATGTGAAAAAAACAAAATGATACCTTTAGAGATTTCTTGAACAAGTGCAGGAACAACCATACCAGAATAAGAATCTCCACCTACATAGAAAGGATTGGAGGAAAACTCTTGATGCTTGCGTAGCCACTGCATAACAACCAAAACCCCAACATGTGTCTATACATAAAGAAGATATGGTTTCAAGAAACTCAATAAAGTTAAAAAGTTTTTTGTTTAACCTTTTGAAGAAACTCATGGATCCTCTTGGCTTCTCCTGAATCACTGGGTTTATTAATAAGTTGAGTTCTTGAGTATGAAAAGCCAGTTCCAACAGGCTGATCCAAATATATAATATTCGAAACCTGATAAAAACAAAATCAATATACAAGTTAAAAGATGAAGCACTGTGGATGGTTTGTGAGTGGTCTAATGAACACAATACCTTAGTCCATGAATATACAGTAGAAAGCAAGGATGGAAGAGTTCCATTGTAAACCTCAAGCTTCATAGTCATAGGCCCTGCTTATATATATATATATATATTTATTTTGGATTCAGTCAAGTCACAGAAGCCGGATAGACAGAACACAACAACGAGTGTTCAATTTAAGATTTGTACCATTCTCATAAAGAAGACCAGAGATAGAAGAGCAGCCAGGTCCTCCACTTAACCAGAGAAGAAGAGGGTCTTCTTCTGGATTCCTCTGAGACTTGATAAAGTAGTAAAACAGTTGCACTTGCTCTTCATCACTAACACCAACATACCTTTTATTCACAAAGAATCATATATTAAGATTAGTGTCCAAAAACATTAAACTTGAAATCACAAGCAGATAAAACAAACCCAGTTTCGAGCTGAAAAGGAAGAGGGCCTTCAAAACCAGGAAGAAACTTGACGATAGAAGCAGAATCAGCATGTTGACTGGAGATAATAATAAGTAGAAGAAGAAGCAGAACAGAGGAAACATAGGCCTTAGCCATTCCGTTATCTGAGAAACCGATGCCTTCTAAGGGCACTTAATGTTTTTTTTTTTGTTTAGTAATTGTAATAATAATAAGCACACAAAAGGCGTACCGTAGTTAACTTTGTTTATTCATCCTCGCTGTCGCTGTCGCTGTCTCCATTAGAGAAATTTTGGAAGTTGTCACGTTTTTTCAAAACAGATAAAAAATAAGTACTCTATATATTACTACTTTTTAGGCGTCTCTCTCTTGATAATGATATCTTTTAACACTCTTTATGAACTTGGTGACAAAATCCAGATATAATCCGTCTTCTTCTTTCTCCGGTTAATTGAAGAGGGCGTATGCATTATCGACGCCAATAATTGCATCGATAGTCTGCAGAAGCGTCCATGATTATGTGATGGCTGAAATTGAAATCTCCCGCCGCTGAATATTTTTGGCAAAGAATAAAGATGTTGATTTTGGATAAGGAAACCAATATAATTTTGGTCAAGTGACCGATTAAACTCTACAAGTTTCGGGAAGAAGACGGGTGACCTTGAAAAACACCACTGGGCCATCAAAGTCAAATCAAGGGCCCAACTTATGATTTATTGTTATTTTATCACCGCTCAACATATTTATTCATCAATATTGCTTTTTACCTACTTTTTTGTTTTTGTCGTGTACTAGTCTAGTTATCAACAAAATATCGTTTTGTACTCTTGTTTATTCTGTAATATACATATTTGCATTATTTTTTTTTTCAGTCAACTAAATTATTTTGTAAGATATTGTTTTGTACTTTTGGTTATTCTTTAATACACTTTAAAAAAAAACTGGATGCGAGTATTATCGGAGAAAAATGTATTTATTGGATTTTAAGTCCTTTGTAATAAATTAGAGTATGTAAGTCCTTCCGAAGAATGAAGAAACGTGAGCAGCAACGCCTCAAAATGGATAAATGAACGAACTTGAATTGTTATGGATTTGTAAATAGGTCCAATATAAAGTTGTTTTTAATATATTTGGTTTATTACCATATACAACTAGAGACCAATAAATCATTTTTTCAGGCGTATGAATCTGTTGTTTCATACATCGACACACATACAAACTTCGGCATATACGAGTTCTCATGGTTATAATAAGATACTAAATCTCAATCCACGTCAGAGTTAAACTGACCAAGTACCACTGAAACTAATGGGATTCCTAATACAATTTGATCCCACGGACCAATTAATTCCAACCTTTTTATTTAGTAGAGTAAGAATCGTTCACATAGGTTCTCCATCAAACCGAATTAGACCTTTCAATCCGCTGTCTGTAAAGCAGCGATAAGCCAATTACACTCGCTAGCTCTCATTGATCTCAAAGAAGTAAAAGCACCTACCAATATACATTGTGAAATTGTGATTATATAGCATCAACCAAAAGCTCATTCAACACAAGTGAAGGCACATAACCAAAAATATAAGAGGCTCAAGAAAATATTCAGTCTAGAGTGACTTAGAAGCTCCTACGCACGCATCTTCTCCTTAAGTGAGACTTCCTTGTATGATTTTATTTTCCCAGCAGCTTGCCTTAAAGGTCTTCCAGCAGCTGTTTTTCTCATATCCTCTGTTTCATCGCTTCTTGGTTGGTTCTTTGATTCTCTTTTAAGCTCCATTGAAACTGAACACGATATCTGACTAGACTCCTCAACAATGTCATCGTGCAAAGGAGGATCTGCGGATCCTTTGATGTCGCCCTGAGACTTAATGTTTGCATATTGTCGTCTTGAAGAGAATCTGTCAAGTATACCATTTCGATGTACAGTCTTAACTATTTTCATTTAGCGGAATATAGAGAAATTATCTCACTACAAAACCTGCTTTTTCCGGTTGTCTCTTCTGTGTCATGTGGTTCTACTGCTTCGGGTTTAGACCCGATTGACTGTTCGATTGCAGAGCAACTGAAATGACATCCGTAAGAAAAAGCGGAAGTGGCATCAATGTACTTGGTTCGTGGATAAGTTATCAATCAAGAGGAATGGAAAAAAGAAAGAACATGTGCTGCTTCTACAAACCCGGCAATTGTAGCAATCGCTTGATCATCATGTAGACCATTCCAGTTTTCAGTCACGCCCAGCTCTTGGAAATTAAACCTCACAGACTGTCTTCTCAGAGATACCCTGCAAAAAAACATAAAACCCCATTAGATAACAGCCTCAACTCTGTAATTCTTCATAATATATAGAAAATTTATCTATCACTACAAAACCTGCTTTTCCCGGTTGTCTTTTTTGTGTGATTTTGTTCGACTGCTTCAGGTTTAGACCCGATAGACTGTTCACTTGCAGAAACTCTGAAATGGCATCCATAGGTAAAGGGGGAAAAACGCAAGTGATATAAGTGTACATGGTTTAGGAATAAGTTATCGATCAAGGGAATGGAAAAAGAAAGAACATGTGATGCTACTACTCACCCGGCCTTTGCAGCAATCTCTTGATCATCATGTAAACAATTCAAGTTTTGTATAACACCCAGCTCTTGGACATTAAACATCGCGGACCTGCGAAAGATAAAATCACATTTTTAGCAATCTTTAGAAGGGAACACAACTTACATGTAGGGCCTAACGCTTATTGCAGACCTCCTCCTCCTGGTTGTCTCTATACTTTCACGGAAGCTTTCAGATGGCTCAGGTTCTAGAGATTTTAACCGGGCGGAACGCCTTCTCAAAGGGAACCTGCTTGAAACAGAGAGTGCAAACTCACTAGTCACATCTTGTAGTCTTCATCCGCTTTGAATGTTATACATATATTTGAAACTGGAAAAAGGGCAGTTAACAAACCTTGCCTTCTCTTCTATTTCTTTGGCGTAAAACACTTTTTGCAAGTTTTCTGTTTGGCTGGTTTCTCGAGATTTAGAACTGACAGACTGCCTTCCTGCACTATACCTGCAGCAAAAACAGCTCCAAGAAAAATAAAAGCACAGATAAGATAATGAAATACAAATATATATAATTATCATCTAATCGAGTTGAATAAATGAACCTCTTGCTTTGGACATTGTCGTTTATATGGTTTTCAGAATCGAGGACGAACTCCTTTTTATCAGCAGCATTGTCACCATCAGAGACCAACTTCCTATTGTCAATGTTGTCTTCTGTCTGACATGTCTCTCCCGGTCTGCCAATAATATCTAATACTTCGTACTTGGCTGGATTCTTCCATGTAGAAACTCCCCTATAAAGAAAAGCAACAAATCCAGGATAACCTAATTGCCCAAAAGTTTTTAGTGTTTACTAGACAATGGATGAAACATCAAGCACATTGAGCAAGAGAGAGACTGAACCTTTTACTGCTGGCTTTCTCATTTATATGGAATGAGTTAACGTTGGAGCTCTCTGAAGCTGAAAATGAAATGGAAAAGTCATTAAAGGTGAATAGAGAATCCTAGGATCCGCAATGAATTTAAACCTTGCATTTCATGCTTGACTTTTGCTTGATCTTACCATTCTTATGATCCGCCTCATTTGGCTGATAGGTTTTGCAAGCCCCACCATAGGCGTTTGCAGAAGAAAACATGTGAATAATAAAGCAGCAGGGTGATCGTATCCTATTCCAGAGGTCAATAAAAGCAAATTCTCATAAGTACCTTGAGTTCTGATGCATGAAGTGTACATGGAAGGGTATTCTCCTGGAAAGAAAAGGTGACAAGTTTTTAACTGAATAACTTTTTCGTTTGTAATTGTGGTCAACGAAAATTACATACAAATCAATAACATACCTTAAGCATTGTTTTCCTGGCCATGAATAACCCATTCCTGCAACCAAGTTCGTGCTGCAGTAGCTTTAGCTGAAATGCACAGCAAATTTTAGCTGAAGAACTTATAATCAATGATTAAGCAAGCCTGTATTTGACCAACTTGGGTTCCAGAAAAGACATACCTGGTCTTTGCTTAGATTGAACTCCTGCCAGGAAAGAATAATGAAAAATAACTTTGAAATCACACTGTAGATCTAGTATTCCCAAAATCATTTCCAATTGAATCATACAAATATGAGATGTACCGCCAAGATACGAGTGTTTGCCTGTGCAAGTAGCAAATTCTGTTGTTGAACCTTCTGAAAGTTAATCCTGAGTTTTTGCAGCTCACTTTTGATTCTACTGTAATCACAAAACAACAATAAGTATTAGCAACAAATAAATGTAAACAAAACTTTCATATATTCGAACAAAGATTACTCTCTCTCCACGACGATTTTCATCAGTCTCATATTTTCCTGCAAAAACAAGTGGATAAAGACCCTGAATAAGTACAGTCACGAAAAGAAAGAAAAAAATCCATTTCCCAAATTCCAGTCATAAACATTTTAATGAACTCTAAAATGGTATAAGCAGTGCCTTTTGAAGATTTTCAGCGTTTTCTTTTGAAGATTGTTGCTGCTGTTTTGCTCCCTGGTTCATTACTGTTTTCTGATTCTGCAAATTAGTGATGTCCCCAAGTTTTTTTCTCGGTTCACTGTTCATCAGAGGTTCCAGAACCATTCTCTCTCCTTTTGCTTTGTTAGTAGTCACACCTACAGTTTTCATTACGAAATTCAAACAAATATAAACATAAACAATCATGGTAAAGCTAGCAATCTCGTGTAAATCGATAATGACAACAGACACCGCGCCAAGAAATTTCATCGAAATGAGATTGAAACAAACGGATGCGAAGAGAGAAACGAACAATTAGCGGAAGATCCACAATGGATTAGATTACTGAGCTCAATTTAGCATCTAAATAGGAACAAAACAATCTGAAATCCCAGTGAAAGAATCTCCCGAGATGTGAGCTCTCTACTTAAAAATCCAAACACAGAACTAGGAAGACGAACAGATTGCGAAGAGAGATTAGGTAAGCAAGACTAAATTCGAACCTTCACCGGCGTGATCACCGACTGTAAGAACCGTTGCTCGAACCATAGTGAAACCCTAATGGCTCGTCCGTAGCTATCGGAATCGGAATTTGAAAACCGGAAGGAAGAAAGAGATACAAGGAGGAAGTGAGTGAGTAATTGAGTATACGACTTACGAGGGTAAGAACAGAATCAAATTGCATGTAGAGGCTCTTATTTCCTTAAATATTTAGATAAGTGCTTGTAATTGGAGATCAGCCTCAGCAATTCCCGCCAGTTTTAGCTTTTTATTTTATTTTTCATAATTCGAGTACTATTTTGATCCGGTTTAAACGTAACCGATTCGCTTGCTTTATAAATTTTATAAAGATGGGATAAGAAAAAAAAACTGAGAGACGGAACGATATGAAGCGTCACCCTTCCGTGGCTGCCTGGGTACATTTCGCTGGTGTATATTCCAAGTCTGATTCCGGTTCCAGATTAAAATGCTTGTTTTGTTTTTATAGCTCTGTTTTAGGTCAGTTTCTACCATATATGTTGAAATCAAATAAGACTGAGATCGTTTTGGTTTTTAGTGATCTTGAGAAGTTTTAAGGTAATTGGGTTCAGAGTTGTATGTCTATCAGAATCAGTCATGCATTCGTAAACCAATATATAGCTAAACATCCAGAATCAGAAACTAAGCATCATTATGCTAAGACTTCCAAATTTCCAATTATCAGATCTAAAACATTTTCATCATATTTTCATGTGCATACTAGTCAATAATCATACAACTGTCTGACAACAAAATCAAAATTAATCTAAAGAACATCTTGTAGTTACTCTTAAAGAATTTCTATTGATAAATTAAGAAGTAAGGAAATATCGAATTATTATCTAAATATTTGTGTGCCCTCTCTCAACGTTATACAGATAACCCATCGGGTAAAGAAGACAAAGCATTGCATTTATAAACATAAATTGCATATGAGCAGTGACTAGTGAACAACAACATGAACAGTTTATTTACTAAGACTTACAGTAAAATGTACAATGTTCAAAGAGTGTCTCCAACTTATGGTAGTATGTACTATTGTTGTCCATATGCTGAAGTCAGACATGTCAATCCTTAAGAAAAGGAAGGCGTGTAAAGGTCGTCCCCACGCTACCATCTTCTTCTTTCTTTGGGGATGAAGACGGCAACATTTTCTTGGTGGATCGACGAGGAAGAATCTGAAGGCGTGGGTTAAGGTGAGTACCGAGATTCTCCACTGCGAGTTGGTAACTCTCTACCAGCTCTAACTGCCGAACTATTATATCTGACCGTCTAGGGAGAAGCTCCACTGGTTCACCTCCAGGGATTACAATGTATTCTATTGCTAGACGGACTTCCTGCGTTCCAACAACATGGGTATATCAGTAGTTATACTCGCAAGTCCCTCTAATCTATAATCACTGAAATGAATTGAGCCTTTTATAACATGATATGTAGGAATCTCTATGGGGAAACTCCAAGAATATTTACAGAAGGGGGGGGGGGGGGGGGATGAGAGTTTACCTCGAGGGCATCAAGTTCTTCTAAACTGGGTTTGCTCTCAGGAGCATCATCTTTGATCTCTATATCATCAACAGAAACTGTTTCTATGCTTTTAGGGGCTGAGCCAAATGATTCTCTCCCAAGGATCATTCGGACTGCCTTGACCATCTGAGCCATTGTGGTTGACTGCAAGGTATAAACAAGAAGAAATAAATGAATCTAATTGCTAACAAAAATGATTGCAGTGAATCATCATCAGTCATGCAAGAAGAATGATACCTTAATGACAAATATCGGTAGCTTATGTAATTTGGCAACACGACGGATTGATGAATTCTGTTTCAATTCCGAACTTGAGGCTAGAATGACATCTGCTTCTCCAACATCATCTGTCACTTCTATTTCGTCATCTAGGCCCATAACTTCGGCTACTTGAAGGAGATCAGCTTCAAGGACCTAGAACACAATCAGAGGATAACGTATCAATATTGTTAGTATACTTGGCTGTTTAAGATCAAGATTTTTCCAAGGATCAGAAAAGTCAGACTTAGAAGCTAGAGAAATAAAGATCAGGTTCTTTACATTGTAAGTATAAACATGAACAGGTGAGATTCTTGGGCTCGTGTATATGTCACTGCTGGCCTTATTATACCGAACAGGACGAAAATCTTCATCTTCGTCATCAGAAAGCACTTCACTTGCAAAATTTCTATTGAGCAATGGTGCAGGCTCGTCTTCAAGGTCCTCCAAAGGAATGGGAGTCACTAACTTATGAGGAGCATCATCTTCACCACGAATTTGACGGATCTCAAATGGAGCTGATTTCCCTATAATAGCCAAGAAGTTTGTTTTGTTTGGTTTTCCCTTTTGTTTGCTCAAATTCACTATCAAGAGAGGGGCACATTTAACTTACCAGCTAGTATAGCGTCAACAGTGACATCGAGTCTTTGATGAACACGACACTCGGTTCTCGATATCATCTCTACAGCACAAGTAAATGTTGGAGGTCCTTTTCTTTCAAGAATTGTCTTCTGCACTTTTCTTTTCCTTGCTTCTTCATCACCAAGAGTCACACTCTGTGTAAAATAAATCAAATTAAGGTTGAATCAGATAACAAGAGAGCCAAAAAAAGAGACCAAAGTTGTAGTTCAAAGGTCATACCTCAATGCCACCAATAAGGATTTGTAAAGAAGGATTTTTGATAATGTTGTCTATAGTCATCCCATGAGCAGTTGCAACAAGCTGAACCCCTCGTTGGGCAATAGTGCTGGCAGCTAAAGCTTCAAGCTCGGTTCCTATCTCATCGATAATGATGGCCTCAGGCATATGATTCTCAACGGCCTCAATCATAACCTGTGTGAGGTTTTTAGCATGAAGGACTAATTAAATACAGCTAAGATCCTTTTGATTCCCTCCTACACCATATTATCACAAGGTTAAAGAGTTGAGAGACAATACATCATGCTGTAAATTCACATTTGGAACTTGCATCCGCCTAGCACGGCCGATTCCAGAATGAGGAACATCACCATCACCTCCAATCTCATTTGAAGTATCAACAATCACTACACGTTTCCTGTGTTCATCAGCTAACATTCGTGCGATTTCTCTGTACAAAAAAACTAACATGTATCAATAGTAGTTTAAGAGCAACCAGCATCTAGAGATCATCAGATTATAAGTTCATAGTGATGCACAAACCGGGATCTAAATCAGTGTATATACCTGATTAAAGTTGTTTTACCAACTCCAGGAGATCCTATGACCAAGATTGATCCTCCTCCTTCTATCAAGTCTCTTATAATGTCAGCACTTCCTGATACTACTCGACCCACTCGACATGTTAGACCAATTATTTGCAGTTTCCGGTTACGTATTGCGCTTATACGATGCAAAGATCTGTTTATCCCCGATCGGTTATCATCGGAAAAATCTCCAACCTTAATTGAACAAAATTAATCTTCCCATCAGCTCAAATTCATCAAAACAGTTGATCATTAGCAGTGATAAGCTGAAACACTAGAGATATTAGTTGCATGTGTTAGATCAGAGATACACACCTTTGATACCGCAAGCTTCAGATCTTGCTGTGTCACAGGCTGATCTGAGATCACCCAATCGCCGGAAGGGAATCTAGCCAGTGGCTTTCTCCCTAAATCCATCACCACTTCAATCAATTCCCCGATTGCCTCGTGCTTAACGAGCTCCTTCCTTGTAGCTGGAGGAAGAATCTCGAGGAAAGCGTCGAGCTCCACCGTAGGCGGTGCCGTCGATGTAGAGTTCGTCGAGTCAGCTGACGGTGACCGAACATCGAAACTGAATCCATCAGACGGTCTCCTTACGGGAGATGGCGACGACGCCGGAGACTTCGATGAAGCGATTCTCTGACGTGCACCACGCGTTCGACGGAATGAGGAAGAGGAATCGGATGAAAAAGCGGTTGCGGTAGTGGAGATTAGCCGGCGAGATGCTTGCCATGAGCTGTTGATGTCGATCAGAACTAGCCGCGAATTCAACGCCCTCATCACTAATTATTTTAGAATAAAATTATATACTGTTGAATAACTAATAAATTAAATAAAAGATTCTGTTTTTCGTTTATGGAGAATGGCGTATGTATTGTCTGAAAGCAGAAATGAAGAAGCTAAAAAGGAAAAGCTGAGGAGGCAGAGCTAAGAAGCAGGACGAAACGGCGACGTTTAGTATATAGTTTTTTCTTTTCTTCTAAATATTATGATGCGTGAAGACTGAGACTAGTGGAAGATTCCAAAGGATCAAAGCATCTACATAGAAACTGCATCTGTATAGAGCAGGGTAGGGGCCACTGTGGAGGGAAAGATGATAACATAGCCGTGTAAGCAAGAGGTTCAGGTGATGCCACGTGGATAGTTTAGACAATCTTGTTGACACGTGTCTGGCTAAGGAGCTGCCGTTATTGCCCATTCTTTTGGAACTCTTTGACGAACTTTACCCATCCCAAAGGCGTAGTTGGTATTTCGCACGGCAGATGGAAAACTCGTCAACTTTTTTGCTCTGCAAATTGAGAGTTGTTGAATCATAACTGCTGACTAAGTTATAAACCGAACAAAAACCAAACTATATTGATGGATTTAAAGTCAACCATAATTGTAGATCTATGGAATGTAAGACGGTTTCTTAATTTCTTTAATCAGTCTTCTTATTTATCGTCTTCGTTTTTTTAACAGAATGGGCGTTAGTGGTTTTACAGTGGTGGTTTAGGATTGGGCCTTTAATATATATATATATCTTGGGCTTTCTGCAGAGTCGGATCTGGATGTTCAATTGGTGACGAGTATGATTTTTTGGGCCGTCTAATATAACCGTGTAAAACATGTTTCTAACATCAGCATAAAGCATAATAGGACTGTAAAAAAAAAAAATTAGCGTGACCCCTAATATTCCTCACCAGTCAGTACTCAGTAGTAATAAACATATTTTCGTGAGGCATCGTTATTATTAATACATATAATTTCATGTTGATAAAGTTATCAAACCGACCTTAGCTCAGTTGGTAGAGCGGAAGACTGTAGTGGGTTATCCCAAAGATATCTTTAGGTCGCTGGTTCGATTCCGGCAGGTCGGAATAAATCTTTTTATTCTTTCTCGTATTTAAAATGTATGGGATCCACATCCATCCATCTTTTGCTTTCTAGTACCCATTCAATATCTTGTTTACAATACCTTGTTCACTGGTTTAATGAGTCATGCAGGTTCCACAAACGTAAGCTCAAATTTAAATATATATATATATATATATTTTATTGCTAATTGGTTTCTATATAAGATTCTCTCTGGCAAACCATTTCTATCCACTAGAGAAGTCCTCACTTGTAGAAAGAATTTGTGTATAATATTTCCGCATTTGAAGTAAGGGTATAAACTCAGAGAGTAACGTGGCATGTATTGTGTATTACGACATCAGGAAGAAGTGTGTGGGAAATTTGTGCTACGATTTCTCAAACATGGAGAAATTTTTGAATCTGAAATCTGTGAGGAAGTCGCTTGGTTTTGGGGACATAGACTTTGTCTCCTGCAGTACTAAAGTCTATCAGGCAATGCTTGTAGATTGGATGAGGAATCTCGAGGTTGGAATTCCCACGCTCTTGGAAGATGGGATCAAAGTTCTTGTCTATGCCGGTGAATATGATCTTATCTGCAATTGGCTCGGTAAGTTCCAAAACATAGATAATCAAATCCAGACTTGAAAATAGTGAATAGAAAGAACTGGACTGTTGAATTATAAACCTGTGTAATCACATTAGATAGTCTAAAACTGGAGCAGGTAACTCAAGGTGGGTGAATACAATGGATTGGTCAGGGAAAACTAACTTTGGGGCGGCGGAAGAAGTTCCGTTTGTGGTGGATGGCAAAGAAGCAAGCTCGCTAAAGACATATGAACAACTCATAAGAAAGATATTTATACATAGGGAATTTCGTTAAAATCAAACTCTGCTTGACACCAAAAACGTACTATATTATAAAAGGAAAAAAAAAACATATTCATTTCTCTTCGTTTTTTCACTGGTAATAGTGAAATGTATATTTGTGTGGGATAAAGTGATGTAATTGAACTAAGCAAAACCTGTCTCATTAGTTTCAGAGTCGTGGATTTGTAATTAAGCAGGTTTAGAGCACTTGTCTTGATGAGGTTTTTGGACACTCAGTCTACATGACACATGGCGAAATATTATTGGCTAAAGGAAGGATTTTATCTAACAATCCACATTCAGATGAGATGATATTGGGAGAAGGACCAATGTCGATTTCTTCGTTTGGGTTAGCAATCTCAAGGCCGATTTCTTCGTCTTCTTCATCTTCATATACGTACTTAGTAAGCTCTCGCATCTTTCGGCTCGCTACGTCTTCTTTGTTATGGACAAAGAACAAATCTCACCTCACAAACACAAAGGTCATACAGAAGCTCTGTGTTAGAAATTCAGCTCAAGAGATCCCACAGACACTTGAGGAAGATTCCAAGTTTGTACCTTTGGATCCTCAAGATCCTCGATTTGGCCCTCCAGTCAGTTTCTTACCCTCTATAAGCTTTGTTATTTTCTGTGAATATAAACAAACACTTTGATTCTATTTTCTTTTGCAGGTTTTGCTGTTGCTTGGCTTACAATTTTATGAAGCACAGAAGGTAACGGAAGTGGAAAATACATAACAATCACCTTTGCAAAGCGTTTTGAGTTTTTTTTGGATTAATCTGTCATCTTGTAATGCAGATTCAAGAGCTTCTTAAGGAACTAGATGGCGAATTCATGGAGGTAATCTGAATGACTGTCTCTGACTCTTGCAAGATCCTACAACTTTTGCAGATGTCATAAGACCTTATGTTGTTGTTTGGACTCCAGATTGTGTTCTGTACAGAAGATATGATCCCGCGTTCGTTATGGGAAGCAGTTAACACAAAACAGCCTGACTTGAAGAGAGTCAAAGTATGTGGCTTTCAATTTCCATTTAAGGTTCTTTTGTGCTCTTTCTTACATGAAACTTCGATTGTACAGATCGCAGATTCTTTGCCTCGGATATGCTTCTTATCTGGTTTGACAGGAGAGGAGATGATGATGTTCATTGATGCATTCCCAGAAACTGGTACCTGCAATTTCAAAATGAACTAAGCATAATAAAATGCATGTCTTTCTTAAAAACTGATGGATCAAATGCAGGGCTGGAACCGGTTGTGTTTGCAGCTATGGTTCAGAACAGTGCTGATAAACCAATCTTTGAATTAATTGAAGAAATCATGGGAGATCATGAGTTAATGGTAAGTGAATCTAAAAAATGTTGTACCAAAGTGAGCTAGGGTCTTGAATGGTTGATATGCATAAAACAATCAAACACTTGTTCTCTCTGCAGACCAGGAGCGATTCAAGCTGAAAGTTTTGAGTTAGCAAGAGAGCAGGACAAGAGTAAATCATTGAAGTAAGAACTGATACAAGTTCCTTCCATTATTCTAGTGAAAAGGCCCACTTGAACAAATATCCAGAGTCGCCTAAAAAGAAGACAAAACCTTTAATTGATTTCACTATATATAACTCTGTAAGTTGCAGCATACAATGGATTGTTCCCTAAGATCAAAAGCTGAAAAGCATTAATGAACAATAATGTAGTCTTCGAATCAAGAAGCAGTAAACTACTGATATCACTCAACCAATGATCCAGATTCATCAAACAAAAGTTCAGATTAGAGCACAAGCATGCAGATCAACTGAGAATAAGAATGTGAAACTTGGAGGAGATTGAATTTGTTCAAGGATCTTCATCATCACTCTCATCACTGAAGTAGCCAACTTTCTTGTCTTTTATCTTCTTCCTCCTCTCTTCTTCTTCTTCCTCTGCTTCTTTCATCCTCAGCCTGTCCCCAGCTTCATTATCCACCACCGAAGCCCAATTCTCCTCTTCGAATTCCTCCGGCGCCGCAGACCAATCCCTCATTTCCTCCTCCTCCTTCCGCCGCCCTCTTTTCTTCGGCGGCGGTGGTCTCTCCCTTGGTCCCAATTGATTTCTAGGGCACTCATACGAAAGATGACCTTCGTCTCCACACTCGTAACACCTCGATTTATCCTTGTACACTCTCTTCTTTATAAACTCCGACGCACGCCCATTATCTGCTGCGATCGAAACCGTCAATTTCCGGCCGTTAAGGATCTTAGCGTCCATAGAACGCGCCGCCTTAGCGGCATCTTCACGAGAAACGTAGAGCACGAACGCGACGCCACGGGATCGGCGAGTGTGGCGATCTTTGAGAACAGTGACTCGAGCGACCTTGCCAAAGGTGGAGAAGAGCGTGTGAATGTCGGAGTTGGTGAGGGAGAAATCGAGATTGGAGACGTAGAGTGTTGATTTGGAAGGAGCTAAGCCGCCAGATCCGATGGGAGCTGATGATTTAGCAGAGGAAGAAGCTTGTTGTTGTCTAGGGTTTGGAGGGACGGAGGAATAGCGATAGTAGAAAGTGTCGTCTTCTTCATCGTCGCTATGGTTAATCTTCTTCTTCTTCTTCTTCGTCTCCGCCATTTTCAACGTTCACCCTTTATTATTTCACCAACTCTTTGAGGGGTTGTTTATTGATGAATAATTCTCGTTTTCTTAAGTTATGTGACTTCCAAAAATAATATATATATATATCTCTATATATATATAAATAGGAAACTTTCTTTGGTCAGGATTATTCTAAATGATCTAATCTTTGGTTCGAAGATTACATTATCAATACAATAAGTAGACAAAGCTCTTGATTGTTCAATCACAGATCACGGAAACTTAGTCTAAGGTTGTCGGATTATAAATTTCATCTTGGTTGGAAGATTAAATTAACCTTGAGGCCTTCGAAGAGTCAGTAACAGATCATCAAGTGCTGAAGCTTTGCATACAGATGTAAGTTCTTATTCTTCATTATACACGGATTCTTCAATGTATTGTTTATTCATTCATCTTTTTTCATAGTCTCATAATGTAAGGAACCAACCACTTACGTTTTATTGTCGATGTAAATGTGATTACAATTTCAAAAGGAAGAAGAGGGACACAAAGTGAGAAGAATGAATACCGCTACTCGATGCAACTCATGTGCCCAACCACTTGCACGCTGCTGCTGCTTCACATCGACTCTACTTTTGTCACTTGCATAGAGACTTTGCCATTATCTAAAGACTCAGATCTTATTGTCTCTGGGACGCTATTATTATTTTGATTCAGCCGCACTGGTCCTAAAATCTTTCTGTGCAACAAATTTTTTCTATGAAACGTCTTTTATGTATGGTAAGTGAGACAAAATTATTGCACATCAAATCTAGTTATTTACCTGATCAGCTTCCGCTGATTTCCCTTTTAACAGACCTTCTCAAATACAGAAGAAGTTAAAGATGTCACTGGTTTAATTCAGAATTTTATTTTTTGCCATCTCAGCTCAGCTTGGTCTATGGTATAATTTTATTTTGTTTTTGACTATTTTCCCACGATTAAAATTAAACAAATTGGAGAAAAACAGAAAACAGGGGAAAAAAAAAGAAAAGAAATGGAAAGAAGACAAGTCTGGAAAATTAGAAGAACAAAACAACGCGTATAGAGATTTCCTTTCTACTTTGTTCATTTTTCACGAGATTTAGATTTTCTCTTGGTGATCGGGAAACGCACTGATCAGATTCGTATCCCACGTAAGATTCGTAGCTGAAATTCGAATTTGATTTTTTCTAGATCTACTACTTCCCAGCGTAGTGTTTGATTGAATTTTTCAATAGTCTCTCGCCTTGAGCTGCAATTTTCATTTTATTCGATTTTTATTTATCTTCTTATGGTTTAGATCTTTCGCTTGCAGACTGGTGATTGAATTGTTTACAAATTTCTTCTCCTGGTTTGATTTCTCTGTTCTCCGTTCTTCGTCGTCTCAACCTCATATATGTGTTTAACTCGTGTTAGATTTTGATTTTTTTTCTTTCTATCAGCTATACTGGAATGTGCTGAGAAGAAACACTTATTTTGGGCTCTTAACAAGCTGAGCTAAGTGAGTTCTTCAGCATGGGAATTTTCAATGGTTTGCCTGTACCTTCGGATAAAACTGTTAAGTTCATTTTCCTCACTCCTACTTGAGTTTGTAGCAAAATTTCTTCAACTGTCTTCTTTCAGCGCCTTAGGAATTTATTAGGGCACAACCATGTCGTTTTTACAAAAAATAAATAAATCTTAATTGGCTATAGAGGAAATCAACTGAAGTTAATACCACCCTCGATTTTGTTATGTATTTCACTTTTGGACTACATATGTTTATGTGTACCTGAGTGATGATGGTTTTCGCAGTACCTTAGGGAGGAGTTGGCACGAATCGATGAGAGCTGGGCTGCTGCAAGATTTGACTCTTTGCCACATGTGGTGCATATCCTGACGTCAAAAGACCGTGAAGGTGATATTAATGTATTAAAGGAACAAAGTGATGTTGTCGAAGAGGTTGTGGATGAAGTTGTTCATGCTTATCATGGTGGTTTCAACAAGGCCATTCAAAACTACTCTCAGGTTTCTAATATCTACTCCATTGGATAGTGCCATTTTTTTTTAAAGCAGCAGTCTCTGTTACCCCTTATTGACTTCCATATTGTTCGTTTGATTTACCAAGGATATAAATCTACTATCCATACTAAACTATGGCTGCTTCTATGATTTCTAAATATTGATTTTCTTTTGGAATAATAATACATCTCTAGTCAATAAATCATTTATCCCGTAAAAGTTCATTCGTGAAGTACCTTGATTTTGATTATCTCTCTTCTTTTGCTCTGCATTCATTGTATTCCTCATCAGATCTTGCGATTATTCAGTGAGTCTACTGATAAAATAGGCGACTTGAAGCATGATTTGGCAGAAGCAAAGCAGAGCTTGGGCGCACGCAATAAACAATTACACCAGCTTTGGTGTCGTTCTGTTACTTTGCGGCACATCATCTCACTTTTAGATCAAATCGAGGGCATTGCTAAGGTTGGTTGGATTTGCCATGACATTTCTTAGTTGATTTTGTCTGAACAGTGCTTGCTATGTATCTGCGCTGCTCTGAAGTTTTATACTTAAACTCAGGATAGCACTCTGTATTTCTGATGGTACTTTGGTTGATATGTTTCCAATATTTGTACTTACTTTCTATCACTTTAGGTTACTTAAGAAGTAACTGGTTTTCTGATACGATATTGGTGGCTTTGCCTCTTGATACATTGAACAGGTTCCATCTCGTATTGAGAAGCTTATTGCTGATAAGCAATTTTACGCTGCTATTCAAGTGTATCTCCAGTCTTCTCTGATGCTTGAGCGTGAGGGGCTTCAAACGGTAATTTACTGACTGCCAATGTTAACAAATGCTAGAAAAGCAATCTCATTGGAACATTGTGGGTCTTCCCATTCGTTTGTCAATTTGATCTGTTAAGACTGTTTTGTAATAAATCGTTGAAGGGGGTCTGGTATCATCTATATTCCGTTGGGACCTTCCAGTTATCTCTGTTCGAGGGATCTACTTTTTACTTGGATGCTTTATTCATAGATATTCTGCTACGTTCACGTAGGTTGGTGCTCTTCAAGATGTCAGATCTGAGCTAAGTAAATTGCGGGGTGCCCTTTTCTTCAAAATTCTAGATGATTTACATGCACACCTGTACAATAGAGGTGAATACAGGTAGGTTTCGGTCTATGAATGAATTTCAAGTACTGTGTTTCTTTTTATTCTCTCGGTTCCAGTGGCCTGCTTGCTTGATAGTGTGCCTCATGACTTTTGCTAGTGCACAATCTTCTGTTCTTGACCTTGTTTATGCTGCAGTTCAGTTGCGTCAAGCATATATGAAAGAGATGATGAAGTACCAACAACAACAGCTGTTGCAGCTAGTCAAATGAGCTTACAACCACTGTCTCGTAGAACACGGACACTGAAAGGAGGGGACAGTCAGTTTGGTGTTAGAGGGCTCACAAATGGTTCATATAGAACAGCTTCTCATGATGAGGGGTATGATTTTGCAACCTTTCCCTTCATCAATTCTTCATAGGATATTAGGAATAACTTTTCGTGTATAAAGATTAACTTTATTCTGAGTGATAATTTTACGCTAACTGCCTGTTTAGTTGTGGGTCTTCATAGAGGCTCTCACGGCTTTATTATTAATACTGAGATTACTATAATTGCATCATTTCCCAAATCATTTTGTGGAGATTCTCCTTGTAATGTCCTTCATTAAAATTCTTGTCGATCAAAGAAACTACACTGTAAATTGATTATGGCAGAAGTTGCTTTCTTGACCTAAAGTTGTGTGCTACCTTTGTTCTGGTTTAATGAAAATACTTTGCATTGTTTTGCCATTCCTTAACTTTGCTAATGTTTGTTTCTTCTATCACATTGTGGTTCTTAGTTCATCATTTGATGGACATGATGAGGAGGACTCTGTAGAACATGATGAGGCCGCCACAGATACTGTCAGGAATGGCACTGATAGTAAATTGCTTTCTTACCAACTTCCTCCTTGGCTTTCCGATTCCACTCCTGACGAGTTTATTGTATGTGCTTGTGACACAGTCATAGAACATATTTTCTACCATTTCTTGCAGTGCAATATCGATTTTTCTCTGGTTTCAGGAAGCATTAAGAAAGAGTGATGATCCACTGCATGTGAAATATCTACAGACCCTTGTTCAGTGTCTCTGCATGCTTGGCAAAGTTGCAGCTGCTGGTGCCATCATATGGTTGGCTTTCTAACATATTTCAGTTTTGTAAATGTTACTGTTTCTGTTTTACAGCTGGATATAGTTAAATGTATGTGTAAATTTTGTGACCAGTGAACCTTAAATATTCTTGAAGTTAAAGATGAATGCATAACCGATGCAACTCAAATATTGATAGAAATGTTACTTGATGGAAATAAATAGATTCTGCTATAGAAACTATCAAACATTTTGTATTGATGTTCTTTGTGTTCTCTTGCAGCCAAAAACTTCGACCCACAATTCATGAGATCATAATATCCAAGATTAAAGCTCATATGGAGACTACAAATTTGTCAAAGTCTGCCGGTAGTCAAGGTGATCGAACTGTAGCTGCCGGATCGAATTTTATGAAAGGACAATCAGAGGCCTACAGGTTATCAAAAGAGAAACCCCAAAATGGGATATCCAATTCAGGAACTCACCTGGCTGTGAGCCCTGTTTCGCCTCTTATGGCTCCTGGGGGTAAAGCGCAGGCTGCAGCAAAAGAACTTCTTGACTCAATTTTAGATACTATTGTCAAGATCTTTGGTGAGCAGCTCACCTCTTAAATTTATCTCAATATTTCATTTTATATAGTCAAAGCTCAAAATTTTCTCACTGGTTCTTCAATAGAAAATCATGTTGTTATTGGAGAGCTTTTGGAGTTGAAGGCTACACAACATGACATTAACACACCAAAGTCATTGCCTACTGACGTGAATTGGAACACCGATTCTGAAGCATCCCAAGTTACTGGAGGCTACACTATCAGTTTTCCCTTGACAGTCCTACAGGTCTGCCTAAAATATTCCAAATATTCTAGTGAATAGAAAGGATTATGAATTTACATTGAACTACTAGGTTCTCATACACGTATTAAAATTCTTTGTTAATGCTGAAGAGTGAATGCCAACAACTCATATGTGAGATCCTACGAGCAACTCCAGAAGCTTCTTCAGCAGATGCTGCTGCACAAACTGCTAAGCTTGCAAAGAAGGCTCCCAAGAAAGATAAAAGGCAAGTGAAATCCAAGCATGGTAGTTCATACATTACCTGAGATGGTTTTCTCACTGTCATGTAGATAGTATAAATAACAAAATATGTCCCATGAAGTAGACATTTAAGATTTTGTTATAATAGGCCTGGTTTCCATGTACAATCTTGTTTTACAAAACCTATGTCTGGAAATATGTCATTAGGTTCTTCTCAGCGTGGTAGTACAGTGGAGCACTGAAGAGTATAACACAGATTAGAGTTTTTGGTTGCTGGATTATTAGCCTGTCTGATGTTGTTAGATTTAAGCAATAGTTCAAATGTTGTATAACATACAAAACATGTTGATTTACTTTCAGTATCATAGTTTTTTGCAATGCTATTTTTAAGATATGCATGTGAAACTCTGCAGTTTAGTTAGTAGTATTGATGTTTGATTGATGATACTGGACTGCAGGGATGTACCTGAAGATGGGCTAACATTCACCTTTCGATTTACAGATGCAACTCTATCGATTTCTAATCAGGGTAATAATCAGTCATCCTTACTTTTCTTTAATTATAATGTGTCTGGTGGACTTAATGGTGTTACCTGCTGCTGGCAGGAGCTGATCTCATTCGTCAAGGCTGGGGAAGGAGGGCTCCAAATGCATCACAGGAAGGTTATGGATCTGCTGCAGTTTTGCCTGAACAAGGAATATATCTAGCTGCATCTATTTACCGCCCTGTTCTTCAGGTTTTGATTCTGGTTCATCTAAGCATTTTCTTTCAGTGTCAACAGTTTTTCTGTAGACTCATGATCTTATGTGTCTTGCAGTTTACAGATAAAATCACTTCAATGTTGCCCAAAAAGCATTCCCAGCTTGTGTAAGTCTAAATTTTCCTCTTGCCTTTTCAGGCTGTTATCCTGGCAACACTAAACACCGTGCTCACTGTCCAAAACAAAAGTTGAAATTATTGTTTCTCAAATGCTGAGACATTGCCAGTATTTTCACCATCGAGTTATTTTATACTTGATGCAGGAATGATGGATTGCTTACATTCACTGAGAACTTTGTGAAGGAACACCTGTTACCAACAATGTTTGTGGACTATAGGAAAGGTGTACAGCAAGCTATATCAAGTAAATCCTATAGACTATCTAGATCTGATCATAGAGTTTTTTCTTGCTATTTTAGGGTAATTCTTCTCTAAAGGTATATATAGATTTGCATCTCAAAACGTGAGCTGTTAGTGTGGCCCCAAAGATTTGAAGTTTTGCCATCACAAGGTGGTAATAGAAGCTTTTGCTCGCAAAACTAAGTGAATTGGTCTGCCAATATAGGGTATGACAGTTTTATAAAAGTGGGTCTTTGAGAATTGTTGCAGATATCTTCAAAGATTCGTTGGCAAGAAATATTTTGTAGGAATATTTGCATTTCGCTATGTTACAAAAACGGAGTACCAGTAATGTTGGTGTCTATATCTGCATATATTCAAGGTTAGAAACCCATGGTTCTCAAAATAATTTTGCAGGCCCTGCCGCATTTCGACCCCGTGCACATACAAGTACTACTTACACCCCAACTGTAGAAAAGGGCCGACCTATCTTACAAGGTCTTTTGGCAATAGACCTCCTTGCAAAAGAGGCAAGTCTTCTGTGCTTCTACACTGCAAGCTAAACTTTGTTGCTTTTCATTTATTTGATCTTCATTATAGAAAGGATTTATGTAATGGTTACTTCCAATTCATCATTTAATCCATTATTGTGTACTCAAGTGTCAGGATATTTCTGTTTTGATGAAAATTCTTGCTCTTCACTTCTTTTAGGTTCTTGGTTGGGCTCAAGCCATGCCTAAATTTGCTACGGACCTTGTGAAGTATGTTCAGACATTTCTTGAGAGAACATTTGAGAGATGTCGAACATCATACATGGAGGTATGGATCTTCTTCTTTTCTGATTCGTTATCTTCTCTCTTTGACTCTTCTAAATTCTAATCTATGTTTATCTTCCCTAAATATAAAGGTTGTATTTCTTTCTCCGTACACACTTTTCTGACCATTGGTTTCATTGTTAATATATCAGGCTGTTCTAGAGAAGCTCAGTTACAGGCTCATTGGGAGGCATGATATTGAGAAATTGATGCGACTTGATGCCGCGAGTGCTTGTTTGCCATCTCCCCTTGGCCATGCTGTTTCTCGCTCTGAGGCTATTGACATCGAAGTAGAACTCAGTGAAATATTCTTGACTTTGCCAACTATCAAGCAGGTAAGTTTCATGTGCTGTCTGAAACTTATTCTAGTAGGAATTTTTTATTCGGTGAAGATATTTAACTATGTTTTTTACAGGATAATCTAATTCGTGATGACAACAAACTGATTTTGTTAGCCTCTCTTAGTGACTCGCTTGAATATGTGGCAGACTCTATAGAGAGGTGAGTTCACTCAATCAGATTCTTTATGCATGCCTCTTCCTGTCATGTCGTGTTCAGTATCTCTCAGTACGTCTTAATGTTATTAGCGCACATGGAAAAAGGGAAATTATATGATGTAATGAAAAGAGAAGGAAAAAGGGGCATGCATAATTAATTTAAAAAATAGGATAGCTGAGAGACTAAACTAGATTGTTGGCTATCTAGTCCAGCTCAATCCCTAAGAAACTAACCTTTGCAATCAATGTAAAGAGAAGCTTGCATAGTTTGATGGTTCTTCCACGACTTGTTTTTTCCCTTCCTGTTGTGCTCCTTAATCATGTGGAGCAAGATAGTCCTGTCTTCCTTCCCTAACAGCAAGCTATGAAAACTCTTTTTTGATTTCCAAAATCTTTAGGCTTGGACAAGCAGTTCCTCGTGTGGCAAGTCAAGCTGAAAGTAGTAGCAGGAATCAAACAGCTTCTCCTAGGAATCTGGCATCATTTGCTGATGAGTACAGAAAACTTGCGACTGATTGCCTAAAGGTTCTTCGCGTTGAGATGCAACTGGAAACAGTCTTTCATCTTCAGGTATGTGATGGATGTTCTGCAAAGGTAGCATGACAATGAGAAATTCAATCTGTGGCCTATAAAACTTACGAAATACTATGCTGTGGAAAAGGAAATGACGAATAGGGAATACTTGGAAGACGATGATGCTGAAGAGCCAGACGACTTTGTGATTTCTCTTACTTCACAGGTCAGTTATATGCTTGTATCGATATTACTTGAAAAAGAAACAAAAATTCAGCAATACACCTTAATGAGCCTTGTTAGTTTCGTAGCCATCAAATATTCGTAGCTCTCTCTTATATTGATTGAATCTAGTTAGCCAAATGATGAATGAAGTCATCCTAACTTATTACTGTGAATTAAATTCTGGTTTAGTATCTAATCGTAAACTTTGAATTGGTTTTTCGAAATGATCATCTTTTCAACCCTACATTTCTGAACAAAGTTTCTTATGCTTCCTCTTATTAACAGATAACACGTAGGGACGAAGGAATGGCGCCTTTCATCTCCGGTGAGAAGCGCAATTATGTTTTTGGTGGCATTTGTGGAATTGCAGCAAATGCGTCCATTAAGGTACACATCCTCTTTTTATAGTTGAAACCTTTTTTTATTTATTATAATGGAATACGTTAAGACCCTTGGTACTTCTTCTAGTTCAAATTTCAATATACCAGACTATAATTCGATATCCAATAGGTTACCATCATCTTTTAAACTGTGACAATCGCTTTATTTCGAATTTTCCTAGGCTTTGGCTGACATGAGATCAATCAACCTTTTCGGGGTTCAACAAATATGTCGAAACACTATTGCACTAGAACAGGTAAAGATAAGTTCACACTATTTTAAGATAATTTCAAATAGCATTCACTGTGTTCATTTGTGTGTATTTACACTGTAGGCCATGGCAGCTATTCCGTATATCGATGGTGAAACTGTACAACAGAATCTAGATCGTGTCCGTACTTACTTTGAACTATTAAACATGCCATTCGAGGTAAGCAAAAAAAAATAAAAAAATAGAGATTGTTTCTCAGGATGATTATGACCTGTAAACAAAACTAACTAAAATGTTTTCCCGATTTTCTGCAGGCGTTGCTCGCATTCATAGCAGAACACGACCAAATGTTTACAGCTACAGAGTCTGTTTTGTAAACTTATCAAAATGACCACAAGCTATTTCAACTTTTTTCTTTATTAATTACGATTTCTTCGGCTTCCAGGTATTCCAATCTTCTAAAGGTCAATGTTCCTGGAAGAGATACTCCTCCTGATGCTCAATCCCGCCTTTTGGAAATTCTTTCTCACTAATAGCAACTCCTCGAGCCATTTGCGGATTACCGTGGATAAACAAAGCTTCTCCAGCAGCCAATTTGTTTCATTATTTTCATAAGCTGCAGAAATATCATAATGGTGAAATCCCAAAGGAGAAGCTGGAGGAGACATAAAATGTATATCATCTTTGTGCTTCTGCTACCACAAGAGTTTGGTTTCGTGGTCTGTCTCTAAATATGGAACAACACTTTTCTCTGAGAGCTTTTTTTTGTTTAAAATTCTTTGGTAGAGATTTTGTTGTATAAAACTTTCCAATGTGAGTTCATTTTCCTTATAAGTGAAAACAAAAATAGAGAAAAGACAAAATAATTACTATTCGTCTCGATTTTCTCTAGAATCAGAAAAAAAAAAAAAAAAAAAGATGCAATCTGAAATTCTCTTCGTGGCTTTGGTTTTTGCCAAATTTACCCCCAAATTTAACATACATAACTTAGAAATTAATATTCACTTTGGTATTAGTGTTCTTACACCTGAGCTGAGTGATCTTGTAAAGATTGAAACTAATACTCGTGTCTCAGTTCGGTTTAGAATCTCAGTTCTCGGAATCCACTGAACTTAAAGCAATGCATTTGAACGATTGTGGAATTCACGATTTACTTTGTTTCTCTTTTTAATAGCTCTAACCATATGGTCCATATACTCGAACAAAATCTCTTAAAACACATACGTTGGTCTCCATTTGTAAGACATAAACAGTTGTTTATTCCGAGAAACATGAGTAGTCGCAGTATGATTCCATCCGTACAGTATTGTTCGCTCTCGCTAGACTATCCAAAATCAAACAATCGGAAAATACAAACTAATGAATTCAATAAAAGTAGTCTAAATTTATCTGAGGTCGCTTTAGTTGTGTTTGCCATCGTTAAACTGTGCGTTTTTGGAAGACTTGAAAGTCTGAAGAAACTCTTTAGCCTTTTCCAACTCCTGCTTCTGCCTAGACTTGTCCCACTTGTGTTCACTTGCTAGAATCTCCACCACACGCTGCAACGCCCGCGCCGCTGCGTCAGTGTCCAAGAACGCGATTCTGCATCTCCTCGCTATGAAATCAACAGTTGATTCGCAGTACTCGTGCCTTGCACAGTATGCAACCTCTGCTTCCAGAAACGGATGCCCATGTGCCAACCGTTTCCCCAAACCCTCCTCCTGTAATCCAAGAAACACTAAATGTTTATCTACAGAGGACATGAAGAAGGAAGAGTTTAATATAGGACCAAACCTGAGCTATGGTCGCAACTCGGTCAGCCATTGAACCATAGGCATGAGACAAATGTTTTGCAGCAGCTGTGTCCATTGCTCCAGGAACCACTTTACCACCGTGGGTTTTCTTCATGCGCACATATTGCTGTGCAAGAGCTGTGAATGAAGATGGTTCCCATCCATAAGAACCCAGAAGCTGTAGTTTCTGTGTTACACATTCATTGGTTGGATTTAGCTTTCCTGATTTGATTGCTGCGTCAACCGCATCTTCCGCCATACTGAAACGACCTTACCTGTGAGCAAATAATAACAGCTAAACAACATTCTGCTATTTATTACCAATCTCTCACCTCCGATAAGTTGTCCATTTTCCACCCGTGATTGTAACCAGACCAGGACATTCCTCGATGACAACATGGTCTCTTGAGATACTCTCTGTGCTCTTTGCTGTTGGATCCATGGCCAATGGACGGATACCACTCCAAGCCGAAAGAACATCAGTACGTCGAACCTAGTGAAATTTTATGATGGATGATTTTATCAACTGAACAATGTCTTGTACAAAAACTTGAGTTGATTATTCATCTTTACACACCTTAATGTTAAGATAATCGCTGATTGCATCCAGTATAAATTGAATCTCATCTTCATGAGGTTCTGGAAGCGCAGTAATTGACGTGTTAGAGTCTGTAGTACCTGCTACTGTTCTTCCCAACCACGGTAACATAAACACAACGCGACCATCTTTAGTTTTAGGGACTATCAAGCCCATCCCTTCTGGAGAATAGTAATCAGGAAGCACGATGTGTACACCACTGCTTGGACAAATCATCGGTTTTGTATCTTCATCAACCATCTTCCTAATTGAATCACAGAACGGTCCAGCCGCATTAACAACTACTTTTGCATAGCTGTCAAATTCTTGGCCTGTCGAAATGAAGCATCTCATCAAGAACTGAGCCAACTCATGGCAGAGCAGAGGAAAACCAAATTCAAGAAATTGCTAGTCATCGTACCTGTGAGATTGTTACGAACTCGGGCACCAACGATTCTCTTAGTAGCATCATCTGTAATAAGTGATACAACCTCGGCATGGTTAAGAACAGCAGCACCAGCTAATGCAGCAGTACATGCCAAACCCACATTCAGACGTGAATCATTCATTTGGCCGTCATAATACACAACAGTTCCCCTCAAACTCTTGTCTTTCCCTTTCCTTGCAAGAGTGGGGAAAAGCTCAGCAGACTCTTGTGCAGTGTAATATCTGGAAAGATGCAATAAGCGTGGTCCAGCCACCAAGTCATACATCTTCAATCCCATCCAGAAATAGACAACTTCGAACCAGTCAAAACAAGGTGTCATACAGGGAAGAGCATGGCATAGATGCGGCGCATTCTCAATGAGCTGCTTACGCTCCTCAAGCGCGTGAAACACAAGCTTCAGCTGTCCATAATCAAGATTGAAAACAGCTTTCTCCAAGTAGCGAACCCCTAATCAAATGATAAGATTATATAAGACGCAATTAAAGTAAATTAAGAGCCTAATTGTAATGCACATCCAATACAATTCAATCTAATTTCGCCAATTGAATAACCAAACAAATAATTTGAGGATCATACCATTCAATTCTAACTGGTAAACTAAGCAATGGTTTCATAATATCCAACGATTTTAGAAAGCTATAAATTCAAAAACGTAAGATAGTACCTCCATGAATAAGCTTCGTTGATCGCGAAGACGTTCCGGAGGAGAAGTCCTCTCGCTCAACCAAACCAACACGGAGGCCACGTGTAGCAGCGTCGAGCGCGACACCAGTACCGGTAGCTCCACCGCCAATAACAAGTACATCGAGCGGATTAGAAGAGTTTGCTTCAATCAGAACAGACTCTTGAACAGATCGACAAGGTATGGAAGCGGTGTGATCACCAATTCTACGCCTCCATGAATCTAGAATTGGACCGCCTCTGTCGCTGGAGGCAACCGACGGCGAAAGGAAGATAGCACCACCGGATGCAGCGGCAACAACGGCGGCTCCGATGGCCAAACGGCGAATGGAAGAGATAGACATGGAGAGTGGAAAGAGAAAGAGGGAAGATTCAGAAGATTGAGTTGGGAAGTGAGGTGATCATGGGAAGATGAAGATGAAGAATCATAGCAAAATTGTAAAATGGAATCCACTCTAATGGTAATTTCTATTTAAATTACAGTTTCACCCTCTTAACTTACTAAAAGGGAGTATAAGATTTGACTGTTTTTTTTTTTTTTTTTTTTTTTTAAATTGGGCTTTTTTGGTTTTAAACTTTTAATTTAATTAGTGTTCCAAACAGAATTTTACAACCAGCCATCATAAGAAGTAAATTTAGTTTTTGAGCGGCAAAAGTTTTTCATTTCACCTAGGCAAACGTTGGTTATGCTGATTAGTGATTATTGGTTTTTTTCAATATAAAATGCTGATTATTGGTTTCGACCATAAAGAAACAATTAATTTAAACATTCACTAAACGCAATATTAAGAAAGTGATAGCTGAATGGTAATTTTTTGCCTAACCCATCATCGGAGTCTAGGTGGTTTAAGACAAATTAATCACTTTTAGTATAAAAATATATATTTAGACATAAATATATTAACAAAATATAATATAAATATATAATATTATGAAATTATAAACTTGAATAATTTAAAAATTTTAAATTATAAAAACACGAAAATAGAAATATTTTGTAATTTATTTTTTTAATGATATTATTTTATTTTTTATAATGATACAAATACTTTTTTATAAAATAAAAATAGAATTCTTTACATAACGTATCATCGGAGTCTAGGTGGTCTAGTTCACGTAATTCGTTTAATGAGTGTTTAATGCGTTTAATAATTGTATACTTTATTAAATTTAACTATTTATATAATATAATTGATTTTAAAAAAATAAACGGGATATAAGCTAATTTACGTCCGCTTTTTAGAATACCGACTAAAGGTTGCAAAAGTGCAATGAACAAGTGATCAAAATGGAAGCCATGATGGAGAAAGTAATGGTACACGGGAAGCCTTTGATCTGGAAAATGAAACTCGTCCCTAACCTTAAAGAGCTTAACCATGTAATCTTTATTTGCCAACTTAACCACATCAACGTAAGTTGTATTGATAAACTTAAGAGTTGAACCCTTGTCGACAAACCAACTTATATCAAATCATTTTTTGTGGATTTGTATTACAAGTCAAAATATATCGCTCTAATTATAGTTTACTTAACATCCTCTTTTTTTTGGTAAATATAGTATCATAATTGTCATAGTTTTAATGTTAAGCATGGTGGAGTGACTGTTAACAAAATTGAATCCTAAACAGACGGTGTCGTAATCATCGCTTGTTCATATTACCTTTTAATAATAACAAAAAGAAAAAAAAAAGAAAGAAAGGAAGTGAGAGTTTGGGAGAATGAGAAGAGGATGAAGGCGATCTCAGACTTCCATGTTTGGCCTCTTTTGTCATTACTTTCTCCCATTCGTTGATTTTCTCAATCTTCACCACATTCCTTATCTCATTCACTTTCTCCTACAACTGAGAATCACATCGATCGTTCCTTCCTCTAGGAAAGCGTCTTCGTATACGTTTTGAAAATCGATTGGTGATCATCGCGATTGGATTTTCTGACTATCACTCTTTCTAGAAATTCTATGGATTTTGATTTTGATTTTGATTTCGATTTTTGCAGGGCTTGGTTTAGGTCTGAGATAGATTCAAATGAAGGGAAGAGATGGTTACTAATAGTTAGTTACATGGATACGCGATCAAATTTGACAAGTGTGAATCGAGGATCCAATGTGGATCTCGAGGATCCATTCCAGCGCGAGCTCGAATCTCTGCTACAACAACATCGTAGCCGCCAAACATTTGGCCTTGAACGAGAACCAGACATTGATGTTCATAGAAGCGGAAGCGCGCCTCCGACTGTGGAAGGTTTGTTGCGAGCCATTGATGATCACTACTTGAACAACTCTGATCGTAGAGATGTTAGGAATATTAGCACTAGCAATGGCGTTGAGCTTTTATCTGATGATGAGTTACGTTGCCATCCTGAGTACCTATCTTATTACTATTCCAATGAACATTCCAATCCGAGGTTGCCTCCTCCCTTGTTGTCTAGAGAGGATTGGAGAGTTGCTCAAAGGCTTCATAACAGTGAGTCTGTGTTTGATCCTGTTGCGGAATGGAAGAAGAAAGTGGTTGGAGTCGACAGCTCCTCATCGCTTTTCTCGGTTCAGCCTGGGGTTCCAGTGGAGCAGGCAGAGAATGATTTGATGGAACTGAGGAATGCTGTTGCACATGGCCGCTCTCAGAAGCTTCAGCGCCTAGATCAAGGCAGAGAAGACTTGATTGGATATTCCGGGCTTGGACCTAGAAGGAAGAGTTTCGCTGATATACTTCAGGTAATCTCTATATATTGATGCGTATTGTATTCATTCTGTTTACTATATACTGGTTTTGATGTGTCTGAATAGTGTTTGGTTTTCTGCTTGGTTGATTATAATTTTTACAGGAAGGACTTGAACGAGATGCAGGTTTAGGTAGCCAACTCTCTCGACCTGCAAGTTGCAACACTTTCCGTGACATGAAAGATTCTGCTGTTTCATCCTATTTCAGTGTGGGTGGATTCGACAGCCCATTAGCATTCCACGAGTCATTACATTCTGCAGCCCAAAGCAGTCCAAATACTATGCTTGGATCCAACGTGAGCTCTCCAGTGCCAAGGAATAGAACTTCTGACTCACATCTAGTAGGGAGATCTCCAGCCTCTGGTCTCCCCCCTATTGGTACTAGAGTCGGTCCTGTAGAAAAGAAGAATACTTTTGGCACAACCATCCAAAACTTTGAATCTTACACTGCTGCTGAAGTTGCCGACACATTTTCAAGGTTGAACATGTCAGAAATGAGTCAAGTAAAAGAAAACCATATGCAGTCACAGCTTCAGGTGGAATTGGAGAATCAATCTGATGTCATGCGTTACATACCCAACGGCCATAAGAAGGCTTTGCGGCAACAAAAGATTGCTACGGCGGAATCAAAAGATCACTTGTTTTCTGCAAATTATGGTGGAATGAGTGCGTATGGAACAAGTCTTGCTGCTTCTACGGTGGGTTCCCATGGACAGGTCAACATCCCGAAACGAACCTCCTCTTCAGCGAGTCTTTACTCAGCTTCAGACCATTCTGGATTAGGAAGTCTGGGCTTATCTGATGTCAATATTCGGAATGCATATGTTAACAGAACAGACTTCTCCACAGCTGGTGGTTATTTGGTAAATAACAAGTTGAATTCATTAGCTGAGCACTACTCGGCTGAAGGTTTCTCACTCCTTCCCCTCTCTCACTCTCATATATACAAACACAATACCATATTGCCTTAGATTGATCCATCTGTTTTTTCCTTTTGTTTCAGGCTCACATTTGACTGGGGAAGGGGATAGACAAAGCTTGAACAGATTGATAAATCAAGTTGCTTCTGAACTTCACTCTCCAGTTATGGACCCACATTACAGCCAGTATCTGCATACTGCATCTTCTATTGCTTCACTAACCGATCATTCTCTTATTAGTAACAATTTTGGGACTTCAAATGGAGATACAGCTAATGAATACCTCGCAATGTTACTTGCTCAAAACAGGCAAAAGCTGGGTAACCTCAATGCTTCAAATTCTAGATTCTTTGACACTCCGTCATATGATCTTGGCAACATGTATCTAGGAAACCATTTGCCTTCTCCTTCCAAGAATTCAAGAAATTTCCAGAACATGCGAATGTCACAATCTGCCTCAATGATGAAAGCTCCTTTTGGAGGATTACAGGGATCATCCCATGTCGATATTGGAAGCACAGCAGAAGTATCCTTACTAGAGGGTTTCAAGAACAACAAGACAAGATCTTTGGAGCTTTCAGAAATAGTTGGCCATGTGATTGAGTTCAGGTATTACCTTTCCTTATCTAATATACTTCATTCAAGGTGACTAGTTCACTTTTTATTTCCTTTTTTTTTTTTTTCACACTACTTCCAGCATGGATCAGTATGGAAGTCGTTTCATTCAGCAGAAACTTGAGACTGCAACGGATGAGGAAAAGAATGCAATATTCCCTGAGATACTTCCTCATGGTCGCACTTTAATGACAGATGTCTTTGGAAATTATGTCATTCAAAAGGTACGAACTGTAGCATCCAAATCATTTCAGTGCGCATGGTTAGATGTGTCAATTTACTCATATGTTGTTCTGGTTTTGTTTTAGTTTTTTGAGCATGGTACCAACAAACAGAGAAAAGAACTCGCTGAACAAGTTATAGGCCATGTTTTGGCTCTTTCTTTACAAATGTATGGCTGCAGGGTTATCCAAAAGGTACTCAATATAAAGAAATTGTTTGACCCTATTTATTCAATGGTAAGGCTTTTATAGAGATAGGCGTTTGACTTTTCTAAGTATGTGCCTACTGCCTACCTTGTTTCTGCTATTTTTAAACAGGCATTAGAGGTGGTTGAATTGGAGCAGCAAGCTCGAATGGTGCAAGAGCTTGATGGGTCTGTCATGAAATGTGTTCATGACCAGAACGGTAACCATGTGATTCAGAAGTGTATAGAACGTCTTCCTCAGGATTGGATACAGTTCATCATTTCCTCGTTTTATGGAAACGTTTTAGCTCTTTCTACACATCCTTATGGATGCCGTGTAATCCAGGTTCAATAGAATACATCTTCACACTTCATAGCTTCTTGATCATAGGATCTAAGTTCCAGTTTTTCTTATCCATTGATAACAATACTTGTAATTTACTTCTGTTGAATCGCATCAGAGGGTACTGGAGCATATTGATGACATAGAAACCCAACGGATCATTATGGAGGAAATAATGGATTCAGTCTGTACTCTAGCGCAAGATCAGTATGGAAACTATGTTATTCAGGCAAGTTTCTGAAGCTTGATTTATGTTTTTGCTTCATGAAAATAGACACACTGATAGTGATTAATCTTTCTTCCGGTTGTAGCATATCATACAACACGGCAAACCCCATGAACGGTCAGAAATCATTAATAAGCTTGCTGGACAGATTGTGAAGATGAGTCAACAAAAGTTTGCTTCTAATGTTGTCGAAAAATGCTTAACATTTGGTGGTCCAGAGGAACGTCAGGTTCTAGTGAATGAGATGCTTGGTTATACAGATGAAAACGAGCCTCTTCAGGTCTGCAACTAAAAAATCTCTGCTCCTTCATGTCTTTCTACAATGTCTCCAAAGAAGTCCCACTAAAGTCTAAACAATTTGCAGGCAATGATGAAGGATCCATTTGGGAACTACGTAGTGCAAAAGGTTCTTGAAACATGCGATGATCAAAGTCTTGCACTTATTCTTTCTCGTATCAAAGTGCACTTGAATGCATTGAAGCGATACACATATGGGAAACACATTGTTGCCCGGGTTGAGAAACTTATTACTACCGGAGGTAAACATTCATTTCTCTGTACAAAATCACAGGTCACGATGATGATCATGAATAATCACTCTTCTTTTTATGCAGAGAGAAGAATCGGGCTTTCGTCATCTCTAACCGCAAATGCCACTCCTTGACTATCTCTGAGTATGTAAAACCTCAAGCTTCGTAACTTAAGACAACCAGAGAAAGAGGCACACTTTGATGACCGAGAGCTATTTGTACAGCCTAACTAAGCAAAGCATCTCAAGATGGTTCATGTTATATATATTTTGCAAATAATTTGTAAATAAAATAGAGGGTTTTTTTTATTTAAGTCGGTAAATAAATGTATTTTGGATTTCAACTGGCTTAAGTTAAAAATCTCCTTTTGGTCATGTAAAAGGTGAAGCCTTGCCGTTTTATTATGTAAAGCAATGGCTTATTTTAGGTCTTATTCTACACATTACTATTATACTATATATGTAAAATTGTAAATACCGAAACTATCGCATACAAGTGAACCTGCTTCTTCATCCTTACGTTGATAATGAGTTCTTATTTCCAAATAATATCCCCCAAGAAACGCAGAGCAGGGACACCTCTTATCTCCATATCGACCAGTGGAGCCTCCATCAGAGTCAAACCAGAGAGTTCTGAATCCTCCCGGATCATATCAAGAGCACGCATTTGATCCTGCGCGTTTGATTTTCACGTTTTAGATGCATGATTCTTTAGGATCACAGAACAAACACAAGAACAGAAGTTCTTTATGGTTTGAGGAGTAGACAAGACCAATCTTCGGTCTCGGTCCAAAGAGACCATGAGTTCATGAGAAGTTTGAGTTTGTGTGTATGTATTACCTTTCTCTTAATTGAGCAAAATTTGCAGTTTGAGGAGGATGGCGGGAGAATCTGATTAACAATGAGTCTCTTGACAGGAACGCTTTCCTTCTTCAAGGATGCACTTAACCTAGAAGACTCGCTGACAGCCATGACCTTAGGAGATTTATAAATAAAACAAAATAAAACAGTAAGAGCATTGAGATGCCAACTTGAGACGAACAAACTTTTAAAGTATTGTTTAAGATAGAAGGACATCTTCGGAGATGTATGTGTAGACATTACCGTTGGGATAGTGACAATGACAAATTCTGTTGACTCTGCGTCACGGAAAAGCTCGCGAACTTTAACCATCCTTTCTCTTAGTCGTTCCAATTTGTCGGCCTTTCAGATCCACAAAGAAATATTAAATGAAGGGAAAACAGGAATATTATATAAGAGACAATATGTACAAAGACCTACTGCATCAGGCTTGTTTTCTTCTTTCCCAAAGACTGATTTGATTGCTGAAGTAGCCGAGGTTATTTTTTGCCTAAGCTGGAGATGCAGAAAATGTATTTAAGAAGATAAAACTCTGAGAAAGAGATTGACATTGTAAACAAACTAAACCCAAGAATCTAGAAGAAACGGTTATATCAGCATTTTTCGACCTTCAAGATTTTACCAATGGAAGCGTCCAAGAAGTCAGGTAAAGATAGTAGCCTTAGCGTATGACCCTGTAAGCAGCAATAAGCTTTGTCTTTAACAATTATTTAGCACTAAAAAGGGAAGGAAATTTTCTGTAAAGCTTGCTCACTGTTGGTGCAGTATCAAACACGATTCTGGTGAACATGTTATACTCGGGTGATTCCAAAAATTGAATGACCTGTGAACACCTTTGACAAATCAGTAAGAGACAGGAAAAAAATATGCTGAACAAGAAAAAATCAATCCGAACAAAGAAGGATCAGAGAAAATAACAGAGTTACCTTAGAAATGGCAATGGCTTCATCCAATCCAGGAGGTGGTGTGTCAAGCAATTCTCCAAGTTTTAGTTCTCCCAACTTCATCAAGCGAAAACGACAGTCAGGATCATAAGCAGAACAGTAAATGGCAATCACAGAGGGATACATCATGATTGATTAACCATTAACACCATTAAAAACACATTTCAGTAAGAAATTCAACCAAAAAATGTACACACACAGTGCTACAAACAAACCTGTTCTACAAGCATGCCAAGTCCCATACCATCCATAAAATCTTTCACCCCAGTTCCTCCATTCATCTGCGAGGCACTACGAAACTCTTCCCTAGCCTTTTCGGGGTTAATCTGTAGCAGAACTATAAATTAAAACTCAATTGAGAGCAAAGATCATAACTACTCCAAACATTACACCAAAGGAAAATATTGGTTTCCACATACTTCTAGAGCAAATAAAGGAGCTTCAGGTCCTTGTACAGGGACAAGCATTCCTCCAGTCAAATCCTGGAATCAACCAAAAATAACAATATGTATCATCATCAAACAAAGACTGTAAAATCTTCACTTTTTTCAAAGATTTTTGTGCTTTACCTGAGCAAAAGAATCGCTCAAAGAATGAGCAGGATCAGTGGATACAACAAGAGTTGGGTGTCCATTGTTGGCGAATCTGACAGCTAAAGAAGCAGCACAGCTAGTTTTGCCGACTCCTCCTTTACCACCGAGCATGTAATACTTACGTTTCTTGCCGGAGACCATCTCATCGAATTCCGACACTGTCTCCGTTGGGCTAGCTACTGATTTCACTGAACCCAGAAATCAAAGAGAAGATATTTCAATAGGTAATTCAATGTTTGCAATCACGAAAAAGGGAAACTTTAAAAATCGAACCTTGGAGCAAGCTTCTTCGGCGATTCTGTTTAACGGAGAAAGAAAGAAACGCCGGCGAGACAACGTATGAGGAGAGAGTTGTTCGAGGGGAGAAAGAGATGAAATTAATCCGAGAGACGAGAGTTGAAGGTGGTGAGAATCGGGATTTGCATAGAGGAGAAGAAGATAATAGAGAGGAAGAAAGAGTCGCCATTTTTTGTTCAGCTTTTCTCTTCTTCTTCTTCTTCTTCTTCTTCACTTGTGTTTAACGCTAAGACACCACCGAAGCGGTGCCGAGATTTTATTCACAGTATTGTGTTTTTTTGCTGCCAAAACATTTTTTGTTTTTGGGTAGTGTAAGCATAAGATAAAAATATGCAATACACAAACTGTCTTCGAAAATTAAATTCAAACACAAAACACATACGCATCTGTAAAGCTTTGATGAACAGACTAACAGAGACTTTGTTTGAGTTTAGTGATTCAATTTTGCTTCGCTTTTAAGTCCTTTGGCTTCAGCCTTATCAGAAAGACTAATAGTTCAAAGCCAATATTAATTGAAAGATTAGAATCTGCTTCTCTTTTCTTAGCTTGCAACTCATTTCAATCATGCAAGTCTTTCCTACTATCCTCACCTTCATCAGATGATGTTCCTCTAGCTTCTCAAAGGGACTTCATCAATAAGATAAGACCTCCTAGTTTTTGATGACAAGGAGAAAGGAAGATGACAGAGCAATTCCAAAAATCAGATTTCTCTCTATTCTTCTAAATGGACAAGGTACAAAGCATAGACCTAATTATCCTTAACCGGTTCAATTGTTTGTCCAAATTAGTTGCTTTTGATGTGATACAGTAAAAAGACAGAGCTTTTAACGGCCATACAACGAAATATAATACAATAGGCTTCAAATCTTGAGAATGTTCAATGTCGTGGAAATCAACATAAACATAAAATACGAATCCTAAATAAGAGTTGGTAAGAATCTTCGACCAAGATCAGTCAAAAACGATTTTAACAGATCGGAATCGGAGCTCCGTTCCACTCCTTGAGACATTCCAACAAAGGATCAATAAGCTTTCCATCAGAAATAGCCGAGAACACTTTATCAAACTCCTCTCCAGGCGACCTAACATTCTCTCCGGTAAGCAGTTCAGTCTCCAGCTCTTCCCGGACGAACCGGTACAATGGATAAGACCGACATTCCTTAATCCGGTTAGCTATAACCGAGGATCCTTCCTCGTACTCAACCCGTACACGTTCCACTTCTTTAGGGAGAAGTAGTTTCAGCTCAGACTCAAACGCTCCAATTTTTTGGAAAACCGATGTCGCAGAATTAGCTTCACCATCTGGTTCCGCTAAAGCGTGGTCTACAAGAATGTGTCTAAGTTTCTGCATCAGCGGATACGTGAGGCTGCAGGGGTCATCTGCGTATGAGAACACGTACTCTCTTTCAACCACTTGGAGGACATCTCTTTCAGTGAACCTTGAAGGGTGTAGCTCACCGTTGGTACCAACGATTAAGACCCGTTTTGCCACCTGGCTTACCGCAGCTTTAACCGCTTTCTTTAGATTCTCTTCAAGATGTCTTAGATCAATAGCTTGACAGAGCGCGACTAAGTAAGTCGTGGACATTAGCTTGAGGATATCGACTGCTTCTGCGGTTTTCCTGCTCGAGATCAACCCTAGGGAGTTAACGTCTTGGTTATGCTGCTCTGCGCTTTGGACATGGCTGGTCACCGGATTAGCCAAGAACTGAAGCTCGGAGCAATAAGAAGCCATGGCTATTTCCGCACCTTTGAATCCGTAATCAAGACTAGGGTTTCTCCCACCAGATAGATTAGAAGGCAAACCGTTGTTGTAGAAATCGTTGACCAGTTCAGAGAACTGTGCAAACATGAGTTTCCCTATTGAAGCAATGGCTAGACGGGAATTATCCATGGCCACACCAATAGGTGTTCCTTGGAAATTTCCGCCGTGTAAAGCCTTGTTCCTTGACACATCTATCAAAGGGTTATCGTTAACTGAGTTGATCTCACGCTCAATCATTTTAGTTGCCGCTCTGATCACTTCGATCTGTGGCCCGAGCCATTGTGGCGACGTGCGTAAAGCATACCTGCAACTTAAAAGGAAACGCCAGTAAGCTATATATAACAACACCAAAACGTTAATTTCAACACACAACATCTGTTTACTTGAAGATCAAGAAACGTTACCGATCTTGTTTAGGTTTTTGAAGCGGATCCATTTTGTGCAGATGTTCAGCTTCTTTAACATAAGAGCTTCCATGTAATATATGTTCCATAATAGCGGCAGCTTCGATCTGACCAGGATGGTGCTTGAGTTTATGCGTAAGATGATCTGTAAACTCTGGTTTTCCCTGCATAACCTCAGCGAACATTGCAGACATGACTTCTGACAAAACCGCCAAAACATTAGCATCGAACAAAACCGTGGAGGCCAAACCCGATCCAACCGCTGTCCCATTCACAAGAGCTAGTCCTTCCTTAGGCTGCAGCTCAAAGAAGGACGAAACTCCAGCGAGCTTGAAGGCCTCAGAGGCAGTGAGAGTCTCACCGGAGGGACCCACAGCTTTGGAGTTGGGACGGCCGGTAAGGAGTCCAGCGATGTAAGAGAGAGGGACAAGGTCGCCAGAGGCAGTGATGGTGCCACGAAGAGGAAGGCACGGAGTGATTTCTTGGTTTAGTAGCTTCGTTATGGCTTCAAGTATCTCAAAACGTATCCCGGAGTAGCCTTGGAGGAGAGTATTGACACGGACGAGCATTGCCGCTCTTGTCGTCGACTTCGGCAACGTATGTGACGTGTCTTTAGCGCTGGCTCCGAAAATTCCGGCGTTCAAGAACCTACATGAGTCATAAATTGCACGTTACCTTTAATTTCGACCGTGACACATTAGTAGCTTCATAGTTACTAGAACTATTGAAACTTTAAATGACCAACTTTATCTTTCTTCTATAAAAATATGAATAAACTTAAGTTTGGTGTATGAAGTGAATGGCATGTAACTAATAGCGTCCACGACTGTCATGTGTAACTTAATTTCACCTAATTATTATTGCCAAAGACCTACTTATTGAGCTAAGTAGTACTGCCAAACAAATTATTCACGTAAAAGTATTAGGTTAAACAATTACCGGAAACAAGTTTAAATCAAGAAAAAGCTGCCAAAAGAAAATTGTTAGGCAAAAAAGAGATCACCAAGCACATACTTTTTTCTAGTCTCACAATATATGTATTGTAATAACTTTCTCAAAATATTTATACCGAGATAAACAAATTAAGGGCCAAAGGTTTCTTCACTAGCTTAGAAATTCAAACGCATTTAATTTAAAATTTTCAATAATACATGATTAATAGAAACGTGTACTTGTTACCTATTAGAACATTTATGGGTACCTATCAAGATTGTGAAAAGAATTTACCAGTCCAAAAAGAATTAATAGTCAACACATTAATTCTCTGGCATAATAAATTCGAAAATAGTAATAAATATATAATTACCAATAAGGTCAAATAAAAAAATTACCTAATAAGCTCCTTTTGAAGTGCACCACCTTGTTTGGTTCTTCTATGGGAAGTTGCACCAAACCCTGTGGTGACTCCATAACTGTCCGTGCCTCTGTTCATGCTCTCCATCACCCACTCGCTACTCGCCTTCACTCCGGCACGAGCCTCCTCCGCTAGCTCCACCGTCACTCCTCCTCCTCTAGCCACAGCAGCGACTTGACCAATCGTCAGCGTTTCTCCTCCTAACTTCACCGCCCCTTTCCTGTAATCTTCCACGATTCTTTTCACCTCCTCCAAATGGCTCCCTTTCAAACCTTCCGCCGCTGCGTTCCAGTTCAATGGATCGTCTGAGACGGCGGCAATGTGGTTGTTTTGATTGCACAGCTCCATGAGTACCAACCAAAGTTGAAAAGATTCGGGTGATCCCTGATCTCTCTTTGTGGTGATGTTATTACACAAAACAGTTCCAATACAAATGTGTGTATATGTATCTACTTAGACGTTGCTATTACAGGAATTGTTGATATTGTAATTATTTTTCTGATTATTAAAAAACGAATGGAGAAATAAAAAGGAAATTTATATTCAATTGGAATGTAAATGTCCTGAGAGAAAAATGAGCGACATCGGAGGTTTTTAAATAGAGGCAAAGAGTTGGTGAGAAGAGACAGGTTAGTTGCAATGTGTCTACGACCGTCGGATGTTAATTGGAATCTGGACGGGTATTTATTCGCCACGTGGCTTCCATGTGTTCCAGGTATTGCCAGAGATTGGTACACTATGTTTGGTTTGGTGTGACCGTGTGAGGATGACCACAAATCCAATTTCACAATTTTCGTATCAAATTAATTTTATTTTTAGGTATACGTAACATGATATGGTTCTAAAATGTGTTTTCTTAAAAAGAATTATTTTACTAAATGATATATATATATATATATATGCCAAATCTTATCCAGTTCATATATTCAATGTCATTTATTACCAGGTGACTGTATTGACGATAAAAATAAATTTGAATACGTAAGTTATTTTCATCTATAATTCACACTCACAATTTAAACCAGGATCACTGCACGGCCGAAGGTGGTATAAACTATGATGGCACTAAGATATAACTATAAGTCCGGGTAGTATACCTTAGTTTGGAACTTTATGTGAAGGAAATATTTTCAATACAATATCGTAAATATATGGAATTCAATTAATCAAGTAAAAACCTAAAAAATACAGAAAAGGATACTCTTAGATTTAGATTTTGTTGGCGTAAACAATCATTTTGAGATCGGACAAAGAGCTTTGAGAAATCAATCAAAGTACAAACAAAGTTTATTAGTGTAAGTTTCTCTAATCTATATGGCTAAATTAACTAAAAACAGAAGGAATCTAAAAAAAAATCAGCGCAAATAAAGCATTCTATCATTGTTGAATTCACTTGACCACTATTTCTGTCGATTGGGTCTCATTTATCAAAAATATATACAAGTTCTCATTCATGGTTTGATCTTGATGTATCTGTTTTTGTTGAGGATCCAAGGGTCATCCTAGTATGAACATTAAGGGCAAAAACGCCACATCCTTGCATAACTTTGTTTCAATCTTTTATACTAGAATGAAACTAAAACAGAAAAAAAAATATATTGGTTTTGTGGGAAAAGAAAGTTGAGTACTTCAAATTTCTTCATAGATGGCGAAAAGCTTACCAAACGTGTTAGGAACCGAGAATATATGAGTATATATTCTCGGATTGTGTTGATAGAGTTGTAGAGATTTAGTGTTATCTCTAGAAAGATTTGGTTTTATCTCTTCTTAGTATATATAAGCTTGTGTAACTTTCCCAAAACACATTTTCTCTCGTTTTACATGGTATCAGAGCTTGAGTTGTGATCCAAGAGAGAGTTGATCAAATCGTGAGAAGGGAAAGATAAACAAAAAAAAATAAAAAAATAATAAAAAAAAAATAAAAAAAAATAAAAAAAAAACAAAAACACGTAACAAAGAAATATGAGCGGAAGTGGTGTCGTGAAAACAGAAAGCGGAGATAGTGCGATGGCATCACCGTACTATCTTTCTCCGAGTGACAATCCAGGAACGCCAATTTCTTCCGTCATTTTAACAGGAGAAAACTATGGCGAATGGGCGCAAGATTTCTGGAATGCGTTGCGTGCTAAACGCAAGATTTGTTTTATTGATGGGAATTTACAGTGTCCGTCCGAAATAGATAGACCCAATGATGCCGAATTGTGGAAAACGGTGAACTCTATGGTGGTAGGATGGATCCGTGCATCCATCTCCAGTACTCTGCGATCCACTGTCGGATTCAGTGCTGACGCGTACAAACTTTGGTGTGACATCAAACGCAGGTTTGAGGTTGGTAACGCAGTCCGTGAATATCAACTCAAATCTGAGCTTGCTTCATGTAAGCAAAATGGATTAAGCGTGATGGAATACTTCGGACGTTTGACTTTGAAATGGGATGAGTTGACCAATTATAAACCAGTTCCGGTATGTAGCTGTGGTGCGGCTGATAAATTCATCCGTCAAGTGGAGGAAGAACGAGTTCATCAGTTTTTGATGGGACTTGATGAAGCTAGGTTCGGCAATGTATGCACTAACATCATTGGATTGGATCCTCTGCCAGATATTAATACGGTTTACCAACGTGTTGTGAGAGAAGAAAGAAGAATTGGTGCCTCCAGAATCGAACATCTGTCAGATGCCGTAGGCTTTGTTGCTAAAACAGAGCATGCCGCAGAATCCCCTACGATGGATGGTCTGATTGCGTTTACTGCACGATCAAAAATAACATGTACTCATTGTGGTAAACCTGGTCATGATCGCAAGGATTGTTGGCAGCTCATTGGCTATCCAGATTGGTATACAGAAAGAGGGGATCGTAGTAAAGGAGGAGGTACTGGTCGGGGTAGAGGGCGTGGAAGATCAAATCAGGCACGCTCGACTCCTGCACAAGCAAATGCAGCTGGAGTGTCAAATACGGGAGGAGTGCCCACATTAACTGCAGAACAGTGGGCATCGATAACTTCTCTACTCGAAGCACAGAAACCTCGCCCCATTCCTGACAAATTACACGGTAAAATACAAACCGGTGAGGTCATTCTTGATACAGGTGCCTCGCACCACATGACCGGAAATTTGCAGATACTTACTGCTGTTAAACGAATGATGCCGTGTTCTGTAAGTTTTGCCGATGGTAGCCAAGTAATGGCGACTCGGAGTGGTAGTTTGAAGCTATCGCAAAAACTTGTCTTACATAATGTTCTGTTTGTTGAAGATTTGAATTGTACTTTGTTGTCTGTGTCAAAATTGTTGCAGCAAACCGGATGCTTTGCTGTGTTTACTGACACTTTGTGCATTCTACAGGACCGTTTTACGAGGACTTTGATTGGAGCCGGTGAGGAACGGGATGGTGTTTATTTCTTCCGAGATGTTATAGTGGCGAAAGGAAACAGAGTCAAAGCTGCGGAAAATGAAACATTGTGGCATCGTCGCTTAGGGCATCCTAGCGTTAGTGTTCTAGGCCTTTTACCTTTTAGTTCTGGTGTTGCTAATAAACCTGACAAATTTGGTGGGTGTGATATTTGTTTTAAATCCAAACAAACTCGTGAAGCATTTTCAGAGAGTTCTAATAAAGCGTTGTCTATTTTTGATTTGATACATGTCGATTTATGGGGCCCATATAGAGTTCCATCAAGCTGTGGAGCGGTGTACTTTCTCACCATAGTAGATGACTGTTCTAGAGCAGTTTGGATAAACTTACTCCTTGAGAAAACAGAGGTCAAAACTATCATTCCGAATTTTTGTCGAATGGTACAACGCCAGTTTAATAAAGAGGTCAAGATGGTGCGGTCGGATAATGGAACTGAGTTTATGTGCTTATCAAAATATTTTTCCAACAATGGTATCTTGCATCAAACGTCTTGTGTCTCTACACCGCAACAGAACGGTCGAGTTGAAAGAAAACACCGCCACATACTAAATGTTGCTCGCTCTTTGCTCTTTCAAGCTAGTCTTCCTGTAAAGTTTTGGGGAGAGAGCGTGCTTACAGCCGCACATGTGATTAATCGGACTCCATCTCGTCTACTAAACGGGAAAACACCCTATGAATGTTTGTATAAGGTTGCACCATCTTATATGGACATCAAGGTGTTTGGCTGTCTATGCTTTGCACACAAGGCATCTCGTGACAAAGACAAATTTAGTGAGAGAAGTAGAAGATGCATTTTCGTTGGTTACCCGTTTGGGAAAAAAGGGTGGAAGCTATATGATCTGGAAAAGGAAGTCTTCTTTGTGTCTAGAGATGTCGTGTTTAAAGAAAACACATATCCATTTGAGTATCCCATTGCTGATATCTCTTCACATAGTCAGAATTTTGGTGTTCCACCTCAGCAGGTGACGTATTTCGAAGACATAGGGAGTCATAGTTCCGCTCCACCTACCACCGAGGGATCAGATATAGCTGAGAATATAGGAGCATCAGAAACTGTTTCAGCTACTGAGAAACAGACAGAAGAAGTCGCACCGCTTGTGTTAGAAGAAGAAAGTCCAGAACCGTTGTTAGAAGGCGGTCCTATTGACCGTGTAAAACCGCATGCGTTAGAGAAAAGAATACCGCAGCCTTCGACACGACTGCGAGATTACATTTTGTACAATGCTCAGACCACGCCGGAAGGAAATAAACACTCGCCTCCCGTCCCGCCAGCTCCAGAAAAGCCCTCTCCAATGGTCAAAGGTACTTGTTCCTATCCTATTGAAAGTTGTGTCTCTGACGCCTTGTTCTCCGAGAACCATCAAATTTTCTTGGCAGCTGTGTCTTCTGGAGTAGAACCATGTTCGTACAAAGAGGCTGTTTTGGATGAGCGGTGGAATAAAGCCATGTCAAGTGAGATAGGTGCTCTTGAACTTAACAAAACATGGGAGTTGGAGACGTTGCCAAAAGGGAAAAAGGCGATAGGAAACAAGTGGGTCTTCAAACTCAAATTCAATGCTGATGGCACAGTGGAAAGGTACAAAGCTCGACTTGTTTGTCTAGGTAATCATCAGGTGGAAGGTCAGGATTATGATGAAACATTTGCTCCCGTCTGTAAAATGACTACGGTAAGAACGCTGTTGGAGGTTGCTGTGGTTAAAGATTGGGAAGTCCATCAGATGGATGTGAATAATGCATTTCTTCATGGGGATTTGGAAGAGGAAGTGTATATGAAACTACCGCCGGGCTTTCACACTGAGGATCCAACAAAAGTTTGTAGATTGAAAAAATCTTTGTATGGCTTGAAGCAAGCACCCCGTTGTTGGTTTGAAAAATTGTCTACGGCACTCAAAGAGTTTGGTTTTAAGCAATCCTATGCTGATTATTCTCTTTTCACTTATCTTAAAGATGGGAAGAGTCTATGGGTTCTTATTTATGTAGACGACTTGGTACTTGCTGGAGATAATCTGAGCATGGTGACCAAATTCAAAGCGTATCTCAGCAAGTGTTTTCATATGAAGGATTTGGGCAAGATTAAATACTTTCTCGGCATAGAAATAGCTCGTGGAGCAGAGGGTATGTTTCTCTCTCAAAGGAAATATGCTTTAGATATTGTTGCGGAGGCAGGTTTGCTTGGGGGAAAACCGGTTTCCACTCCTATGGAACAGAACCATACGCTACTTCGAGATGAAAGTAATTTGTTTCAAGATCCAGCTCGGTTCCGCCGACTAGTTGGCCGTCTAGTGTATCTGACATTTACGCGTCCAGAACTTAGCTATGCGGTGCATGTATTGTCACAACTTATGCATGCGCCACGGGAAAATCATTGGGAAGCCGCATTACGTGTGGTCCGCTATCTGAAAGGATGTCCCGGACAAGGTATTATGTTACAGCGAAATAGCAATTTAGGCATACGAGCTTATTGTGATTCAGATTACAATTCATGCCCTTTGACTCGGCGCTCGCTTTCTGCTTTTGTTGTTCTCTTGGGGAATTCTCCGATATCTTGGAAGACAAAGAAGCAGGATACGGTGTCCCATTCTTCTGCGGAGGCTGAATATCGGTCCATGGCTGCAGCGTTAAGAGAACTGAAGTGGTTGAAAAAATTACTTGCCGATTTGGGAGTTCCGCATCATGCTCCAATGGAACTGTTTTGTGACAGTCAGGCTGCTATACATATAGCTGCTAATCCCGTATTCCACGAACGAACAAAACATATAGAATCTGATTGTCATGCTGTACGGGATGCAGTTCAAGCCAAACTTATTGTTACTCGTCATGTCCGTACTACTGAGCAGCTTGCAGATATTATGACAAAGGCATTGGGAGGTCCGAGTTTTAGATACTTGTTGTCCAAGTTGGGCGTTAGCAATTTGCACGCTCCAACTTGAGGGGGAGTGTTAGGAACCGAGAATATATGAGTATATATTCTCGGATTGTGTTGATAGAGTTGTAGAGATTTAGTGTTATCTCTAGAAAGATTTGGTTTTATCTCTTCTTAGTATATATAAGCTTGTGTAACTTTCCCAAAACACATTTTCTCTCGTTTTACAAAACGCATACATTGATTGCAAATAAATAGATAATAAAATTTGATATTGGATGGGGTTGGTGAGATTTGGGTTTAGCCTTTTCTGCTCCTCATCTTCACCAACCATAGTCATACCTCTCACCAATCTTATGGTAGGCTTTGTTTAATTACTAATATCACACAAACATGGTATATATATATATTAAATATATTAATCTCTTAATTAAAAACAAAAGCAAGATTAAACCAACCCTTTTGAATTATATCAAATCAAAAAGTAAACTGGTTTTTAGGGTTGATGAAATAATTTCATTTATAATGAGTCTATTGTTATTTTATTATCATTTTGGTTTATTTTACACGATACAAATTGACATGTTTGAGACGAAGAGATCCTGATGCATATAGGCAGCTTTCCAACCAATTTCTGTGCCTCACATGTAATATTGTTTGAGGGAATAATTGTAAGTAAGAGTATATATAGACTTTTTATCTAGATGTGGTTGGTTCAATAGGTTAACTATAATTATACTTGGGTTATGTTAAATCCAGATACAATTATTAAGAAAATGATAAGTTGATAACTTAATATTATCTGATACATCTCATGGTAATATTCCTTAGGCCATTTTTTGGAACAGTTCTTTCGTTGCTAATATATATCTTTTGGCATCTCAAAGGGAAAAATAAACATATGAATTAATACAACTTAAAACGTTGGCTTATAAATTAGAAGAAATTTAATAAGTCAGTGAAATGGTATAATTAATTAGAAATACCATCTCATCAATTGGCATATGAAGAAAATTTGATACAAATCTGCCTTACCCCTTGTTTAAGGGTGGCTCCAGTCGCACTTCTGTACCAACTAACTTTATAACTCATAATTCCAATCGAAACTCATAATTCCAATCGAAACTGAACATAGTAGCGAGTAAAAGAAAAGAAGAAGAACACGACTCAAGGGCTTTGAAGGTTCTTGAGATCTTCTTCTTTAGCGTACCAAGCTGGAATGATCTTGGAAAGGTGAGGATAGAGATCTTTGTAGGAGTTTCTTATAGTTCCTTCCGCAACTCCAGTTGCCACCGATATATCTGCAGTTTCAATATATCAAATTTGGTTTTCAACGAAATCTGATGTTATAATGTTACATTGAGTAGCATAGACCTCGAAGAGGCTTCTTCTCATCAGAGAGCTGTGTTATGATGTATATAACTGCTGCCGCAATCGATATGGGACTTCTCCTGCAACCGGTTAAAAGCTCCGTGTGAGCGATACATCCAGAAAACAGTAGTGATAAAGACAACAATGGCTAATGGTGTAACCTTATATCAAACTCCTCTGACTTCTGCACAGATTCTTGAGCCGCTTTCACAGTTTGGTTGGTCATGCCAAGATTGGAGCAAAAACGTCTCTGGAATTATAATACCAATCAAGTTGATGAAAACTGTAATACGTACCAAGAAGCACTGATTTCAGAACTCACCATAAAATCTCCAGCATGAATAGTACCCATTTCCACTGATTGTCCGGTTTCCAACCCCAACTGTTTGACTATATATTCTTTTGCACGACCAATCTCCTTCTTAGTAGCTCCATTGGCAACAGAGCATATTTCTACATAATTTCAGTGACGGTTAATAAAATGGGAATGGTGTATGATTAAAGAACTGATATACAAAAGACTCTAAAACTGTTGTGTACCCTTGACTGTCCGTGGCTTGTCTTCTTGCCGGCAAGCAATGTATAAACAGGCAGCCAAAAGAGCATCCTGATTCCTTCCTCTGCTTGACTTTTGATCCTCTACCCTTTTGTAAATCTCATTGGCTCGGTCCTTCAATAGAAGAGCCAAAACCATGACAAAAAGTTTAGTGCATTATTGCAAAAAGCTCAGACACTCATATATGACTATAAAATAAGGATAAAACTCTATAAACATTGTCAAACAAGATTCCAAGAAAACATCATCAACTTAACAAAAGAATAAAATATTTAAACCAAGAAGCCATAAAGATTGCTTAGAGAAAAGAGAGTACCTTGATGGTCGCAACAAGGCCCAACCTGGAGAAACATAGGGTTCAATAAAATTAGTAAAGCAACTTAATTTACATTTAAAGAAAAAAATTGATTCACGCAGTTCATTTACTACTAATAACATTCGAATGAACCAATGAGCAAGAATCAAGCTGGTCACTTCCCCCAGATAGTTATTTTCAGTGACTTAAATTTGCTTATACACACACACACTATAAGGTTCAGCTTGATCGAGCTACTGAAACTATAAATTCTCAAAATTTCTAACCACAAACAAAATAATGGATCCAAGAGAGAACATAATTATTGAAATTGAGCATAGAGAAAAAACCAAGACTTGAAAACGAACCTATCAGCCATGGTGGCGATAGTCTTAAACGCTACAATGAGGCCACGATCAGGATTAGATCCACGATTCTGCCATCGACCAAGAGAAGAAGAAAGGAAATCGCCAGAGGATCCATTAGGTTTAGAAATGACAGTGGTGAGACCACCATCAGCTAAAAGAGGATTCGTGGGACCACCAACACGAACGGGATCATTATCACCGGACTCATTAGCAAAGGTACGCCACTCAGAGGTTTCATCGATGGAGTGTGATTCGAGCACAAGCCCACACTCTGAACAAACTGTATCTCCGGCGGAATGGTCAAACACAACCTCCGTCTGTCTCTTACAGTCCGAGCAAAACGCGTCACTCATTGCTTCTCGATGAAACCCTAAAAACCCTTTCGACTGTAGTTACAACTTTCTCGTCTTCCTCCTCGCGCCTTCACCTTTGTCTTTCTTCTTCAACTCTATTTTTCTCTCCTTTACTAAATATCAGATTTGCATTTTAACCGATAAAGTAATATATCCACCATCCACGTGTTCTTTAATTATCCAACGGCTCATGATTTGTTCACTTAACAAAACCCACACATGTTTCTGTTTTTTTGGGCCATGTATTATCAGATAATAGGCTTTGCTAACACATCCGGCCCAACAATTTTAAACCCTTAATTGGTTTTTTGGTCTGCTACTATGATTTGTTTTTATTTTATTTTACATTTGTAACCTTACACATATCATCATCATACATACACATGGAACACAACATAACATACAACTTATAATATACAGAAATAAGCATTTTACCATTAGAAAATTATATGATACGTATATAGTACATCCAAGCAAAAATAGCTACACATAGATATATAATTATATAAACTTTGTTTTGGAATGTAACACATTTGTATAGTAAAAGTATTAGGATCTATTGCACGAAACGAATCTACATGCCCTCACAATCGCAAGTCTATTATATAATAATGATTGACTTTTATCAACTTTCTTAAACTAAACCAAAGAATTTAAGTTTGGGTTTCTTATGAACAGCAAAAAAAAAACTACAATATGTATCATATTAAATATCAATACATCAAACTCAAAATTGACATATGAACTAACATGTGTTTTGTTGAATTAAATATATTGCAGTGTTTTGATTTTGGTCGATACACATGAGCATTCTTTCTTGGGGGTTTAGATTATATCATTATAGTTTATTAGAAGAGAAAAAGTAGTTTTGTTTCGTAGACTATAAAATTCAGCAAACAAAAACTTAATTAATTAAGAAAATTTCCGGTCACCTGAATGTATGACTTACTCATGATCGTTCTCGTTAAATCTCAATTCCCAATAAAGCTAAATCCCGGCCTTCAATGATCCTTTTTGCGTACTCAAATTGCAGTTCATTCCCTTAATTCATCTATCTAATTATTTAATACTTAATCAGTTATTTGTATAACCTACAAATTACAAGAGACACGTCAATAATTTTGGTGCCAAAAATTAGGTAAAATATTGGCATCGCTTTTATTATTTCCCATTCGGTTTTATTCACATTACGTAGTTTATATGACAGTTATATTTATTCACCCTTTTGAATCAAACCTTCTTGCAGACGACCAAAAAAATAAAAAACGAAAAATAAAAAACAGACCCTCTTGCTATATATTTGGTAAGTATCCATAAATTTTAAATGTTAGACCTTTACATCTCTTCGGACTTGGTCTAAAGTGGATCGCATATACTTTATATTGACGTATGCAATTTCTAATATTCTACATGGCTTAAACTATATATGAATTTAGATTACGTACCAATATTAGATACTATTATCTTCCTTACCTGTTGATGAATATAAACTGAATAACCTAATAAATCCTATAATTTGAACATATTTTGTTCATTCTTATTCTAGAATTTTCGTCCGCCAACTTTTTCTAAGGAAATTTTTGTTTAAGTTTTTTTTTCGCCCACCAACTTTTTGGGTTTGAATAAACTCCTTGATTTTGTTTGTTAAATATAATCTTTTATATAAAAGAAGTTATATTAAATATCAGGCAACAGATGGTTAGCTTTTAGAAACAAAAAAAAAAAACTATATATTTTTGGGTAATTATTGGAATATGACATGTTGTATGTATTTGACCGTTTAGAACGCCTCCATTACCTATTTGATAATTTCGTCCTCTGGCATGACATTTTCCGTTTTTAAATATTATAATGTCCAATAATTTGAATTTCTTAAGTACTAATCAGTCATTCCTATGAATAGACTGGTCTACTCAATTATTTTTCAATTAAGTAACTAATCCATATAACCAAATTTTCTATTCCGATGGCCTAATGATATGAGTTGAACCAAAAACTATGTCCAAGGTCACGCAGTCTTTTACTAGCAAAAGAAACAGTTTCCGGTTCAACCATCAAAACCAGTCATCTAAATTAAAGATCACAATTAGCTGGAACTCAGATAAAAACTACTCCACCATGCCAGATGGAATACAATCACTTTTGAATCATATTATGCTACATGAGCAAAGAAAATATTCATTCGTGTTTAAAATCCTTAATCAGTAAAGCATGTTTTTACCAAGTACGACACAAAATTCCATAAAAGGAGGACGAAATGTCATTGTTACGGTGATTTAAACTAAGACGAGAATACATAAATAAGATTAGTTATTTAACCAAACTGGAATTAAAGGAAAAAGAATCTTGTGATGGAAGCAACATTATAAGGCTCAAAAATGAATGATGGGTTTGGCCAAAGTCCCTTTCTCCTTCTCCCACACGTCTCCTACTCATTCCCTTCTCAGTATTTCGACGAAGAGAGAAGACATCGCAAGACTTAGTATGTTTCTCTCTCTTTCCCCTATACAATACCAAGAAACGTGTCTCTTTTCTCTATCTCTTCCAAAGAATAGTAAGCTAACAACGTCTCTTTCTGAATATATATACTTTGCTTTCAAAGGTAAACCTTACAACAATCACCGAGATAACGACTCTTTCTACCCTATCTCCTGTGCGTTCTCTCCCCTTTGTGCGGATCCAAGGAGCTTGATAGGAAACAAGTTCTGTTTACAAACAAAAAGTTTACTATATTTCTCTTTCCCTCTCTTTCTCGCTCTCTTTTTCTGTATGTTCTTCATCTGTATGACTTGAATAACAAGTAAATGGTGAGGCAGAATCTGAAAAAAGTAGACGAATCTATGAAGCTGTTTCCTTATGTCTTCGGGTTGAACGATTCCTTTAGGAATACCGCAAAGAGATCGAAGCCTAAACTTATCTATCTTCTTCTCTTCTCTCTTATTACAAGTTGCTTCGTCTTTGCTCCTCATCTCCTCTGTTTCCCTTACCCCTCTGCCCTGTTTTTCGTAGGTTCGATTCTTCTATCTTGGACTACAAGTAAACCACTTTTATCTCTTCTTTTTTTCTTGTCCTAAATTATTTTCACTTTATCTGTTTTTGCAGATTCTTCAATTAAAGATATTGAAAATCGGGTCTCCCAAAATGATACACAATCACCTACGACGTCAAAAAATGGTTAGTACGTTAATTCCTCTGTGTTTACTGTTCTTGAAACATCAAGAAAGAGGATTCTGAGTGTTTCTTCTTTTGGTAATTATGCAGACGAGAGCATAGTTTGTGACAGAACCGGATATCGTTCAGACATCTGTTTCATGAAAGGCGATATCAGAACACACTCTCCTTCTTCCTCCATCTTTCTCTACACCTCAAATGATCTCACCCATCATGTCTTTCAAGAAAAAATCAAACCATACACCAGAAAATGGGAAACCAGTATAATGGACACCATCCGTGAGCTGAAACTTCTGACAAAAGATGTGAAGCTTTTTGGTCACAAGCATAAATGCGAAGTATTTCATCAAGTACCGGCCGTGCTATTCTCAACCGGAGGGTATACCGGAAACCTCTATCATGAGTTCAACGACGGGCTTATTCCCTTGTACATAACATCTAAACGTTTCAACAAAAAGGTTGTCTTTGTGATTGCGGAGTATCACAGGTGGTGGGAGATGAAGTATACAGATGTTCTCTCTCAGCTCTCTGATTATCCTCTTATTGATTTCACCAAAGACAAGAGAACTCACTGCTTCAAGGAAGCCATTGTTGGTCTGACAATCCATGGTGAGTTAACAGTGGATCCTTCTCTGATGCAAGATCGTAGAACCAACATCAATGAATTCAGAAGTGTACTTGATCAAGCTTATAGACCCCGAGTCAACAGATTGGACAGGCAAGAGGAGCGACGGTTTCACGCAAGAGCAGCAAATATAAGAAACGATCAGAGGCCAAAACTAGCCTTGTTTTTAAGAAAAGGGTCTCGAAGGATAACAAACGAGGATCTGATGGTGAAATTGGCTCAGAGGATCGGGTTTGAAGTCGAGGTTTTGAGACCTGACAGAACAACAGAATTGGCAAAGATTTACAGAGTGCTTACCTCAAGCAATGTTATGGTTGGAGTACATGGAGCAGCCATGACTCATTTTCTATTCATGAAACCTGGAGGAGTCTTTATTCAGATCATTCCACTGGGGACAGATTGGGCAGCAGAGACATATTATGGAGAACCGGCAAAGAAGCTAGGTCTAGACTACATTGGTTATAAAATTCTTCCAAGAGAGAGCTCATTGTATGAAAAATATGATAAAAATGATCCAATTCTAAGAGACCCAAGCAGCATCACTCAGAAAGGATGGCAATTCACAAAAGGGATATACCTGAACGACCAGCAAGTGAGGTTAGATCTCCGGAGATTCAAGAAGGTTCTGGTTGATGCGTATGCAAAATCGAGTAGCTGACATGAAATGAGTTTTGCACGTTCTTGCTGTTGCTATATAGTAGTCTGCACAAACTACATATATTATAGAGTTCTTTGTAAAGATTTCAATGTAACTTGTGACATAAATGAATTCGATGTTATAAGAGACACGAACAACAATACTGTCAAGAATGGCTTAAACAAGAGCCATCTATGTCACAGTCAGAGCTTATTTACTAGGAAGAAAACAAATATTTGATCCTATTGAATGGAAACTGAAGTGCTGAAAAGAGTTTCAGCGAGATATTATGCTTTGAGCCAAAGCACGAGAACACGTTATCCTTCAGTAGCTCTTAGGCCCATCTCTTCCCTATCTTTGATGGTGAACGCATAGGTGGAGGTGTCTTGGCATTTCCTGCAATAGTCACACCTGTAAAGCCAAAACTTAGACATTGATTTTGTTCTAATGAAAAAGGCTCAAAGATCACTTGTGGTAGGAACTTTCTTTTCTTACCAATTTCAATTGGTTTTCCTCCTATTGAGGATCTACGCGATCTTTCCGATTCTGGTGGCAGTACACCTGTGAGTGACTGCCGTCGCAGAGTCTTAGCGTTGCTTGTGTCCGGAGATTTTATATGACTGAAATGATATGCTACTCCAAGTGGTGATCGTGGATCTGCAGGAATGTTCTCTTTTCTGTGGTAAAAAAAAATAAAAAAAATAAAATAAACCAAGGTAAATGCATAAAATTATCATGCAGATTAGAATAACCATAAAATCTTTATGGCATACCTCTTCTGTGAACCATTGATCAGCTTTCCGATTGTCCTCAGCGACTTCCGAATATGTGAACCTTTTCCATTTGTCCTAGAATCCACAGAAATGAACTGTATTTCATTTTTAGAAGCTCCTTTAACAGGTGTTTGCAATAGCTGGAGTTGAGGAATGCTTGTTCTGCCATCTATTTTCACTGCTCTGTTTTGAGAAAAGCTTAGAGGACTCTGTGGGTTCTTGAGCTGCTGCACCTCCATGGTCGGATCTCCTTTACTGCTTTCTTCGTTTTTACAGGACTTTGGACCCTCCAAACTCAATCTCTGTGCACGATGAGAGGCCATAGGTGATTTAATACCTTTCCTGTCTTCAAGGTTTGCCTTTGTGTCGCTACAGTTTTCGATGCTTAATCTTCTGGGACGCGGAGGAGTTCTTTCTGTTGTTGTGTTCGGCCTGCTGAAGGGAGATTTTATCTCCTTTGCTCCACTGTAAGAAACATTATTCCATTCTTCGGTACCCAAAGCCTTCTTTAGGTTTTCAATCTGAAAGAAGAATACCAAAATGTTTGTTGGCTCACATAAACTAAAACCAACTGTAAATGAATTTACACTGTGTTTGGTCTATACAAACCTGCTCCTTGAGATGCATAACCTCTTTAGTCTCTTTGTGTGCACGAGCAGCGCCAAGTTCAACTGTTGAAACTCTTTGTGCGAATTTCAAAGTACTGATTGTTTCCCCAAAGGAGTCTTCCTCAGGACTCAAGTGAGCAAACATTAATGTTTTGGCTTGTCCTCCTTAAATGAAGACATGACAGAAATTCAGTGAATATCTTCTGTTCACAAACTCGAAAAGGAAAGATTCTTGGCTACGATATTAGTACCTAATGAGTCTTGAAGAAGAAGAGTCAACTTGCTGTTTCGGTATGGGATGTGAGAATTCTTCTGAGCCAATGCAGCTATCACATCTCCGAGACAAGAAAGAGATTTGTTGATATATTGTGCTTCCTTGAGTCTGTCTCCTGTAACCTCTGATTTATCTACTCTCTCGCTCCCTGCAAGATCCACCAGATGCAAGCAACTTCGGAGGGTTCCCCCAGATGTGTCTTTCCCACGAACGTGCACCATAAATATACTACAAAAACAAAACTATGTTTAGATCACAAAATAGTAACCCGTAATTCCCAAAGTTTAAGTTTGAGTTCTGCACCTGTGAGACCGACTACTTCGATTGTTCATGGATGTGGAACTAACAGCACGATTCACCTCACCGGCCTCCATCAGCTGAAGGACATCCTTGGTAGAATTCACAGAATGCATTGTAGCATTTGGAAGACTCAAGCCACCATCCACGCTGGAACAAGTCCGAATATCTAATGTGCACATGGTCAAGAAGAACACTAGGTCCATTCATATTAAATAGATAAAGAATAAATTCATTCATATAAATTTAAGTTTTAGCAGCCATGAAAGGATATTTGGTGCAGGCGGAATTTTCCGCAAGAAGGTCTCGGACTTGCTCATTGTAGATTTCGACCATTTGGGCGTATATCTCATATGTCACCATGTCCTTTCTTTTATCACATATCAGAAAGAGATCACTGAGAGCTAGATAGTTTATTCCCATTTCAGTAGCTGATCTGCCTGGAGGACCACTCTGCATAAAAAAATTTGATAAGTAACTATATACTGTATGTGGAAAGGCAAAAAAGATGCTAGAAAAATTTTCACCATTGTGTATGTCTTCCCTGATCCCGTTTGGCCATAAGCGAAAATGCAGACATTATAACCATCCATCACTGATCTGATTAATGGTTGAGTTTCTCTGAATACATCATCTGTAAACATGGGTACAAAACTTTCAAATATACCTTACTAATAAGTGTAAGACACAAGCTTACAACCTTTGAGCAACTACAAAATTACCTTGAGTTGCGGTTGGACCAAACACTTGATTAAACTGAAACGTTTTTCTTGCATCTTTCTGAAGCTTTGATGGATCCATAACAAATAAAGAGCCATCTTTTCCTATATAATCTATTACTCCTTTCATTTCACTATTGAAGGTTGGTCTAACTCTGCAGTACACTCTTATATTTCCTGCATATTTTTAAGGCATGGCATTATGACTTCCACTTAAAGAGCAAAACTTGTGTTTACTGTTTTCTACCTTTAAGATCCTGCACCATGTTATATAATTTCCGGTTCTCTTCCACCACTTTGTAATATCCTTGAGCTGCTGATGACATGTATTGCATCTGATTCCCTGTGCAACACAGAAACCAGAAAATGAGATTGTAATTAAAGATGAAATGCCCTGGAGGTGATACAATGAAATCTCAGGAAAAAACTAACCTAGTTCCATAAAATCTCTTTGCAAATGAACCTGAAAATTCTTAAAATCCTGCTTCGTTTCTATAAACAAGGTCTTGAGATCCTGAACAAGAAAAAAATACCTGGATTAAAATACAAAGTAATGCATAGGACTTCTGATCAACATTTAAAGCATACATACCAATCTTGGATAAGAACGAACATGCCATAAATGTAAGAAATTAAAGCCGGGAGAGTTTGACGGAAAGAGAGGCATGCCATAAGTAGTCTTTCCAAACGAGTAGTAGAACTTCATTAAGAGAGGATAAATGGAAACTTACCGCAAGCTCCTTCTCTTGTGTTTTCAGTAAACTCTTGTGGTTGCATTTTGTCTCCTGTAGGATACTTCCGTTGGACTGAGCAAAATATATCCAACAATTTGTTAGAATAAACTTAGTTATAAAAAGCGTTTAACAGTCGTAGATTAAAGAGACGTGACATGTCATAGGCATTGAAGAGAAAAAGCAAAAAAAAAACATACTTGGTCATCTTCATGTAAAGGTAATTCCTCCAGAGGCATGGATTTTAAGTCTGATGGTTCCAGGGTACTTTCGTTAAGGAAATTGTTGAAAACAGATTGAAGCTGTACAGAGAAATTATCAGTGTTAGACCAATCTATCAAAGCAGTATGGAAGTATAATACTTACATACATTAAGAACAGTTCCTTTCTATGCACATACATTTATTATGCTCTAAATTTGTATCCAACACAATTTATCAGCAATAAATTTGCTACAAGGATAGTGAACACAGGGAGCTGCATTCCATCCAGATTTCAAGACAAGTAAAATTCTCAACTTGGAATCTCACCTCTGGGAATTTTGAGATGATTTTCTTGAAATTTACTCTAAAATTCTGCATTTCAAGCAAATTTAACCAGGTTGATCTGTCTGTTACAGAAAACAATATTTGAAGAAATGCATAGAAATTGAGACAGAACATTGCGAATCACCTCACTGCCGTTCTCAAGTGAAATAAGATTCTCAACGATTTTTTCCTTGGAATTGAAAATGTGATCGGCAATCAACTTCGCAATCACTACAATATCCAATCCAAATGCACCAGGAAAGAAGAGAGTAGAAAAAAACAGTTGCATTCAAAATAAGTAACCAAGAGAAATATTGTTATATCCTTAACATAAGAAACGTTTGAAGGGTCAAGAAGAAGCATGGATCATACCTCTGACTTGATCAGCTTCACCATCTGTGCAATCGTTTATGTCATGAACTGAGGACAGATCCAAATGCCTAGACGTTTTGGAAGCACTTGGAGGATGAATCTTAGTCGCAGAGAGCTGAAACGTAGGCGTTTTGACATGCTTGTAGAACCCATTTCCACTGCTCGTTATCTTGCACTCATGGTATGCCTTAAGCCCTAAAATGCAATCTACAACCTTGGTCACTGATCCAGACTCTAGATTATCCTGTGACATAACACCTCATACTCAATTATTCAAAACTATAACAGAAACAAAGCAGTAAACATATGAAATTAATTTATCCAAATGTGTAACCTTTTCAAGATCAGAAGCTTCAAATCCAGGAAGCCTCAACTGTTCTAAAGCCACAAGAAAATTCCTAACATTCTCGAAATATTGATAAGCCGGAGGAAGTTGATACTCTCCGTTCAGATACGAGTAGCTCTCCACAACCTTAATTAAAAAAACGTAAGCCTAATTTAAGTGTCATGAAATATGAAAGAGTTGTATTAATTAATTGAATCAAAACAAAGAGTATACCTTGGAAACAGCTCCTGGATGGATCTTGTTGATTGCATTACAAAGTATCATACCATTTCTCAAGCAAGAAATAAACTCCTTCTCCGATGGCTGATTCGAAATACCAAGTTGACCCACTACAGACTTAAGCCATTGCACAGCTTGAAATCGCCTCGCCGCTGCAACCCAATAAAAAAAAAAAACACATCAGCCCTGGGCAAATCAGAAACAGAATTTTCCGATCTTCGTTTCGAATCAAACAGAGATATTTAACACACCGGCTTCTTCCGCTCTTCTTGAGGCCAAATTCAGTTCGTGCAACCCAGTTCTCACGCTTGTCATTACAGTCCAATTCTCGTTCATATTCCTGGAAAAAAACAAATATGATTCATCGATTAAAATCAATGAACATTCAAACACAAAATCATCCAAGGAAACAAATCTAAGAGATGAGATTTACCAATTATCGAATCTGTTTCTTTCCTTCCTTCTGGGCACAGATCAAAAACCCTAGAAAAAAACTAAATGAAGAGAAAGGACTGAAAGTGAAATAGCAGAAGTGACGCTAATGAAAGTCGTCTTCTGCTTCTGCTTCTGCTTCTTTGATTTACTTAAGAGTGTTTTCTTTATAGTGTTTCTTCGCTCGAAGCTTTCATTCGTTCGTTTTCTTTGGGTTTCTGGTTCGGATATTTAGGTTCGGATCCAACCCCGAGCGAAACAATTGTAACGTTAACTCTCTTTTACTATGTTTGAATTCAAATATCTGCTGGCCAAATCCTGTCCGTCCGATTCACATACCTGTCAATGGCCTCTGATTTCTCTGGGTTGGTTAACCAGTTTTATATTATTATTTAGTATTAATTTGTTTGTTAAGCCATATTTGGGAAATAAATATCATCTTCAACCAATCATCACGATTTTCATATTTCATACCAAATTTTAATTTTCTACAGTTGTAAAAAGATATTCAGAAAAATACAATAAAATATTAAATGTTTTTAGGATTCCACCAAACATTTGTAGAAATGTAGAGATTTATTTCTATAATATCAAGAAAGATATTTTTCCAAAAATGTAACGTTTTTACTTTACTTGACTCAAATATCAAAACTATGTGCCTTTCACCTTGTATTTTCAATTTTTAATAAAGTAGTAATTTTGTTAAACAAAGTAGAAATATTTTTCCATGTTAAAAAAAATTACAAGTTTTTAGGGGTTCACCAATCATTTGTAGAAATGTTGAGATTTATTCCTATAATGTCACTAAAAAAATATTTTCCTACAATATAACTTTGTTTTACTTTAGTTGGCTCAAATATCAAAATTATGTGCCTTTGGCCTTGTATTTTTAACATTTAATAAAATGTAATTTTGTTAAACACCAATCATTTTTAGAAATGTAGAGATTTATTCCTGTTCCTATATATATTATAACTAAAGATATATCTTCCAAAAATGTAATGTTTTTTGTTTTGTGTTTCGTTTTGTTACGCTTAGCTTAACGATTTGATCTGCAATGAGAGTTTGTTACCTCTCAACACTTTGGTTTCACTTTGGAATGATGCTGTCGGTTACTTACTACTCACGCTACACTACTTGGAACGAAAGTGGCGGTGAAGAGTTTTATATATTAAGTGCGATATCCAAATGAAACGAAGTGATTATAAGAAAAAAGGTTCAGCTTTTTTATTTTATATGAGAAAAAATGAGAACAAAGAAGTTGGTCATGTATCTATTCATATATATAGATAGCACAAGAGTCATTACAACCACCAACATAGTGAATACATATGCATAAAATGATAGAAAGAGGTATGGATCTTGTAATTAAGGCTTCCCGTGGTGATGGGGAGGCTTAGGATGAACATGATGATAATCTATCACCACTACTTCTTCCCCAGTCTCAACTCCAAGTATCGTTCTCCTCCTTCCTACACCATTGACAACCTTCTGATGATGCTTCTGATATCGTAGACGACGAGCAGCGGCAAATCCATCATTGGAAGACAAAAGCAAAAGAATGAAGAATAACACCATCACTAATCCACTCCTCACAGAGCAAGACATGACTGATCTCTTATTCTTTTTCAGATAGGTGTTTTATGTTGTGTCTATATTGAGAGGGAGATGAGAGCTATTGACAGATATAGTTTGAAATGTGTTTAGTGTAAAAGAAGAGAAGAGGGAAAGAAGTATTTGTAGGCAAAAGAGAGATGAGTAAGAAGTAAATAGGATAAGTAGGCCGGGCTTACTGTTTGGGCTAACCGGATCGGATCGGTCCAACCCAAATGTTTCGGGTTTGGATTTTAATAAAATTGAAGAGTAAACCCAACTGTATGATTTTCGTTTAAGGAACCCACTATAAAAATAAAAAAAAAATCAAAAGAGACACAAACGTCTTCATATTATTTAAATCTGAAAGCTACCTTCTTTGGTTATGTTGCCCCAAAAATCCTTATGGTTCTGAAAACACCACAAATGAGAAAATAAGCCGAGTACCCTAGAAATAAGGAACTTCCAAATGCAACTTGTGACAGTGCAAAGATTATCCCTTTTTCCTACATATGTTGACGATAATTAGATTTCGTTCTATCATATAAGTTTCTTCAAGCATGCTTCTTTTTTGCCAGAAAGTAAATGGAATGATATAAGAACGTTAAAAAACTTATTAACACAAATGTGTAACATGTTGGTTTGCTTGACTATGAGAGAGCACAAAACTACACAGCAAGAAAATGTAGCAACAGTCTCAACAATCAGGCGCTATTTTTTTTTAGATGCATCAATGTCTGAGAGAGAATATACAACGGCTCAGCCACTAACTCCAGTACACATGCAAATCCTGCCAATTCTGTAGGTTAACCTCCTGCGATATACTCACATAACCTAAATTTGGAGTATTTACCAAGGCCTTATTAGGAAAAGACAATAGGTCTCAGTAGAGAACTTCTTTGAGTTCCGCATAGTCTTCTTCCGTTAGCTGCCTCACGAGTCACGATCCAGGAATTGAATATATATAAATGGAATGCCTCTGGAAAGAAGCTGAGTAGCTAATTCCTAAATTCGGTCAAGAAGAAAGGAACATTCCTAATTTGACAATAGTAAATGAAGACGAACCTAGTAAATACTGGAACGTGCGTCAGAGAATAACGTTATCCTTATTATTGGCCACGACGGCTAAAGGTGGTTTATCAAAGCCGATATATCATTCCATCTTTCCATGTCCAAGACATATATATATTTTTTTTTGGTTCCAGGGCCTACCAATTTGATTTGAACGCTGTCGTTTGGTGTAATAGGAATTAGGAAAGATTGGGTTTATGCACACTACTCCATTCAAATTTTATTCCACAAGACTTTATTAACAAAGTTTTCCTCATATGGAGAGCCACGTCCAGATCTCTTACACACAAGCAACAACGAGAAGAGTAAAAAAAAACTAAAATTCGGAATTCAACAAAATAAAGATCCAAAAGCGCATATGGAAACTGAGTTTGAAACTATCACACTCAAGCGACGAGGAATGGTAGAACAGTGAGTATGAAGGTCTCGTAATTGAAAGTAGCTGAGCCTGATAACGTCGTATCTTTCTCCTTAAACTTCTCCGTCAGCCCCTGCAATTTAGAGTGTTATCAAACATCAAAACACATTCAACATATTGTCAAGGAACAGGCTTGAATCCATTCATGTTTGACGATCCAAGTAATGAAAATAGCATACCTTGACAGTCAAACAGCACCTGCATCAATGGAAAAACCATAATCAGTGATGGATTTTATATTTTAGAGAGTCAAAATATAAAGTTTAAGGGGTTGAAACGAATGAACATACTCGATGAAATTGTCATATTCAATAGCCTTATTCCTGCCTCCGCTTTTGTCGAACTTTGAAACGAGCAGATCCAAAACCGTAGGAGACACCGAAAACCCAAGGCTCAAGAGTGCATCTCTCAGCTCGTTTGTATCTATTTTACCACTTCTATCCTTATCAAACCTCTCAAAGATAGACTGCAACGGAATCCAAAACCCCAGTACCAAACAAAGCCCACATGAGTTTGATCCAAATATATTAATCACCCATCAATTTTTCATCAAACCATTATAATACTTAAAAACAAAAACTTTGAACTTACCCTCCAACTCTGAAGACTGTAGAAAAGTGAAGTAAACTCTTTTGGTCCTGCAATGTAGAATGCTTGAATCAGTAAATCTCAAAAACCAGGAAGACTAATTAAAAATTGATATTTTTTGTTTGTTTGTTTCAACTTAATTAATTAAATAATATAACTTTAGGATTTGGTATAATGGAGAGGTTGGGTACAAAATATCAAAGTCAAACCAAACAATTTGCAGATGAAAAATTTCTTTCCAAGTGCAAAAGTTTCAAACCTAGTGAAAGTAAGAAAATGGATCCTCTAGTAGAAACCGCAATTTCTTGATGAAATTGGTAAAGAATTAGGTATAAATTTGAAGAATCAAGAAACTGACCAATCTTCCTAACGTTGCTGTTGGTGAAGAGATACATAAGGAGATGAACAGTTCTTAAGCTGAAGCTCTGATTATACGAAGAGAGAGCTCCCTGAAGCTCCTTATCATCAATGAAGCCGCTATTGTCCCGATCCGCAGCCTGGAAACAAGCAACGATGCTCGGATCCGTTCCTGGAGGAAACGCCGATGGTACCAGAGACGCGAACGGGCTTCCATAAGAAGCCTGCGAAGGAGGAGGAGCCCCGTAACCTCCATATCCTGACTGAGGCGCCGGCGCACCGTAACCCGAAGGTCCAGACGATGGATGAGCACCGTAACCACCGGGAGATGGAGATCCGTAAGCACCACCGGGAGATGGAGATCCGTAAGCACCGCCGTGAGGTTTTTCTTTAGGAGGCTTATGGTCTCCTGGAGGAGACGCATACGGTGCCGATGGTGGTGCACCGTAAGGCGCGGGCTGTGATCCGTACGGAACAGGGTACGGTGATGCGGTTGAGGATCCGTATGGAGGAGGATTGTTGCCGGAGGATCCGTACGGTGGAGGATTGTTGCCGTAACCGTAACCTTGGCTCGATGGAGGATACCCAGACATGGTGAGAAGTTTTCAGTTTCAGAGATCAAAGAAGAAAGTGAAATTTTTGTTTTCCAAAATTGGGAACTGTGATGATATATAAATATTTGCTATCTCAGATAGAATATTATTAGATATTTTGGATTTGAGATATTATTTTACGATAAGGTTGATTTTGTACGCGTTGAGGGGTGTAATCGTAATTTAAAAAGTGCCGGACGGCTAGCATAGTAGCATCAATGTTTTTTTCCTGCTCTCTGAAACTTGAAAAAGTTCGTCATCCCTCGTCGGTTCACCTCCAATCTTAATAACCGAAAAGAATTTGGTTATTCTATGCGATCTATTTTTTTTTTTTTTTTTTGTTAAAAACCCAAAAAACGATAATTTTATCTGTAAGCTCCAAATCCAATGTTCCACTCATTGAAACGTGTATATATCTCCATGATAAATGAGTTGCATTGCATGTACCATTCCTCATATTTGGGCATTGAGTTTAACATTATCTTTATTTGGTAGTGCAGCCCATTATTATTGAACCAAGTCATATTCATAGATTGATATATACCATGTTCCAATTCCTTTAGTTAAAATTAAAAGAAATGATGCCACAATATATTATTTTATCTAAAGAATCATAAATAATTGTATATGATCTTTACATCGAGATGAGATTAGTCTTTTGGTCAACTGACCACAAAGAATTAAAAAAAAAAAAAATCTCAAACCATTGATTGATAGTTGAAACAACCATAATATTTCTAAATACCATGAGTTATTTTATAGTGTACCGTATTGCTATATCAAACTGACACTATTATTTAAGAAACCAGTTAAAAAAATTAACACATGTAATAAAAGACACTAGAAGTTTTAAAATCATGTTGTCTGCTGAGATAAAAGACTAGAAATATTAAATATGAAAACATGCGCTTACAAGCATGTAATAAGCATAGTCATATTAAATACATATTGACCAATTTTATTTGGTCAAGCACCGAATTTCTTACCCAGTTTTTTTCCTAACCTAATCTGAAAATTGAATAGGAATAGAGGTTTAGTTCTTATTGATTTTATATCCTTTGAAATTATTACCGTAACACAAAATAAAAACAATTTAGTATCACAGTAAGTAAGTCTCTACAATCAATAATAATTTTATAATAGTTTCCAAAATTTGTTATTAAAACTAGCAAATTCAATTTTTCCACCAAAGTTATAGTCTCCACTTTAATAAACATTAGTTACTCTCTTTCTTTTTTTTTTTTTTTCCTGAGTCAATTGAAATAATTACGTTAGCAAACAACAATTCAACGTTTTTCTCTATTTCTGAAGAAAAAGAAAAAGGCATCTCAATTATTCGATCAGAGAGCTTCTTCTTTGTCGTCTCCCATGCTCGAGGTAAGGAGCTAATTTCTCTCCTCCTTTATCCTATCAAAATCCAAACCAAATCTCTAGATCTCATCGACGAAGATGAACAAGAAGAACCCAGATCAGAAATCGGAAATGTCGTCTTCTTCATCTTCTCCAAAGAAACAAACCATCTTCATTTTATCCATAATCATCCTCTGGTACACTTCCAACATTGGTGTTCTTCTCCTCAACAAGTACCTCCTCTCCAATTACGGATTCAAATTTCCTATTTTTCTCACAATGTGTCACATGTCCGCATGTGCTATCCTCAGCTACGTCTCCATCGTCTTCCTCAGGCTCGTTCCTCTCCAATACCTCAAATCTCGCTCTCAGTTCCTCAAAGTCGCCACTCTCAGCATTGTATTTTGTGCCTCCGTCGTCGGTGGCAACATCTCCCTCCGTTATCTCCCCGTCTCGTTTAATCAAGCCGTTGGTGCTACGACGCCATTTTTCACAGCACTCTTCGCTTATCTTATGACCTTTAAGAGAGAAGCTTGGGTCACTTATGGTGCTCTCGTTCCCGTCGTTACCGGTGTCGTTATCGCCAGTGGCGTACGCCTCTTTTTCTGAAATTATCATAATGATAACGTTTTTGGCTGTTTGATTTTCTTTTCGGCGGTTTTTAGGCTCGAGATTCTGGTAAAATCGGATTCATGATGTGCTACAGATTCTCTTCCGTAAAAATGTGTTCTTTATCTGTAGATTATTATGTTTGATTTGTTGGTAGTTTAAAGCATTGAAGATGTGATAAAGCTTCAGACTTTTGAGTCCTGTTTTAAAGCTTCAGACTTTTTTCTTGTAACTGTTGCCATTGTTACAATCAACATTGTGCTGTGAATTATTTGTTTCTCCTGCAAGGCCTTTTTTTATCGAATATTCAGTTTGTTGATTCTGGGATTTCTTTATTTTATTTATGAATGATCCTAATCTGGGTCTGCTTTGTGGTCACAGGGTGAACCGGGTTTTCACTGGTTTGGATTCATTATGTGCATTAGTGCTACTGCTGCAAGAGCTTTTAAATCTGTTCTTCAAGGCATCCTACTTTCTTCAGAGGGGTAAATCTGTTAATAAGATCATTTTTTTTTACTTTTGCATTTGTGTACCTTTTCAAAAAACTTTGTATATAGTAATATAATGGAAAAGATTCTGCAACCAGTAGAATAAACAAAGTAGGAAACCTAACTTACTAAACGAGTAATGCTCATCGTAGAGTCTAACTTATCTTTGAATTCTTTTGCAGGGAAAAGTTGAATTCAATGAATTTGATGTTGTACATGTCCCCGATAGCTGTCATTGCTCTGCTGCCCGTCACAATTGTTATGGAACCGGATGTGATGAGTGTGACTCTATCGCTGGGGAGACAACATAAGCATATGTGGCTACTTCTTCTGGTTAATTCTGTAATGGCTTATTCAGCCAACTTGTTAAACTTTCTGGTTACCAAGCACACAAGTGCGCTTACCCTCCAGGTAAAAAGCTGAAAACATTTGAACGTTTTACAAACCTAGAGGTGCCAGATTGGATAAAACGTTTGTTTATGTTCAATGTTCCAGGTCCTAGGAAACGCTAAAGGAGCGGTTGCGGTTGTGATCTCGATCCTGCTTTTCCGAAATCCGGTCACGGTGATGGGAATTGGCGGGTACAGTGTAACCGTTCTCGGGGTTGTTGCTTATGGAGAGACTAAACGCAGGTTTAGATGAAGCTCAGAGACTGAGATTTTCTCCTAGTCATTTTTGTATCTAACCTATACACATAATACATACAATATATACTTATATACATAGGTAATATGTATGGAATTGTCCTAGATTCTATGACTTTTATTTAATCTTTTTGTCTGGAGATGATATGCCATTGTTGTGTTGCAACATGAAAGACACTTTCTTGTCACCTTTTCGTTCACTCACTAACTTGAAAAGTACCAAAAGGGATCGAGTTAAATAGGGCTAAATTTTGTTTTAAGTTTGATTTTTACAAACAAAATTCAGATACAGATGCAATCGTAAGTAAAAAAAGTTCCTGCAAATAGAAATTACAGTATATAGAGAAAAAAATGATTTCTTAACCAAGAAATATTTATTTATCTGTATTTCAATGACAAAAAGCTCATTATCCGTATACAAAGACTTTGGGCCGGGTTCGGGTCAGGTGGGGATGGGTGGGTTTGGAGTAACCCGGTCCGAGACGAAGACCCGTCAGACTTTTTTCGAAGCAGAAGAAAACATCTCGTCTTGTCTGTCTCTATCACTCTTCCATGGCTCTTCTTCAGAGACCAACCTCTTATCTTCACCTTTATTTTCGTCATATGGCTTCTCATCCTCGTATCTTCTCTCGTTCTCTATATCCATCACTTCACCGTCACTCCTCATCTCTCTCCTCTTCAACACCCAGGTTTTAGCTCATGTTCCTCTTTTGCTTTTCGATTTTAGTTTCTGGGAAAATTAGGCGGTAAAATGAGAGAAGCTGCGTACTGATTTGCTTCCGTTACTCAAATTCATTCCTTTCCCAGATTTCTTAAAGTTTCCAAGCTATCGAAATTGAGATTTAATGTCATACTCTTGAAGTTGAAGTGAAGACACTTGCTTTCTTCAGCTCCTCAAAATTGTTTTGTTTTTTGAGTGTTACGTTTAGCTCTGACTTTTTTCTCAGGAACTCTTATTCAGGCTTTCGCTGTTATAATTGATTTAGTTAGCCCTTCTTTGTTTTGTTTGATTCTCTTCCTTAGTGTTAAAATCAAAACCTGATTCTTCTTCACTTGGAATCTTAAAAAAAATCTCCTGTGGTTTCAGAATAAAGTTTCCACTATCTAAGGTTTTGAGTCAAAGACTTGTACAGAGAAATGCGGTCTCACCTAAATCCTTTATGTCATCGACAATGGACACTGAGTCTCTCCAAGAGAGCTCCACCTCTAAAGATTACAGTTCTGAGCACATTCAAGTAATTCTCGTTAAATATTAGTTTCTTTTTGGATAACAAATCATCGGAACTGTGTTTTCAGCTATAGGTGTTATACTTCCTACTATGAGTATTTTTCGAGGTTTTTAAAAAAAACTTGCATCTTAAATTCATGATGATACATTAGGTTCTGGAAGGCTTAGACCCTGTCAGGAAAAGACCTGGAATGTATATTGGTAGCACTGGTTCTCGTGGTTTGCACCATCTTGTAAATGCCTCTTTGAACTCTTTTGGTCCTTACCGACTCTTTTCAAACTGTTATGATTTTATCCGTTTTCAATACATCTTTCTTTTGTTTTCTTAGGTTTATGAGATACTTGACAATGCAATTGACGAGGCCCAAGCTGGTTTTGCTTCAAAGGTCGATGTTGTTTTATATGCAGATGATTCAGTCAGCGTTGCAGACAATGGACGTGGGGTATGTGATTTGTTCCACTTACTCATCCTAGCCTATCATTTTAACTGAAAACATGGATTTTAGTTTTTCATCCTCGGATGCAAGAGAAAGGTTAACTGGCATCCAATGGCATTCTGTAATTTTGTGTAGGAGCCAATTTTGTGTTCCAAGCTAAATTTTGCAAAGCTTCCAGTTTTACATGTACTGTGCACTGATAGTAACCTATATGTCTATTATCCTTATTATTTTCATTTACGGTTTTTATAACTCATTTAGTTTTCTTTCATTCCAGAAGTCGAATCTGTTACTAATTTCAAAACACATTTTATCATTTCTACTCATATATAGCTCTTTTGCAGATACCTACAGATTTGCATCCTGCAACGAGAAAATCTGCTTTGGAGACTGTCCTTACGGTATTGCTACTTGAAATTATCTATTATCTCTGCCTTGTACATATATATGAATTTAGACTGCTAACTGGGAACAGCATAAACATAACTGTAAATAGTACTCAATTTCTTCACTCTTGAGTAATTCATACTGAATGTTAACCTTGTTTTCTCTACTTGGTAGAGACCTGGCAAATGATAAATACTTTTAACCCTACCACAAGCAGGCGTCTTATTTTGATTACCGTACATCAATGGTTTATAATTTATTTTATGGTTGTTAATTCTGGTGCATAACAAAGATATTCACAGAAACTGGAATTTTTAGCCATTAATTTACCCAATCCTAAGAAGTGTTATCCTTTTGTTATTCGTTTTTTATGTATGATCTAATGCTTAAAAAAAATTATTAGCTTTTTTTCATGCAGATAATTGTAGTTTTTAACTATTGAAACTCAGCTGTCTATTTTGTAGCGAGCTGTCAATGTTGGTCATAATGTAGAATCACACGTATTTTTGTTTTGTTATCCTGTTTTTGGTCATGCAATTTACCAATTCTTTTTATTTGTGCAGGTCTTACATGCAGGGGGTAAGTTTGGTGGGAAGAGTAGTGGGTACAGCGTGTCTGGTGGATTACATGGTGTAGGTTTATCGGTTGTGAATGCTTTGTCAGAGGTGTGTTCTAAGTGTTAGTACATTGTTTCCTTTTACCCTCTGCTAAACTGAAAATTTCCTGTCACAGTGGCTCTATGCCCATTTTATTGGTATGTAAAATATCTGTAGAATAGTTAGATCGTGCACATTGGATCTTATTGGAAGGTTGTGCTAGGTTACTGTAAATCCTTTGTTTTGTCACTTTTGTGTGACAAGTGATCTAATTTCCAAACCTGATATCATATGAGAAAAATCCTGGAATAGTTTCTTACTGGGTGCTGTGATATTTGGCAAGACATCAAGAACCTATTAGGATAATACACATACAACTAATTAAGGAGCTCCCACTATTCACAGGCATTGGAGGTTATTGTTTGCAGAGATGGGATGGAGTTTCAGCAGAAGTATTCTCGTGGAAAGCCCATAACAACACTTACATGTCATGTCCTCCCACCAGATTCAAGGGGGACTGACGGGACATTCATCAGGTTTTGGCCTGACAAAGAAGGTATTGCCTGTTTTCCGTACTTATCGATTTTGCCCTTCCGAAAGATAAATTAATGACTAAATAATCTTTTCTGCAACAAACTGTTTTTCAGTATTCACCACTGCAATTCAGTTCGACCATAACACTATTGCTGGACGAATTAGGGAGCTTGCTTTTCTAAATCCAAAGGTATGATTTTATCACTTAGAACCAGGGCAGCCATGATAACCTTTTTCATTAAAATGTCGATAGATTTGTTTGCTTCATATTCATGGGGCATTCCTAACCTGGTCATTTTAATCAGTTCTTATTTAGTAGAAGCTAACGCTGTACTGTTCTTTTTGTCATAATCAAGTGGTCCATATAAATGAATGCAGGTTACAATCTCTCTTAGAAAGGAGGATGATGATCGAGAAAGGGACTTGTATAGTGAATTCTTTTATGCTGGAGGATTAACTGAATATGTTAGCTGGCTAAATACTGATAAGGTGAGGGTTGTACTGTGAAAGTTTGAATCCCTTGTTATAGTTGTATAAAGTTCCTCAAATAGTTGCATATCGGTGATTCTAGAAATAAATTGTGGCAATTTAGAGTGGAAAGGTTTTTGTGAAACAAAATGCACTGAGGTCATCTTTATTACTACTATCTATCATCCTAAAAAGATTAATTATCAGCTCTTTTGTTCAGAAACCGCTTCATGATGTGCTCAGTTTCCGGAAAGAGATAAATGGCACCACCGTTTACGTTGCACTTCAGTGGTATGGTACTTTCCTTTTTTATACGTCTTCTAATAATACACTCTGCTCGTATGATGAACACATAGAATCTTGTTGCGTTGACCACATAAAACCAATAGTTGAACTTGAACATTTAAGCGACTGATTTTATGGTTTACTCTACTTGTAAACTGGATGTGGAGTTGATGAGTGTATATGCTTCAGTTGTTCTGGACGAGAATGTGTTTCTCATGATAGCTATCCAAAATTTATTTGATCAAAAGTTATAGTCTTGACCAGGTGCTCAGATGCCTATTCAGACACGATGCTGGGCTACGCGAATAGTATTCGCACCGTTGATGGTGGGACACATATAGAAGGTGTGAAGGCTTCATTAACAAGAACTTTAAATACCCTTGCAAAAAAGTCGAAGGTTATCAAGGTATGATACCAGTAACCACTTGCTTTTTTCCAACTCTTTATATTTCCACATTTAAAGGTTTAGAGCCTTTTTTCCTCTCCTTCCCTCCTTTTTTCATGCCAGTTATAGAGGTTACTTTTGCATTTATTGCATTTCTTAAAATGTTGATAAGGAATGGTGTAATTTTGTCGTTGGTTCTTATTTCAGGATAAGGATATTAGCCTAAGTGGGGAACATGTTAGGGAGGGGTTGACCTGCATTATCTCAGTCAAGGTTCCTAATCCTGAATTTGAAGGTCAAACAAAGGTACTCGAGAGCATAATGATGTGTCGACCCTCTTTTTTTGCCAACAATCTATTGTCATCAGGCCATAACTTCTTTTATTTTGTTGCTCGTATTAATATTTCCGTGTCCACTAATGTCCCACCAAAGACAAGACTAGGAAATCCAGAGGTGAGAAAAATTGTTGACCAATCAGTCCAGGAGTACCTCACTGAGTACTTGGAGTTGCATCCGGATGTACTTGAAAGCATTATTTCCAAGTCCTTGAATGCATACAAGGTACGGCATTGAAATATCTGCTCATACTATCACATCTTCTTCTACCCATGCACTAGAACACACAAATGACTATGGATTTTCCCTTTTGATTTTTTTTCTTTTAGGCTGCTCTGGCTGCCAAGAGGGCTAGGGAGTTGGTCAGGTCTAAAAGCGTTTTGAAGTCATCCTCACTTCCTGGAAAACTGGCAGATTGCTCATCTACAGATCCTGCAGAATCTGGTATGTATCCATTAGCCATTATGAAAGTGCCATTTTTTAGGAAATCAGAACATGATTTCAGTTTGATACATTTAAAGTAAGCAGTCTATGGCAATACAAGCATATAATTGAATCATTTTCTTAGACCTAAAGTGAGAAGATGGGAGGAAATAAGAGGCTATCGTTATATAGTAGTTAATAGCTTTTAACACTTGTAGCTGTGAAAGTTAATCAGTTTATTGAAATCTATTTTCTATGTTACCAGAGATTTTCATAGTCGAAGGAGATTCTGCTGGTGGCAGCGCAAAACAGGGTCGGGACAGGCGTTTCCAGGTAACAAATCACTCTGCTCAGTGTGTTACTAAACAAGAATCGGGGAAGGGGTAGAAAGGGATTTAGTTTTCCTTACCTAGTTGATATCCTAGCAAAAAATATTCATTCTGCAAGGTTATCTTGACTGATGCATGAGATAGTGAATTGCCTCCCCATGTATATGTTGAGCCATTGCAGCTTCCAGTGGTAGAAACATGAAAATATTAATGGCAAGAAAATTCTGGTTGGCTTCTTTTTGGTATGAAATATTAAGAGTCTAGCAATCCTCTCTTTACCCTCAAAAAGACCGTTGACAGGTTCTATGAGTAGTATCAACATCTGTTGGTCTCAATAAGATGAGAGTAAGGGTGCAAACCAAACCATAGATGAATAAAGCTGATTCGGGATAGTGTATTGTATGAAAGTTTGGCGAATCACTTGCAGGTCGATGTAGTATCATATGGGTTGGGCCAGTAACTTTTTGATGGAAGTTAAAGCATAGAAGGTTGTGGAACAGTGGGTTCTGCTTCTATTTTGTTAGTGCTTAACCCAGTATTTCGGATCTATGCAGGCAATTCTTCCTTTAAGAGGTAAGATTTTGAATATTGAGAGAAAAGATGAAGCAGCCATGTATAAGAACGAAGAAATTCAAAATCTAATTCTTGGCCTTGGTCTTGGAGTTAAAGTGAGATATCCCCTTTTTAATATCTTATTTGGTAATATTTTTGGCAAACTCAATTTGACATTTAATCTGTTTCAGGGAGAAGATTTTAACAAGGAGAATTTGCGTTACCATAAAATTATCATATTAACAGATGCAGATGTTGATGGCGCACATATCCGGACACTTCTGTTGACCTTTTTCTTCAGATATCAGGTATTAGTTTGTTGGATAAAACAGTAGTTAAAGTAGCCTCTAGTTAAACTGGATGACTTATGTGAAATTAATAAAATTTCTTTTCTACAGAGAGCCTTGTTTGATGCAGGTTGCATATATGTGGGTGTTCCACCTCTTTTCAAGGTATGTTCTTAGCATTTATGATCTTCTGCATTTATTGTGCTTCAGATTTACGGAGAGTTTAATCTAAAGCAAGTTTCTCTTTGAAAATGACAAGGTGGAGAGGGGAAAACAGGCGCACTATTGCTATGATGATGCAGCTCTTAAAAAAATCATTGCTTCGTTCCCTGGAAATGCATCCTACAACATTCAGAGATTCAAAGGTAATGCCAGAGAAAACCCAGTTTCTTGTGCCTCTTGAATGTGTTCTAAGGCACTTAAATTACATGCCTTATGTCCTATAACGAGTTCATCTATAGACTATAGTACTTGTTCCGGGTCAGCTATTAAGATACTCTGAGTGTAAGCATACATGAAAAAATCTAGATTTGACTAAACAATTGGTTTTTAGTTTTTGAAGAGCATTAATACTTGATGTACTCTTTTTGCATCTGTAGGTTTGGGAGAGATGATGCCTGCTCAGCTATGGGAAACAACAATGAATCCAGATACAAGAATATTGAAGCAACTAGTTGTTGAAGACGTAGCAGAAACGAATATCGTCTTCTCATCTCTTATGGGTGCTCGGGTAAACCAAATGAATTGCCAAACTCAGATTAAAAAAAACGACACTTAACTGGCAAAACTCAATGCTGTAATGTTCTGCTATGTGTTTGTTTCAGGTCGATGTCCGGAAGGAACTCATCAAAAGCTCTGCGAGTAGGATGAATTTGGACAATCTCGACATATAACAACAGGATTAAAATTGCTTCAGCTATACGTTAGCTACAAGGAACAAAGAGACAAATTTGGTAAAGTGCATATGGAGCTTAAGAAACTTCATATTGTCTTTAAAGATTATAAATAATATATGCTCATGAGACCAACAGGTTTTTGTTCTTCATGTGGCCTTTGGGTGATAGGATAAATACAAAATTCACTGTTATAGTTATCTGTGTCAAAATTCAGCAGTTACAAAGCACTTGGAACTGCATTTTCTTGAAACTAGGGAAATTTGCATCCATTAGGAACTTACTGTATAAAAAAAAAATCATGCATAGCCATCAACAAGATACATTATGAAAAATAAAGTACAGCAAGATTTGTTTTTGTCCATATTTTTTGAGTTTTGACTGTTTGAGATAATATTATTTTCCATTGTTTTACGTATAGTATTTATTTATCTAAAATTTACTAACTGTGTCTGCATCACATACCACTTTCTTGTAATTTAAATCAAACTATGTTCACATGGTAAATGTTATCGACTGTTTATTGGAATACATGCAAGTAGTTGGGAAATTTTGCCACTAAAATCAACTTTTACAAACATCGTCTCACAAATTTATAAGTTTATTTATATATTTTTTCGAAAGGTAAAAATACTAAATAGATATAAACCGTTTATAGCCTAAAATATCTAAGTCTGTCTTTTGAAATAAATAGTCGCCAGCTGTTTTAATAAAATCTGTTAAAGTCAAATGAAACTCTCGTTAATGTAACAACTATTCATAATTAGTTTTGTACACTTCGTAAAACACTAAAATCCTTGAGAAACTCTACTTCATAGAAAAATAACTCCATTATCAAATCCTCATTTTCAAAAACCACAATCTCTAGAAATCCCTTAACCTATTCAAAATCAACATCCCAATGGATTCGAAGAAGTTAAAACTACGAATTACAAGGAAGATTAGAAGGTAATATTGTAATCGTTTATTTTTTCCCCGTGATTGTGCGATATATATGTTCTGTGAAAAGAAACATTGATTGCTTATGTCAATATAAATTGTATTAGAGTTTTTCATTTGATTGATGTTTGAATAGTGTATTTGTGATCGCAGAGGTTGAATCGATGATAATTTATTTTACTATCTGGTCGTATTATAAAACCTATTAGGTAGTTTGGTATATGATGAATTCATATAGAGCTAAAAGTGATGTATTTTTTTAAAGAACCTAAATGTAATAAGTTGTAATTTTTTTAAGGGTCTAAGGAAGTGTACAAAGCGGTGTTCGAGACACCTAATAACATCGGGAAAATGGGATGAACATGCTCTAAGATTCTTAGCAACACACAAACTTTTTTTTTTAAGTTTGAAAGGCAAGGGAGAAAAATGGAGAGAGAGAGTATAAAACAGTGTTATGGATGCATGTCATAAGTTAACCACCACTAGTAATAGGAGTTGAATTCATTAAATTAAATTTAAGAATTGTCTCTTTTCAAGAATTGTAACAGTTGAAAAATAGGCCATATATATATATATATATATCTTCCCCATCTTTATTATTTAGAAAACCAAATAATACTTTTTCTATTATATTTGGTAATAGTAATACACACATATACCAAAAAAAACTCATTGTCATGAGGTCCACGTGGGATAATGAGTCCCATCTATAAAATACACTAGATTCCAAATTGCCCTTATTTAACAAAGAAGAAAAATTCATTTCACACAAAAAAAGACACAACCAATCCCATCGCTTGCTTTTCACTTCCACCCTCCATCTTTCTTTGTAATTTCATCTTTGAGAATCTTCAAAAAAGAAAAGGAAAAAAGTTGTTTTTTTGGTGCGAGATTCACAGAACCAGCTTCTTCTTCTCCAATTCCTCCAGGTTAACTCTATTTATCTCGTTCTGCTCCTCCGTTTTTTACCTTTTTTTTTGTTTGTTTGCTCTAGTACTCTATTTCTCCCCTAATAATAAGATCTGGATTTCATAACATTGTAATTATCACACAAACTGGTGAAAAACAAGTTGATCACTTTAAGGGTTTAAGGTTTAGCACATGCGTAGTATGTACAAAGCACGAAGAACTAAGGAAAGATTCGATTTTTTTTTTTGATTGAAGATATATAAGTTTCAACTTTTCAGATCCTGTTGCTTGAGTTTCGTAGTTCTTAGTATTGAACAAGTTGAGAATCTCATATTATGTTTCAGAATCATGCCTGAGAAGAATATTGTTGAGGATGTGATTGGCGATTTCGTGGATAACTTCGCGGAGACAGTTCAGAAGAACAAACACGTTTCTTTCTTCGAACAAGAAGATACCGTCACTTCTCGTTTCAACCGTTTGTTTGGTCGTCAGAAGCCAATTCATCATGTCTTAGGCGGTGGCAAATGTAAGAATTCAAAGATATATAACAAATGTGAAATTTTTGGTTTTGTTCTAATTAAGTCTTGAGAGAGGTTTGTTCAGCTGCTGATGTGTTGTTATGGAGGAACAAGAAGATCTCTGCTAGTGTTCTAATGGGAGCTACTGCAATTTGGGTGCTTTTCGAATGGATCAACTTCCATTTTCTGTCTCTTGTTTGTTACGCCCTCTTGCTTGGTATGATTGCGCAGTTCGTTTGGTGTAATGCCTCAGGCTTTCTAAACCGGTAATTTTGTCTTTTTACGCTCTTGTTGTTACATTCCTGGTTCCTTGTGATTTGCAATCTAACAGAATACCTTGTATAAAATTTCCCAAAACAGCTCACAGTCTAGAGTGCCTCGCCTTGTGCTTCCAAAGGATTTCTTTGCAGATGTCGGTGTAACCATTGGAACAGAGGTTAACCGTGGTTTGTTGTTTCTTCAGGACTTGGCTTGTAAAGGGGATTTGAAACAATTCCTCATGGTACGTAGTTTATGCTTCCATTTCATTTACAAGAATAGAATAATTCAATCTCGTTTTGTCTTCTTTGAGATGCATATTGTATTTATCACTATGGTTAATTGGTTGTAAGATAATAATCAATCTGCATAATATCATTTTCAGGCTGTCGTTGGACTATGGGTAGCCGCAATAATCGGGAGCTGTTGCAATTTCCTAACTGTTTTGTACATTGGTGAGTTGTTCTTCTTTAAGATTGGAAACTGAGTTTATAAGATTTATAAAGGATCTGCATTTTTGTCTGGTGAAGGTTTTGTTGGGGCACACACAATGCCGGTTCTGTATGAGAGATATGAAGACGAAGTCGATGGTTTTATGGATACTCTAATCATGAAGTTTCATAGTCATTACAAGAAGCTTGACTCTAGTTTTCTCAGTAGAATCCCAAGTGGAAAGTTTGGGTTAAAGAAGCATTGACTAAATCAACCTCTTCTTTTTTTTTTTTCTTGTTAAAAGTTAAAACAATGGATTATGGTTTTGCTAAGTTAATGTTTTGAGAATATTCATATGTAGGCTTATGTATTGAATCTTTTAAAAGTTTTCTTAAAAATAATTATCCATTGTCTTGTTGCTTAATAGCTCAAACAAAGTAAATAGAATAATTGAGTTCAATGGTGGCAGTTTAGCACATATTAATGATACTAGCTGATAGAGAACTTAATGACTAATAAAAGACAGAATCATACCAACTGATGTTATCACATAGTTGGTTCCTTCGTACTAAAAAGGTTTGGATAACAATGTTATCAGACCATCGGTGTTGGTTTCACTGTTTGATTATACTCCCATTTTTCAAAATAAGTTTAAAAAGCCAGTCAACGTAATTTTCTGAACTATTAATCTAACTAGGAAACAAAAATGTAAATTGGTTAATCTTTTGATCTATTTCTATACCAAGTGCGTAATGAAATATCTTAGATTATTGACCGTAAACATACTTTTTCTTGTACTAATATTGTGAATATATATTCTTCTACTTTTTAAGTTATCAATTAAATTAATATATAAAAGACAGCATTAAAAATGTAAACTTTAGGAAAAATGACAAATTTTAAGGTGAATCTTGAGTTTACTACCGTAATTACACTACTAAAAACGTAGATAAAAACATTTAAAAACAAAAGGAACTAATTGTATATGAAAACAAATTCTCTTCTTCTGTCCGTAGCATTGATTGACCAAAAAAATTGACTGCCAACAAGAAGATCAGATAACTGTATGGGATCCACCATTGTCACACATTGGGCACGTGTCAGCTTCCTGAGCTCCTAAGCCGGAATGTTAAATTTAAATATATATTTAATCAAAGCAAAATGGAAATGGAAGAAAAAAAGAGAGAGAGTAAAGAATTGATCCACCACGATCGACAAAGTGAGGTTAGGTTCCTCTCCGCTCTCTCTCGAATCTTGTCTGATTACCGACCGAGTTGCTTATGAATTTGTCTTTTTAACTAATCGGATTTGTGTTCTTCATCATTTTGATGTTATGCTAGTCGCGTGTTCTTTTTTTTTTTTTTATAAAAATAATTGATTTGATCCGGTTGTATTTGACGACGAAATCGATTCAAGGATTCTGAATTTGTTTCGCCTCCTATTTGTGAATCCTTGTTTGGCTGATTCATTTTTAAATCTCTGTTTTTTGGGGTTTGGGTTAGTTTAAACCTAGACAAAATCAATATCATTTTTCACTTTTCTTTATTGATATTTGGTTTCCATCAAGAAAGTTTTGATTTTTATCCCATTTCTGGAGAAATTAGCTTCTTCCTCTAATCATTGAGGATAGTAGAAAGTAAGGTATCAGTTTCTCTGAGCTCTCGCTTTGAATTCTTGTCTGGTTGATATGTGAGAAAGAACCTTGTTTTCTAATAAGTGAGGATAAGTAGGAGTTGGTTGATATTTTTTTTTTTGAATTTTAACTCGATTTCCCATGTGCCCTCTTATAAATAATGCTCATTCATGACAGGAATAAGGTCTGTTTTATATCATTCTCAGAGATGTCAAGTGGAACAGTGAGAAGGGTTTCACGTCAAGATATACAACTGGTAAAAAAAATTTGTAAACAAGGGTTTTTAAGTTAATTGAAGTTGTGTAACGGAAATTTAAAGTTTTACTTATTTTGCCTTTACTTAATACATCAAAACTATTCTAGATTGTTGTTGTCCTTAACCATACATCATGATGAAGGATTTTGGTTTCATTGTGTGAATCTGCAATAAATAACACTGAATCTTTATTTCTCTTTTTCCTCTTTCAACTGTCCTGTTTCGTTTCAGGTTCAAAACCTTATAGAACGATGCCTCCAACTTTACATGAATCAGAAAGAAGTTGTAGAAACTTTACTGGAGCAGGCTAAAATCGAGCCTGGGTTCACAGAACTAGGTAGCCATTGAAGTACTCTGTTTTTTTTTCAACGAAATTTGCTTCTGATTGTGTAATCCTTGTTAATTGATGGTTATTCTTTCTGGATCCATTACTTTGATTAAATGGTATTTAATATCTCCATTGACCAGTTCAGGACGTCCATAGCCAAAATCATGTATAAATGATTTTATTGTTAGTTTGATTCAAGTTTCACCTAGAAGGTCTTATTCGTAAGAACCCAGTTAGGAAGTGCTTAGAAACGAGAACTCATAAAAAGCAGAAAAAGGGGTTGACAACAGTAGATCATGACATAAAGAGGATCTATTGTAATGAGTGTCTGTCGATGATAAATATGTGAATTATGACCATCCACTGCAGGGTTTACCAAAAATTTATGCTAGTAAGTTTTGATTTTTGTATTACAGTTTGGCAGAAACTTGAAGAAGAGAATCGGGAATTTTTCAAGGCTTACTATCTGAGGCTCATGGTGAAACACCAGATAATGGAATTCAACAAGTTGCTTGAGCAGCAGGTTCACCACATGAGTCAGATGCATCCAGCTGGGGTTGTTGCTTCCGTCCAAAATACAAATGGTTCTCATATTCAATCAAGTAAGATTCGTTTCGAGCCAGATGGATTTTGCTATTTGTATAATTTAGGTGGTTAGAATCTGTTGGCCAAATATTGTAGGAAACAGTCCTCATATGCTTTGTCTTGTTTTCTGGCTTCCGTTCTCTTAGTTCTTTTCATGGTTTCCCTTTTCCTGGGGGCATGATTTGATTTAGAAATGCATCTTCAAACTCTGCATGAATTTTCTTAGAATGAATTAATATCTGTTTGTTGCAACACGTCTTGAATGACACCTTCCTTCCATGACATTTCGATGAGTTAGTCTTTGAAGTCACAGCTACAGACCGATGAATAGTTTTTTGTTTTCTCTTCATTGTGATTAATTATTATGTTCTACTAGTTGGAAATCAGAGGGAAGTTATGAAGTTTAGATAGCTTATATATGTAACTGACACCAATTTCTTTTAACAGTGAATCAGAAACAATTATGCTTTGCCTCTGAGCACGCTGATCAATCTTTGAAGTCGAAAAGTGCACATCATCCTATGGCGTCTAGTCTGTCTAATGCATACCTCAATGGCTCTTCAACACTCAATACAAATGTGCCCTCTTCTATAAACATATCAACCCATGCTAGGAGAGTTGATGCTTCTCCAATTATGCTCTCATCACAGACCACAAACATGCCTATGATGCAAGGCATGAATGGAGGAATGATCAAGTCTGAGACTGCCTATACAAACCCTGCTTCTTACCTGTATGGTGGTGACCGGAATGCCATTGAAGGACACTCCACAGTTGGAGATACCTCGATTCCTTCTTTCAATAACGAGTCCAACAACCAACCCCTCGGTGATCCGCTTCTTGATACAGAACCTTCTAGTTTTGGGTTCTTAGGTCAAATTCCTCGGAACTTCAGCCTCTCTGATCTGACTGCTGATTTTTCCCAGAGCTCAGGTCTCTCTCTCTCTCTCTCTCACCTTTTCTCCTTTCTCTGTCATTGTTCTTACATCTTAGCGTGCATATAGAACCAAGTAGTTATTGGTGATTTGCGCTAGTACAAGAGCCAAGGAACAGCTAATAATATTAATTGTTTGTATGTAAAAGCTTTTTGTTGATTTCAGATATTCTGGAGACCTACGGTGGATCACCATTCCTTGTGCCGAATGCTGAAAGTTTTGTGGACTCCCGCGAAAGAGGAGAATATCAAGGTGAGAGAACTGTGGGACTGTTGAAGAAAAGAATGAAGATAGTTTCTACTATTTCTTAATCCCTTAATCCAATGGAATATAACCATTATTGAGAAATTACAAGCATTGAGGCAAGTGATAATGATAATTCTTTGTTTTTGCAGGAGACAACAAGAGATTGGAGACCATATCTGAAGGTTTCAGTTACGATAATCTCGGGAGCAGCGAGTAGTTAGATAACAGGTAATAACAATGCTCCTTTCATTTGCCTCACTCTGAGGTTGTGTTTATGAATGTGCAGATCTAACATGATCATCATCTTTGTTTTCTGAAACCTATGCAGGTTTTGCTGATCATGATCATAACGTAGGACACGTTTGTATACTAAAGATTCCGCTTTTGGTGTTTATACTTGTCGAAGACTATTGGGTGGGATGTGTATAAAAAGGGTTTTCCGTTAACATTATTATTACTCTGGCTTGAAGTTAGTTATAATATTAAGAAAGATCATGTAATTTTCTGTGTGTGATTTTGTCTGTTTTCTCTTTGTGTTATAGTTTTTACTTTTTACGATTGTCTATTTTACTTTAATGTTTTGGATATTGTTGAAGGCTAAATCTACGAGTCTTTTCGATTTTATATTGGAATCACAATATTGCGTTTAATCTATTCATTCACAGATATAAAATCCTAATTCAAATCAATTGAATGTGGATAACACATGAGAAAGAAACTCAACAGGCGACAAGTAGTGGTTACGAGGTAATTGACTAATAACAGATCTTTAAAAATTTGGTAATGAATTTGTGACTAATGGCCAAAGTCACAAATGAGGCAGTAATGGATTTCAGCACATAATGGGCGGACCCCACTTTTGGACTAAACCACAAACACATTAGGCTCAATTCTCTCTCTCTGTCTCCCTGGGAAGAAGATAATAGTCTCCATCTCCATGAAGCTTACTGCTTCTGGGTAAGTCTCTGTGGTCTTCCTTCATCTTCTCTCGAGGGAATTAAAACTCAAATTTTATTTATCTGGGAGTTAGATGTTCTGTTTATCTTCCTCTCTGTAATAATATTTTATTCGATTTTTGAGGAATTCCATGGATACTCTGTTGAAAACACCCAACAAGCTTGAATTTTTCATCCCTCAGTTTCATGGGTTTGAGAGATTAAGCAGTAATAATCCAAACCCTTCAAGGATTAGGCTCGGTGGGAAGAAAAGGGCAATCAAAATTAGCTCTAGTGTTGCGAGTAGTAGTGCTGCTCTTTTGGATCTTGTTCCTGAAACTAAGAAGGAGAATCTTGACTTTGAGCTTCCCTTATACGACACTTCTATGAGTCGAGTTGTTGATCTGGCTATCGTTGGTGGTGGTCCTGCTGGTTTAGCTGTGGCTCAGCAGGTTTCTGAAGCTGGACTTTCCGTTTGTTCCATTGATCCTTCTCCAAAGCTAATATGGCCTAACAACTATGGTGTTTGGGTTGATGAGTTTGAAGCTATGGACTTACTTGATTGCCTAGACACTACCTGGTCTGGTGCTGTTGTCTATATTGATGAAGGTGTCAAGAAGGATTTAAGCCGGCCTTACGGGAGAGTTAATCGAAAACTGCTCAAATCCAAAATGCTTCAGAAGTGTATAGCCAACGGTGTTAGGTTTCATCAGTCTAAGGTCACTAACGTGGTTCACGAAGAGGCAAACTCCACCGTGGTTTGCAGTGACGGTGTAAAGATTCAGGCTTCGGTGGTTCTTGATGCCACCGGGTTTTCCCGATGTTTGGTTCAGTATGACAAACCGTACAACCCCGGGTACCAAGTGGCTTATGGGATTATAGCTGAAGTTGACGGTCACCCATTCGATGTTGACAAAATGTTGTTCATGGATTGGAGAGATAGTCATCTGGACTCATATCCTGAGCTGAAAGAGAGGAACAGCAAGATCCCAACGTTCTTGTATGCTATGCCATTTTCTTCCAACCGAATCTTTCTTGAAGAAACATCTCTTGTTGCTAGACCCGGTTTGCGAATGGAAGATATCCAAGAAAGAATGGTTGCTAGGCTGAAACATTTGGGGATCAATGTGAAGCGGATTGAGGAAGATGAGCGTTGTGTGATCCCGATGGGAGGTCCTTTACCAGTTTTACCTCAACGGGTTGTCGGGATTGGTGGTACAGCAGGAATGGTTCATCCTTCCACCGGTTACATGGTAGCTAGGACCCTTGCAGCAGCACCAATAGTTGGAAACGCCATTGTGAGATACCTTGGTTCAACGAGTGGTAACAGCCTGAGAGGCAATCAGCTCTCTGCTGAGGTGTGGAGAGACTTGTGGCCTATTGAACGACGTAGACAGAGAGAATTCTTCTGTTTTGGGATGGATATTCTGCTGAAACTCGATTTAGAAGCTACTAGAAGGTTCTTTGATGCATTTTTTGATCTGGAACCTCATTACTGGCACGGGTTCTTGTCATCCAGGTTGTTTCTCCCGGATCTGATATTCTTCGGGTTGTCACTCTTCTCGCACGCTTCCAATACCTCAAGATTGGAGATTATGACAAAGGGAACGGTTCCTCTAGCTAAGATGATCAACAATTTGGTACAAGATAGAGACTAAGGACAATAACTTAGACATACATCTGCAGCTGCTGGCTCTTTGATGATTGTGTATATCTTGAATTCTTGTGAAATCTTATTGTTACTAGTTATTCTTCATTAAAGTTAAATACTTTGTCTTGCACAGTGTTTTTACCAACTCTTGTGATATCCAAAACTAGAGGCAAAGTGTAATAAGATAAGAGTGGATATATAACTAGAACACAAGCAAATCTTTCGAACTCATTCCAGTCACTGGTTTGGTGCTTCTGCGAATCTTAAATTTCATCTTCTTCAAAAGGGTCTCTTTCGGGGAAATCCCCAACCTGCAAGCCAAAATTAAGTCCATGAGTATCAGAAAATGGTTTACAGATTTAGTCTATCCAATTAATAACTTTACTGAGGTTACTTGATAAAACCTAGTCCATAATAGGGGGCCAAACCAAGTCCACGAAGTAGAAAACTCACCCAAAAGTTGACTTGAGGATGACAATACCTTTATCCGTAGGCCTATAAGGTATTAGCTAATCCTATAGCTAACAATGTGGGAGTCCAGACTCCTAATTTTAACATCATGGAAAGGTAAAAACCAGCTTTGACATCTTTCCAACATATAGCAAACTCTACTATGATATCTAAGAACGACTAACCAGTATTTCGATTCTATGAAGTGTGATAGGTCAATTCAAAGGCAGAGTGGAAAGAATTAAGCAAATGTGATGCTAAGACCATAAAAGGAAAAATCAAAGTTAAATTGTGTTTGGTACCTTTACTTTGTCTGGCCTGACAATACCACCATGAAGCAGAGGGCATTCAAAGAATCTTGTTCCTTTCACCCTGCAAATGTAAGCCAGTATTATACAAGCGGTATCTGACAACTGATACAAGGTTTAGAAGCTTTAAGAGGTTCTAGAAACACAAAACATGAGCGTTCCAGAAGCAAGAAAATACTTTTACTATAAACTTTGAAAGATTCACATACATGCCATCGTGTTTTCCAAGGGGTTCATCATACTGAATTCCAACCCAATAGCCAGGACCCAACGACTCTGCTCGTCCAACATATTTGACCGTTCCTCTTTTCTCCCCGGGCTCAACTTGGCATCTATCTCCCACCTTTATATTTAACAGCAAAAGCAAAAATAAATTAGAAGCAGAATACATAGAGATAAGGTCTCACAAAATAAGATGACACTGGCTGACTAGCTCTTCAGCTTAAAGTAAAATGTCCAAAATGAAAGGAAGGGAGAAGAAGTCAAAAAGAGTCTGACTGACCTTGATATTTGCGCAGAGATCTTCCATGTAGTTTTGCTTCGTCTGTTGAAAGGATTCAGTTGGAAGGAATTATAAGAACCTCTGTATCTTGAATGAATTAATCAATTAATCTAATCTCAAGTATTTGCCAGTGACTATGCTAATATGGCTTATATAGATACATATTTCTTTTCTCATACCTTAGCCTCAGAAGCAGCCGGATTTTGAGATACTCGTTTTTCTTTGAATTTCCTGAAACTGTCTGGAATTTGAACATAAGAACACATCATCAGATGAAATTGCCAGTGCCCCAGCATATCACTTGATAGAAAAACTTGTATGTTTTAAGACAACAATTCTAGGGAGTGGAAAATTGACCAGTTCTTTTGGCATAATCCTCTTCTGAGATGGTGTACTTCTCAACCAGTGAAGTATCTTCAAGCCAGCCTCCAGTTGTGACCGATGAGGGGTCAAGATCTATGATGTGTAACCGAAACCTATAAAAAGCAGCAGAAAAGAAGAATCAGATGAACTGAGAAAACAAGAAGCCATCCGATTTGATTGAAATGCATCAGTGAACAGAGAGGTCTATAGAGTCTAGTTATCTAAATCAGCAAACTACAACGCACTGAAGTGAGACAGAAGTTACCCATCAAAAGGGGAGAAGAAACCAAGGGGCCTTGAATCATCACTGAGAACTGCAACCTTTGAGCCAGTGTCATCATAGAGCTCCAAAGCCATGGCATTAACAGATGTGCCACATTTTTTCCATAGCTTCTCTTTCACAGCTTCAACACTCATCTTCAGAACAAAATACAAAGACAAAGTGTTTAAGAGATATGAATACATATAAAAAAACTTGAAATCAGTACTGATGTTCTGTGGCTTAAACGAGTACTCACTTGCGGAGAGAAACGAACATCCGCAGAGAAGCTCTTAAGATTAGAATGAGTAATGTGCAGATTTACAGAGTCATCTGCTTCCATCTGTAAACGCGAAGTCGCCATTTTTTCACCACTAGACCTGAAAAAAACCTTTGTTCAGTCACTTATCCCAATGAAATCTGAAATCGAATTTGGATGTCTCGCCGGATCGGAGAATATGTTTCCCTCCTGAAACGCCGCAGAGAATGTAGCTGAGACACCAGAGAAACGACTCATTTGGTTTTCAAAAGCAGATTAGACTCGTTTAGATTGAGCCACGTGTTTGGTCTCACGTAAACTATATGTACCCTCCCGCAGATTAGCATTACCTTTAATGAAGAAAAAGGTAGGAAGATTCGTGAGAGGGAGGGAAACGAAACCGCGGCGATGGCGGAAGAGTTCTCGGTGGTAGTTTTGGCTTCTGATCTAGGAATTGACGCTCGACCGTTTTTAACGAGAAGCGAAGAGGTTGATGAACAAGAGAACTGGCATGATTGTCCTCAATACCTCGGCGATGAAGATTTCTCTGATCTCGATCTTCTTCACTTCTTCACTATCCAGGGCTTTGATAAGTCTGGTAACCGGATTTTCCGCGTCATCGGAAAGTATTTTCCTGGTAATCAAACTGTCACTAGTCGCTATTTAGTATTTACCCTTCATTAATTACTCTTACAAATTAATATTGTGATCAAAGTTTCTAACTTGATTAATTCTATCTTCTCTGGTTTTCGATTTATGCCTGTTAATATCTGATTTATTTCCTCTTCTCTGTTAAGTTTTGATTTTTACTCATTTTCTTATTGACTTTGTTGTGTATGAAAACGCAGCTCGTGTTGTGAATGCAGAGCGGCTGAAGAAGTATATATTTCAGAAGATAAACAATGAATGTCCCCAGGGACCATTCTGCTTGGTTTACATCCATAGCACAGTGCAAAAGGACGATAACTCTCCCGGTATTATAATCTTAAGATGGATTTACGAGGACCTTCCTTCAGATATCAAAGACAGGCTTCAAGTTGTTTACTTTATCCATCCTGGTATTCGTTCAAGACTTGTAATTGCCACTCTTGGCCGCCTTCTTCTAAGTGGAGGGTAAGCATTCTTTATCTTCAGGGTCTTAAACGCTATATGTAAGAGTTTGATGTTGCTTTCAACTCTTATCTGTCAAACTAGCTTGAAATAGTTGCAAAATCTAGACTTGGTGGATTAACAACTGTGGCTTGTGTTTTTTTTTTTGGTCGAACAATATCTTGCAACATTGCAGACTGTACTGGAAGATTAAGTATGTGAGCCGGTTGCAGTACCTTTGGAACGAATTAAAGAAAGGCGAGGTGGAAATTCCTGACTTTGTGAACGATCACGACAATGTGCTCGAGCATAGACCATTAACGGACTATGGAATCGAACCGGATCCATTCCAGTTAACCGAGGTTCAGTCTTCATCATTCTCACTCAACCGATACGAAAACAGATGGGTCTCATAGTACGTTTTCTCTTTGTTAAGCTAAAACCCTCTACGTTTATGTGCATTGTATATAGTAGTAATATAATGTCGCAAAACACTCCTGTTTCAATCTGGTGTTGATTGATTTTGTATGTAACTATTCAGGTTGATTAGTTCAAAATTATGGAAAATATTTAGCTTTTGCTCCAAAACATGTACAGAGACTTTCTAAAATCAGTTAACGAACAAAATGGCTTGGTAGCTTTCACCTTCTTTCTTCTAGATTCAAGAGAGTGCAAACAAAGCAGAAACTAAAGTTTTGTTTTTATTTGGAATTATAAGCTCAGCTGCATACTTGCATCAGCAAAAAAGCAGCAAAGCTGGTGTGTTCAGATGATTGCCCAGAATCTCTTTCTGCAAAACAAAACAGTTTCTTTCATCTTGTATTTGTTTTCAAGCTGATGAGTTTCCACTTCCCAGAGGAATTTAAGAGCCAAGTCTCTGATCCTTGAAATGATCGATTCCTCGTCCCTTATAATGACAAACCCCTGCCAACCCCAAAATCCGCGTTAATGCTTCACCGGTCATATACATTGCAAAGTTGAAATCAGGTGATCTGATAGTTAAAGATCAGAAGGGTTTCGATTCAACAGTTGTGGCACCATTTCAGTAGATGGAGACGTACCTGCGGTCGAATTATGCGGTCCATCTCAAGCATGATATCCTCTAGCAAACAAGCATTGTCTTGGTTATAGTGAGAGAAGATGTGGTCCGAATGCATTAAATCATATGTACGCGGATATGTTGAGAATGGCTCACACCTAAGACACATTTGTTTTTGATTAAGTGGTGACGATGCTTGAAAAGGATCGGAAACAAAACAAAACAAGTGTTTGAAAATGCTTACCAATCATGGAAGGCGCCATTTAAGCCCCTCTGATAAATTCCAGACAAAGTATCATTCATGGTAGCAGGAACAATGTTCATTACCCAAACGGGGTACGAGTTCATAGCAGCAGCAAACCCACCAATGAATGCATTCATGTCCATCACATTCCGCACTTCAGTCACATTGACATTCATTAACCGCCAGTAATGATTAACTTGTTCTCTCCAGAAGACTGTGTCTGATGTATATTTATCTTGACTGATGCCTGATGAAAGTTTCGGTTAAGTGGTTACGGAGTCTAACAGAACATAATGCCATCTCTACAATAAATTGAGAAGAAGAAATGTACCTAGTTTTCTTAGAGTTGCCGGATACACAGAAAGACGTTCAGCTAAAGAAGAGAGTCTCTCTTCCGTTTGTCCACTGATTTGCACACAATCTTTAAGAGGAACTTTCCATGAGGGTTTCAAAACATCTTCCACATCACATAAACTTATGAGATTTAGCTCTGCATTCTTCTTAAGGCACGCCTCGTTCTCTTCTTTCATCCATATTGCAGTCTGTACCTTCCGGGAAATGAGCTTCCAGCACATTGCAGTAGTTAGTTTGACCAATTTATCCCAAATCATAGGATACTCTTTATCTTTTCTGTAAGCTGGTGGTGATGAATACACAAAGTATCCATTGGGTCTGAGAAGACGATGAACTTCTTTAAGTAAGATGCCATCTACAGAACAAAGTCTAAGTATTCTCATTAATAAATATCAATAATATGATCACTCTATTGTATGCATTCCTAATCGTGTTATGAAATTGTAGAGTTAGTTAAGGGATTACTACTGCAAGCAGAAGTCAACTTCTTTAACCAAATTTGATACAAGAAACATACCATTTGCATGCCAATCAACACGACATCTGGAACAATGAATCATCTCAAACGAGGCTGCAGGGTATGGCATTTGTTTAGTGGCAACAGCAGATATCATTGCACCAACGCCTCTCTCTAATGCAAACTGAATCTGGTTTTCATGACCATCTTTGGGAGCAAAGGACATAGTCTGTATACCTAAAGGAAGAAGATAAGCCGCAAAGCTGGCAACTCCACAGCCAACATCAAGAACTTGTACCACTCCAGCTGAATGCAAGTCGCCTGTTTCGTTAGTCATCATATTCCCCAACCTGAAGAAATACATACAAGTTTCAGGCAAAAGATGGAAAAGCAAATGATGAAAAACTTAATGAAGATACCTCTGGATATATTCTGCAGCTCCATGCTTAAAATGAGTACCACCACCAGGGAACCACCAAAACTGGCCTTGTTCATGCACCCAATTTTGCCCACCTTTAACTTGAGAAAGATGTGTATGATTCACATTACTTCTCCAGATATACTCTCTACTGGTTGGCCATCTTATAGGTATCTTATAATCTTTTGGTGGAGGTACCAAGCAAAACAGACGCTGCTCAAGTGGCGGGCAATGCCTCTCGAGCTCTTCTCTCCTAGAGAGATTCAAGCTCGGAAGCAACTGGTGCACATAAGTGACATTGTGACAAGGGATATATTCATTGAACTTCAATGGACACACATTCATCCCAGTTTCAGGTATGAGTAGTGGTAATCTTCGGTAAGTAAGCTCGATTTTGTTAGCAAATTTGTAAGGAGCTGCAACAACACACATTGTTAAACATAATCAATCAACAAAATTAAAATGCAGCGATCAATTAGGCTTCAGATAACAAAATCTTAGCGCTATATGTAAGTTCCCACACAAAAAAAAAATGAAGTATGAGTTAAAATAGTCAGAAACTTGAGTAAATACTGAAGAATCCAAAATGAAATCAATTAGAGGCCGAGAATCCAACTGCATGCAGATAAACTTTAAAGAAGAATGAGGAACAGAGAGATAAGAGAACCAGATTGAGAAGAAGGTTGAGAGACGTAAATAGGTTGGTTGTTTCCGAAGAGAGAGCCAGCGTAAAATGATCCAACCATGAGAAGGAGAGCCACCATTATCGTCTGCCCTGATCTCGCTGCACCAAACACTATATAACCTCTCATTGTTTTTTTTTTTCTTCTTCTTCAACTATCTTCGTCGGGATTCGTTAAGACTTTTCTTTTGAAATCAACAATCTATCAACTAAGCAGAGAGCTCAGTCTCTGAGACGGTTGTCAAATTTTGTTTTAGTGAAGATATACACACGACTATGAGAATTCAAGCGTTTTCCCCCATTTTTTCTTTATTATAATTTATTTTTGTTATTATTATTGATGTTCGACAAAAAATTCCCCTATATTTGATTCCATTTAAAGCTTACTGTGCATACACTTATAGCTTCCGACACCAAACACGTATGTCTCTTTTTTGTCTTCTTTATTCATTTCCTCCTCTCTTTTTTCTTCTATCATAAATTCATAATGATAAATTTACGGAAAATCACTTATGGACCGAATCTATCTTTAGCCCGCATAAAATTTTGAAACCGGCCCGAATTGATAGATATGTTAACAATTCCATCGGATTTACAAATTATTATTTTTTTTGTTAACTCTAAACTTCAAGGGATCATTCAATAAAATCCACCGAGTAGTTTCTGGCATTTAATCAGCTGATCATTCCACAGTTGAGGGCCATTTCCTTTTTATTTTATTCCTAATTTATTCAATTATGAGGCAGTTTCTGTGGCTAAGAAGACTAGAAGTATCTGTAATTTTGAGAAATTTTTCTTTATTAATGAAATGATAGGTTTGACTAGATTAAATAAAAAGTAATACTTTGAATTTTGACCAATTTATATTGGTAAGGTATTCAATTGAAATAAATCATACTAGACTTCGATGATATCAATTAAGCCATTAGTCACGTTTATAAAATAGTTAGCACACCTATGAAAAAAACAAAAATCATCTCCAATCTATCAATATATATTATCAAAGCAACAAAATGGAGAAAATTTCAGCATTCTTGGCCATTCTCCTCCTTGTCTCGTCGTGTGAGTATTACATATGTTTATCTCAATCAATCTAAGACACTTTAAGTTTAGTTGTCGATCCCAAATAAAGAAATAAAAAAGTAGTTGTAATTTGTTTTGTATACTATATGAACAGGCATGTTAAGAGTGACAGTTGGGGATATATGTAAAACGGACCAAGATTGTGTTGATATTGGAATTCCAAGATGTAAAAACGGAAAGATGCCAATTTGTTACAATGGTTATTGTAGCTGTTACGCTAAAAGGTTTCCTCCTAAAACGCCTCCTCTTCCTTCTACTACTCTTCACTCTACTTCTTCATCAACCTCCAACTCTTATGTTATCAAAAGAAGAACCTCAAATTCCTGAGCTGGACTGAACTCTTACTTTCATGCAATTTATCTAACATGAAAAGGAAGAACTACTCCATCATTATCTCCACTCCATGCAATCTTCCAAGTTCCATCTACAAAGTATCTCTGTAATCAACAATAGCAATAAGTACTCATTTTCTTATAAATAAAATGTTTGGGTTTACATTATGGATATCGAAAGAAGTAGCAATCTAGATTGAGTAAATAATAATAATAATCAAATCAGTAATCAAAAACATATAGATCTGACAAGGTGGACAGCTGTTTTCTTTTTTCCTATTACTGGAAAATATAAAAACAATAGGCAAAAGAAATATTTGCAATTGCATTATTAACTCATGAAACGGGGACGTTATTAGCTAACCGGTTCGATCCGGTCTAAATTTCGAAAATCGTAAAAGGTAAACAAGATCTAGTGGACTGGAGAGGGAGGGAAAATTAATTTCTTAACACCTGAGTTTTAGGTCTTTCTTTGTTCGCCGGAGAAGATTATCGGAGAATGGAGAGAATTCATGTCTCAGTCCGAGCGCGGCCGCTTTCAATTGAGGACGAGAATACAAGTCCCTGGAAGATCGCTTCTAATTCAATTTTTATGCCCAATCATCATTCTCTGGCTTTTGAATTTGGTACTCTTTTTTTTTCAGTTCATTTCTCATTTCTTTCTCCATTATCTTCTCCTGCTTGTAAATTTAGTGCCCAATCTATATCTTATATCCCAAATACAGACAGAATTTTTGCGAGAATATTGTAAAAACGTCCAAGTGTATGAAGCACGGACGAAAGAGATTGTTTCTGCGGCCGTTCGTGGATTTAACGGTAAATAAAAATTCAACAATTTCTCTGCTAATAAATACAAGATATCACTATATTATTGCAGCAATTCTCTCTCTCTCTCTCTCTATTGGCTGATTTTGGGTATTGCTTTTGAAATGGAAACAACTATTGCTTCATTAGAGGAGGAGCTGGCCGCTGAACGTGGAGAAAAAGAGGAGGCATTATGTAGAAAGGAATGTTTTACAGCTCTGAAAGATAAACTGGAGCACTCAAATACCCAACTAGAAAATCTGGCAAAAGATATCACGGAGCTTGTACGTCTTTTTCATGCAATTTATGGTTCATCCATAAAGTTGTTGATAATAAATTTGAAGCTATTAGTGTTTTAAAGATCCAATGCATTTGCTTAGCCATATGTTATGATTTTGTTCCAGAAAACGAGACTTGAATGTGTTAAACTTGTAAATAGGCTAAGATGTTCCGAGGAGAACGCCAAGCAGGAAAAAGTATGCAGGTTTGTACTTTTCAATCTCCTTTACTCTTTACAAATATTATTTTTAAGGTTTCCTGTTCCTGCACTTGGTTGATCCTGTATTTCTGACTTCAATATTTTATGTTCCCCTGCCTGTAGCTTGGAGAGGTCTTTGGAGATTGATAGACTGAATGATGAACTTCGATCAGTTGATGCTGTGAGTAAGCAAACTCAAGAGGTAAGAATCATTTCACTAGTCTATGCAAAAGGGTTGCTCTCTGAAAACTCTATTTGTAATGTACTTGATGACATTATCCCAACTGCCTGGTTATGGTTTTCATGTTTTTGGTATGTCAGTTAAAGACCAGAAGCCATCACTTGCAAGTTTGGTATGTTAAAGAAGCAAAGCTTACACACAAAATTTATGTGTGCACTAACAGGTTCTCAATTCTGATATCGACGCTTTAAAGTCTGAAGTTCAAAGTGCTTGCGAGATGTCAGATACACTTCAGAGAGAGCTGGATTATGTCACAAGTGAGCGCCAGTGTTTGCTAGCTCGCATAGAGGAGTTAAGTAAGGAACATGCTTCATCAAATCGATGGCAGGTTTGATTTATAGCACACAGACATGGATCCATTACAGATATAGCAGTAACAATTCATTCTCACTAAAACCCAATTACTGCCGTCAGATTGAAGATGCAAAAAATCCAACTGAAGAATTGACTCGAATACTCTCAAGCCAGGAAGAAAATCCATGCAAGGTAACACCAAGTGAAAATGTTGATCATGTTTTTCTCACTGATTGAAATTTATCCTATTATTTAAAAGAACCAATGCCAAGAAAATTCTCAGTTTTAACAAGATTGATCCATTTGATCGTGTGCAATAGGTTCTGGCTTTGCGGATATGACCAAGTTACATGTTTCTGGTGTATCTGATTGCAGGAAGCAGCTGCAGACAACAAGGAGAAAGCAAAGCTAAAAATGAGAGACTCAGGGGGACGCAAGCACGCTTAGATGCAATCAGTCTAAGGCACAAGCAGTCTGTGCAAGTGTCAGAACTTATGAACAGGAAGTTCGAGGACGCAAGCACGCTTAGATGCAATCAGTCTAAGGCACAAGCAGTCTGTGCAAGTGTCAGAACTTATGAACAGGAAGTTCGAGGACGCATCTGCAAAGCTAAAGGAGAAGTTAGCATCAAAGCACTCGAAGCCTTCGACCTCAAGAAGCAGCTCTCTGCTTCTTCAAGAACATTGTAATGAAGTAAGTTAAAACACCATAGCTCTCAAGAAGTTTATTCAGGCTAGTAAATGTTTTTAAGCTGTTAACTTTTTGAGTGGTTCTATCAGAGAACTGATGTGATTATTCCAAAGAGTCCAAAACATATAAAACATTATGATAGATAAAGATTAACAAATTACATGGAGATAATGCGGAAGTAATTAAGAGCAGAAATCAAGGGCATTTTGGTCCACCACGCTTAGTTTTCCAGTTGTTGTAGCAAGGACAAACTTGCTTATTGCCATAAGTACCTGGAGGTACACACAAGCACTCGGTACAGCATTTGTTGCAGAAGAACAAACATGGCTTCTTGTATTGTGTATTTGAGCATCTATCTCCACACCTTGGCCTGCACTCTAATTTAGGTGAAATAGCGGACTTAGTTTCGCATTCAGCGTAAAGACTTCATTGAAAACTAGGCTAGTCATGTAGTTTACCTTGAGGTTGAAGACTGCCTTGAGTAGTCCCGTACTGTCAAAAGCAACAAGAAGATTCAAAGGATGTTATAAAGGGCATTTCCGAATTTCATGAAACTCTGTTTTTAAGTAGTGGAGAAACTGGAGAAGCTCACTTGAGAGCTATTGTGATGCGACGGTTGCGGTTGCGACTGTGGTGGTTGTGGTTGTGGAGCAGGAACTTCCAAGTGTACAGGCTGTGTATAAAATAAAAATTTGATGAACGTGAAGGATTGTTGTACAGCTTTCTATGGATCGTAAAATAGGGAAAAAAAAACACTTACATGCATTTGGGCAGACAGAAGAAGATCTAACACAACAATGGAGAAAAGAATGGTGTTAAGTTTTGTTGCCATTTCAGTTAACAGAAATGATTGTAATGAAGCTCAGGTAGACAGGATGGTTAATTTCTTTTGCAGATTAAGCTCATTTTGAACAAATGGTAGGGGGTCAATATATATAGAGTATCCAATAATCACGTTAAAACTAAATTTTACAGGTACTTTTTCCTTGGGGGTAGAATTTATCAATGTCATCTCTAAAGTTGTGATTTTCTTATGTGTATAATTATATGAAATAGGTATTGACAAAAGTGTAGTATAGTAGTATAAATCTAGACTTCATGTTCTCAATCTTGGGCATGTGAAGCAGAGAGCAAAATATGTGATAACTAACGATATGAAGCTTATCACATGTGTGTTGCTGCTGCTCTTTAACCCTATCTCTTTCTCGTGATTCCATTTTTTTCCCATTTAAGTTGTATTTATCTTATATTTTGTGATTTGTTTCTACATGTTATTGGAGACGAATTTTATCAAAGCTACTAAGGACAGGTGTCGACTAATTTTGGGATTCGAGGTGGATTTACTCTTTAGTCATCCCCGTGATCTCATTGTGTTTGCAAGCCAAGTAATTTGCATTTGCATGTTGACAAAGTTGAGGACTCTTTTTTTATCTCCATTTAACGGAATATATATATATGTTTGAGGCGATACGAACCATCTCAACTATATCTAACGGTATTGATATATCACATATTGTGTTTGTATACCCCGTATCAAATTGAGAGTTAAGGTATTAAAATTTGAGTTTGTGAAAAGCTAAGTTTTCTTGCTATTTAAAACGTCAAGAATCGTTAATCATGATTGAAATCGTATTAGAAGTACCTTAAATTTGAAAGTGTAAAAAGAAAAATAAAATTTAAAGTAGTTTATACATGTAATGAAGATATCGCAAAAAGCATAATCAAAACTATATAAAAAAAAACATATTACTTGAGGTGATGTAATTTTTTGTTTCCTTTCTCTGTTTGGTCATTTAAATTCATCATTGGCATTTTGAGTATTGATGTCACATTCACAGTAACCATATATAGTGAAAACACCAATTCTACCAGAATAATTTGTACCACATTGATTTTCACCAGCCAAATTGCTTCCATAGTCAGAGCCGTGGAGAATGTAGGGAAGATAGAAGACACGTATGTAAAAGATGGCATGCATCTTGAAGGCTGGGAAGAAAAAAGATGGAAGGTTGTAAGTGAACTACTAATGTATGATTTAAGACACAAAGAAAAGAAGATGAGAGTGATTCTTCACATGAAGAAGAAAAGTCAATTCAAGATAGATAGATAGATAGATATGTTGTCACTTATTCACTACAACGATGCTAATTAATCTAACTCATTTTGGAAAACATGATTAAGCTTTTTTTCTTTTTCTTTGATGATAAACATGATTAAGTTTAATGTGCTACAGTTTCAAAGCTGTACTAATTTTTAAATAAATAAAAAATCAGCGAACATTTTTGAAGTGATAAACCTAGAAAAACTTTAAGGTAAATGATTTAATGTTATTTGACGACAAGACTGTACTTTCATATATTAAAAAGTAATTAAATAATAATGATAATAATTGAATGGCTTAAATTTAGGATGAGGAAGATGATTCGAAAATGAAGGTGGTGGAGACTGGAAATGGCTGCTGAGTGCTGAGACAAACTCTAACCCTAAGAAGAATCTCCTCCGATTTCCGCTATAAGAAGGGAGCCACACAAAAGAGTTACTGACCCGCGATTTCGATTTTACCAATTGAAGTTGCGTCCTCATGGTTGGTTCTCTCTACTCTCGGGTGAAACATTGAATTTTTATAGCTTCATCAATCGATGCTGAGACTGAATAGATATGAGTGTTCATCTTTATTGGATTTATATCTATGGAGTTAGCATCCACATTGTTTGAGACTCTGTCAACATTCTTATTGCTTAAAGGAGACAACTTTGATTGGATATCAAAATTTGTTGAAGAGCGAGCTCTTTAGCAAACTCAAGAGCTTTGTTGTGCTTTCTTTGATGCCTTTTAATTGATTTATTGTATCTTGACTTGTTTATTAGATTTTAAAATAAGTTTAAGCTGTGCCCATATTTTTGTCATGAAGGAAAAGATAGAACGGACTTACCAATTTTGTAAGCATGTTTTGGTTGCAGATTTGACATTCCCTGATGCTCGTTTATGTGAAAGGGTTTCTTAAGTGTGGGGCACCTGGAGTTCCATTCTTTTTTGACAAAAGAAAATCGTTTATCACTAACACAACGTCCGGCTTTTACACTTTACCTTCAGGCCCTGGGGATCGTGTTTATTTAAACAATAGTAAGTCTTTACACCACTCTGCTTACACTTGTTTCATGCCTGGGGCTGTTTTTTTTATTTCTCTGTTGGGTCTCTAGTTAGGTACTCAACCAAATCCATAGAAGTTGTGGAGAAAGCTGCCATTGATATGGTTTCAAAGGAATACAAGGCAGATATTCCAGCTTTATCTTCATATGATGATGCCATGGAAGCGTTGTCGACTCTTATTTCTCGTCGAAACCGTGGGGACCCCTCACCTACCAAAGGAAGTCGAGACAAGCTTGGACAAGTTGGCACATATCTCAAGGTAACACAGCCATTTACGGTCAACATTTTTTGGGCTGTGCTTTCTAATGTAACCGTAATCTCAAATGCTATAAATTAGAAAGCATACAAAGACTGTTGAGAGTATTTTCAATACTTAAGCTTGACATATGAATGTTATGTAACTCATTCTGAACTGTTTCAAGGGATCATGGAATTTCAGACTTTTTTCTTCTTTTGTGTCTGCTGTTTTGGTTTGAGAAATACAGATTTTGGACCTGGAGGACAGAATAAAAGAACTAAAAGTTATTCATGTGGCAGGAACAAAAGGAAAGGTAAGTTGCTTTTTTACTTTGGCTGTTGAATGCAGGTACTGGAATTTGAATTTTAATGTAAGAAATAAGTCAGTAGAAGGAACTTTGCTCAAGATTTATGTGAGATGATGTTGCTACTGATTTTCTTGGAGTTGCCTTTCAATTTTTTTTATTTCATTCAGGGTTCAACATGTGTCTTCTGTGAGGCAATTTTACGTAATTGTGGGTTTAGCACCGGATTGTTTACATCTCCTCACTTGATTGATGTGAGGGAAAGATTCCGCATAAATGGGTAAGTTCATAAATATATTGATGTTCAATGTTACATGAACGCACATGACCAATTTGAGTGCTGTTTCGCTTTTCAGCTTGGATATATCTGAGGAAAAGTTTCTACAGTATTTCTGGGAATGTTGGAAGTTACTGAAGGTAAAAGAACCTTGTCAATATGCAGTGCTTTTTGGTTCCAGTTCAAGATGTATGGTTTGATATAGTCTTATTATTCGTTGCTCACTTTCTGCCACGAATTACCAGAAGTTATGTTCTTTGCATTTCTTTTATAGCAATTTCCCGCTCTGAGTCTGTTTTGTTATATTTAGGGAATAAGAGTAGAGGAACCGTAAAGCATCATTTGACTCATTTATATACTCTAAAGGTTATTTTGCCTTGATCTGTGAAATGTGTTGGTTGTATAGCTTTCAATACTGTCTGTATAAAAATAGTTAACTATGAGTAAAATAATTGCGTAGATTACTAGCAAACGTAGTGGGTATCTAATCGCGAGCTTATTCTTTGCAGGAGAAAGCTGTAGATGGTCTTATCATGCCTCCTCTTTTTCAGTTCCTCACAGTATTGGCATTTAAGATTTTTGTTTGTGAAAAGGTATATTACTATTTTAATTAAGTAGTCTTGTAAATTTCTTTATTTCTGAACAGACAAGTAATGGTTACTTAGTATTCTGTATTCCCTGAACATTTGGTCCATCCTCGCCAATTGCATCATAGGCTACTTTCAGTTATGGTCCTTTGAAATTTTTTGGGTTTATTGGAGGACTAAAATTTCTTTTACCAGTTACATGATATCTCTTGTAACTTAGTGATGCCCTCCTCTCAGAGTATAGTTTTTACTTTCACACTTCCTTTCAGCATTTTCTCTCATCGGCTGCTTTCACTAAGCTTCCTTTGATTTGAAACTTTATGTATTTGGCTGAAACTGGATGCCTACTACTATTGTTCCTGATAGGTTGATGTTGTTGTCATTGAAGTTGGACTGGGGGGAAAACTTGACTCGACAAATGTGGTTAGCATCGTTTGAGAATCTTATGTCTTCTGAGTTTCCTGTCATAATCTTATAGTGTTGGATATCTGTTTTATTAAAATAAAAAACGTAAACTACAGATCCAGAAACCTGTTGTCTGCGGCATTGCTTCGCTTGGGATGGATCATATGGATATATTGGGTATGGCATACGATTTATTCTTAGTTCGTTAGGCAAATGTAATTTCTACCGCACGCTTTAATTGACTAAATCTAGCTTCTCAATCCTAATTCTACACAGGAAATACGTTAGCTGAAATTGCTTTTCATAAGGCTGGGATTTTCAAGGTACAAACCTTTTGACTTTATTAGCTACTTTTCAAAATGTTTCTGTCTCAGCATTTTATGAATGCAATATATTTGTTTCAAGGGTTTCCATTGGCAGCTTCATGTTAGATAATCTCTGATTTACTCTGTTTTCTTGTATGCTTATGAAAGCCTCAAATTCCCGCCTTCACAGTACCACAACTGTCTGAAGCAATGGAGGTTCTTCAGAAAACAGCTAATAATCTTGAGGTAAGTAATAGTTATAGATTTTATATTTCATTCCACTTATTCCAAGTGCTCCCACGGGTAGTTATTAGTATATGTACAAAAAAGTTGTAGTTCTCATAAGAGTATATCTCATAGACTCATACACATGCCACATCAGCATGCGTATGAGTGACTAGGATCAAATAACTGGAATTAGAAATTGGAGAGGCTTGAAATCTCTTGTGGAAATGGTTTGGGTTTGGGAGAGTTTGGGGAGTTCTCTAGAATTTTCCACCAGTTTTATTTTATCTTTGGTTCCTTGGTGTCTTTGATCTCAGTTTTGGAAATAATGCATAGCATGGTCTTTTGGACGTCTATGGCTTAGTTATGCTGTTAGAAAGTATTGCACTATAAATGCTGAATGCTGTTGGGCATGCGTCAGGTTCCTCTGGAAGTAGTAGAACCTCTTGACCTTAAAAATTTGGACGGAGTTACGCTTGGCTTGTCCGGGGATCACCAGCTCGTAAATGCAGGTCTTGCTGTCTCTCTTTCAAAATGCTGGCTTCAAAGAACTGGGAACTGGGAGAAGATACTTCCAAATGTTGGGTTTTACACTTGGTCATTAAACCTTAATCAAAACTTTCAAGGACTTTATTTGGTGAATCTTATTTGTTCCTATGGTTTTTTATTAACAGGGAAGCAAGGAAACTGAGATTCCTGTGGCATTTTTTCGTGGTCTTGCAACAGCACGTCTTCATGGGAGAGCTCAAGTTGTTCATGATGTAGTTTCAGATCTGCAGGGCTCGTCAGGTTCAATGGAATGTGGTGATCTGATCTTTTACTTGGATGGAGCTCACAGTCCAGAGAGCATGGAGGCTTGTGGTCGATGGTTCTGTACTGCAGTCGGAGGAAACAAAAGCTTATCTACTGCTGTCAATGGTTACAGGAGACATGGGGAGATTGGTAAAGACTTTAACAGAGTCTCCAAACAGGTACTCAAGAGCAATAGTGATCAATGCAATTGCTTTGTTAACAACTCTTTTGCTTTCTTCTCTATGCAAGGTATTGCAAATTGAATTTTGTGTTCCATACTTTGAAATTACGTCTGAAGTGTTTTTTTATGTGTCTAATAGATTCTTCTATTCAACTGCATGGAAGTGAGAGACCCTCAAGTTTTACTTCCAAAGCTCGTCACCACTTGCGCTTCCTCGGGTAAGTTGAATGCAAATGACAGTCTCTTTTTGTAGTCTCTTGTTTCTTAATGCTTATACATTTTGGTGAATGAAACGTTTGCAGGCACTCATTTCTCAAGAGCCCTTTTCGTCCCGAGCATGTCAACTTACAACAAGGTTATTTCGGGCAAATCGGCAATTCCTTTAGATACACGGAGGAAAGATTTAACTTGGCAATTCAGACTGCAAAGACTCTGGGAGAGATCAATTCAAGGAACAGGTAAGCTTAACTTTTGGTTCTTTGTAACTTTATAATGTTGCCCCTAAACTTGATCATATGTCTGGTGACTATCAGAAACTGCGCTTGACGACGATACACTGAAGCTCAATGGAATAAACGCCTTACCACCTCATGGTTTCCTGTCTGGAGATGCACCTCATTGTGGTGGACCTGCAGGAACACCTGTAACCTCCAGTGCAGTAATGCCTTCACTTCCATTGACTATAAACTGGCTACGTGACTGTGTTCGCCGAAACCCTTCTCTTAAGCTAGAGGTAAGACAAAGTTGTATTCATTATCCAATTCAAAGACGAGAAAGACCGATTTTTGTTTACAGACACTTGAGAATAGAACATGACATTAACTTATCTGGTACTGGCTTCTTCTTTGGTTATAATTGGGTTTCTTTTGGTGGTGTGTTATGCAACAGGTTCTGGTCACAGGATCGCTACATCTTGTTGGAGATGTGCTAAGACTGATAAAAAGATGATTGTTTTTTTTTACCAAAATCTTAGAAAAAGGCTCCGTAAGAGTAATATTTTAGAGCTCCGATTGTTTTGTACTTGACTTTCTTTATATTTTTAACATACCATTTGGTTATTTGGTCCAGTTATATAACATGAGAACCCTCCTCCTCTAGGGTGCATTCTTCTGTTACATTTTCAAATTATATAATTTATATTTCTTCTCTTGTCTCATCCAATTCCAGATTACATTTTATTTTCTGTCTAGCATGAAATATCCAATTTTTACGTTTCGATCATGAGCTGGACATATTTAAGGGAGAATTAAAAGTAGACGTAACATGGAGACAAAAGCAAAAAAAAAAAAAACAAGGCGTCACGGACTCAGGATGTAATGGTCAAGAAAGAATATTTTTTGAATATGCTCTAGCTGACGTAAAGGAATAATACTATCCATTATGATAATTAAATTTGGCCACCACATCAACTAGAGAAATTTGATATTTATAAGGGATAGTATTATTATTTTGCGTCATCTAGAGAGAATATTCTTGTGGAGAAAGAGAATATTCTTTCTTGTGAAAGAGAAGAATCTACCCGAATTTTACCTCATGTGACCGTTACATCGTGAGTCCGTGTCACTTTTTTTTTTTTTTTGGGCTTCATCGTGAGTCCAAGATGAAAAAATCGTCATCATTTCTGATCATTACAGTGCTATTTCTTCCAATAATCTCAGCCGTAGGATGGGAGCTAAGCATACTGACGGCGGCGAGGCCAATGGGGAGTAGCAGTAATCTTCGGGTGCGGGAAGGATCACCGTTCAGGATCGCTATCTTTGCAGACCTCCACTTCGGTGAAGACACGTGGACTGATTGGGGTCCACGTCAGGATGTAAACTCCCTTAACGTTATGTCCGCCGTTCTCGACGCTGAAACACCAGGTCTGTTCAAACATCATTGCATTGAGATGAACATTACATCAACTGTAGTAAGACGTGGTTTTGTTTTGGATCGGTTTGTTGGTTTAATTTTGAATAGATTGGCTTAATTGGATTAAACTCACCAAACCAAATAGAGTATGTTAGTTAGCTCATACAATGTTCGATTAACTAAAATAACTGTTTTTTTTTGGGGCGAAATTAACAGATTTTGTGGTGTACTTGGGAGATGTAATAACGGCTAACAACATAGCAATACAAAACGCAAGCATGTTTTGGGACAAAGCAATCTCTCCTACAAGAGACAGAGGCATCCCATGGGCCACTCTCTTTGGTAACCACGATGACGCTTCTTTCGTTTGGCCTTTAGATTGGTTCTCTTCCTCCGGTATCCCTCCCATTCGCTGTCCCGCATCGGTTGATGATGATCGATGCACCTTTAGAGGAACAACTCGAGTGGAATTGATTCAAGAAGAAATAAAATCATCCAATGCACTCTCTTACTCCTTGATTGGTCCTAAGGAGCTATGGCCAAGCGTATCTAACTATGTCCTTGTTGTTGAATCATCGGATCATTCAAAACCAGCTGTGGCATTGCTATACTTTCTTGATTCTGGCGGTGGTTCATATCCTCAAGTTATCTCTAATGCTCAAGTTGAATGGTTTAAAACCAAATCTAATACTCTTAACCCTGATCTAAGGTACGACTCAAAATATCAAAGCTTTTTTTTTTGGTATGATTACAACCACTAGCTAGGAGAAATTATAAAATAGATAAATTTGTCACGATCTTGAAACCCTAACAGCATCCCGGAGTTGATCTTTTGGCACGTACCGAGTAAAGCATACGAGAAAGTATCTCCATGGCTATGGATAACAAAACCTTGCGTCGGATCAATGAACAAAGAGAAAGTTGCTAGTCAAGAAGCTGAAAATGGTATGATGAGAGTTCTTGAGAACAGATCCTCAGTTAAGGTACCAATTAACACGATTTAGCGAGATGTTTATGTTTAGATACCGTTTAGTTTAGTTTAATACACATCTTCTAATTCACTTAGCGAATAATGATGGTTATTTCTCGATATATTTGTATGTAGGCAGTGTTTGTAGGACACAACCATGGACTAGACTGGTGCTGTCCGTATAAGGATAAGCTCTGGCTTTGCTTTGCAAGACACACGGGTTATGGTGGATATGGAAATTGGTCAAGAGGATCAAGGATATTGGAGATTACTGAAACGCCCTTTCGTATTAAGTCCTGGATTAGGATGGAAGATGGATCTGTACATAGTCAAGTTAATCTAACATATGATTGATTAGTCTGTTTATTGCATTTGTCACTTTGCTGAGTTGTTGGAATATAGGAATGTAGAGAATCTGCTATAAGGTTCTACAGAAAGGTAGGGTTTGGTGACTGTAAACTTGCTAAGTGACAAGAAAACCCGATTATACTAAACCAAAATAAACGAACTGATCACCTTTAAGTAGAAAAGCTTAAGTTGCTGAAAGATTGGCCCAAGACAAGTAAAGAATGTTTTATAAACCCCTCAAGGGATCCAGAATATCTGCAACACATGATGAAGAATCTCTTGTAAAAAAAAGGCCTCTGATATCATCTAACAACAACTAGCTTTGGAATGTCTTCTCTGATCCTCCTTTTACCTAACATACACAACAACTGCTTATGATCTTTCCACATTACTTAATAGGGATGCTGAGGTTGATGAAAAGCCTCAACTAGTTTTTGGCTCTATCAAAACATGCACATTTGTTTGGAAAACTCCAAATACATTTCCTCTCTCTCACATCTTGAAGAGCTGGTTCCTCAGGATTGCGACGACAGTATCAAGAACCTCTTTGTTTTCCACGAGATACTTCTCAGCTTTGTCTTTTCCATTAACAACTTCTCCTTCAATGAAATAGCTAGTTCCTTCTTTTATGATAACTCCATGCTCACAAGCCAATTCTAGTACCTCTCGCTCCACGTAGAAGCCATAACCAAAGTGAATTCCCAATTCAGATTTCTTTTTTCCTGGCGCCAGTTTATTCTTCACCACTTGGACGCAGACATTGAGACCACTTATCTGAGGTAAAAAAAGCAATCAAAAGAAGATGAAGATGTTGGCCATACTGTTATTGGCATAAATTTTTCAGTATTTTAGAGATTAAGACAGATCAAGCTTACAATAAGAAAATGGAAACAATGACATTACCTTATTGTCAGTCTTAATCCGCCCTGTTCTTATCATTTTAAGACGTATAGCTGCATGAAACGGCAATGCATTTCCTCCACAAGTCACTTCTTCGGCATAGGGGAAATGCATACTAGATTTGACATGTGTTCTGACCTGGATCAGATAATTAGCAGGGAGATAGATCTTATCCTTGGTAAATATGATTCAACTAAAAGAGTAAAAGAGGATAAAAACCATAATATTTCCCTTACCTGATTAAGAAAAACGATCAGTGTCTGAGAATAGCCAACTGAGTAATGGATTTTTCTGAGCGCCTGTGTCATTATTCTTGATTGTGTGCCTTTGTATCTTTCTCCTACAGGAACATCAAGTTCACATTGAGGGGCAAGAGCAGCAACCTATAAATTCATCTATCAATTTTAATGGATGAAGAAAGAATTACATGAACATATTGAGAAGAAAGAATAAGAACTCACACTGTCTACCACAATTACGTCTACTGACCCACTCTTGGTTAGCATATCGACAATACTTAGCATCTTTTCAGCAGAATCGGGCCGTGATATCAGAAGCTCTTCGGTGTTCACACCTATCGATTCAGCTAGAGTAGGATCCAAGGCATTTTCGGCATCAAGAAAAACGCAATAACCTGAGACAAAGAAGTCTTTTCTTATATATAATAAGCTAATGGAGTGAAGAATAAAAGCGAGTCAGCAGGTAAGAATCAGATTCAAAACTGTAAGTTCACCAAAATCAAATCTTACTTAATGCAGTAGAAACAAGCAAGAAAGAAACTTGAAGATCTGTGTTACCAAGTCCCAAGGTTTCTATTTCAAACAAATTCATTGAGGGGTGAAAGATTCAAGAACAGTACCTCCAAGCTTTTGAGCTTCCTTGATGATATGAAGAGCTAGAGTTGTCTTTCCAGAACATTCTTTTCCGTAAACCTCAACCATCCTTCCCTATAAAATAAACCCACAAATTTACCTTGTAAACAATCACACATTCAGCGACCCCATTAAATACTTTAAGCTTGGGTAGTCCTATCTTAACAACCTTTGGCAGTCCTCCAACTCCAAGAGCTAGATCAAGGTTGAGCGAACCCGTGGATATGACAGAAACTCTTCGTTTTCTAAAAAACCGCTGCAAAGACAACTTAGAGTCTTTATCAAAATCACCTGAAAGTCGGGATAATGCTAAATGCAGAGCAGTGTCTTTCTCCGCTACTCTGCTATCATCTGGAACTTGATCAAGTTCACAGTCTGAAACTTCAACTGAGAAAATGAAACACATTCGTAAGAGAGAAAACAATCCATAGAAATCATAAAACAAAGGAAATTACTGATTACCTAGCGATGAAAGGTAACGGTTTTCATAGCCAGAGAAAGCAGAAAGGCCTCTTTTTCCATTCTGATACAGAGCAACCAAAAAGAAACCAATGTTTGTATAAGGGAGGGAGGGAGAAAAATCAAGTCTTTCTTTTCTTATAGCCATCAAAAGTTGGGCAACCATTATAGACCAAGAGAAACAAATTACACAAGAACCTGATGTAAGTAAGAGATGAAACGTAATCTCTGAATCGGACTGGTCCATGAGAGTCGACCCATACCACCGTTCTTTTTCCGAACGGCACGTTTTCCAACAGACGCGGCGGCCACTCCTCCGTATTATAACTAACTATTGGAGAAATGTCACCGTTGATGTTTGAGACAAAGACCCTCTACAAGAGTCAGAAGCATAGACAAGTTGAGGACTGGAGCCAAAATCTGTGAATAGTACAGATTTTGAGCGAATTGACCAAAACACCAGGGTAGTAAAAATTTATTATTTTTTCTTTACTCTAGTGTTAGAAGGGTATAATAATAATCATAAAGACAAAAAAATACAAATAGCAACACTACAACTTTTGCAATATAATAACGCAGCGTATAATATCGAGATTGTTTTGATTAGCCGAATTAAACCGATTCGCGGCTAGAATTCTACCGATATAATATCAGGACCGGAAAAGGTCCACACTAATTGAAGAATCGAGCGGTCGTTAAATTTCTTAATAAAATAAAAATATGGTTGTGGGAAACAGAGTGAACGAAAATTGTGGTGTTGCGAAGAGAAATGATCAGCACCGTTGCACTTGCATCGTCCCTTTCTCTTCTCTCTTTGTCTCACAAGAAATTCTCCATCAACCTCATTTCGTGTTCAAACGCTAACCACAGATGCTCGATTGTTATGGCTTCGCGGCAGCGGCAGAGTCGACTCGTGTCCCTGGCATTGTAGTCTCGGCCACATAATAAGGCTGTTTTTAAATGTCATAGCTTTAAAAATGAGACCATGTTTAAACAGAGAGTATAAGTGAAAGTAAGATAGAGAAAGAACAACCTCAACTTCTATGGTGCTTCTAAGTCTTTCAATTTGTTAGCTGATTACCTGTTTGGTAAGGTGATATGTCGCAGCATTCCTTATGATTTTTACTTTTCACTTCTCTTTATATTTGAAATTTGTTTTGATTTGGCTTTGGATACTTGTGCTTTCAACAGAACATAATAGAGGAGAAAATGGAGATGACGACCCCTGTTGTTACTCGTAAAGTCCAATCTGTTGGAGAAAAGATGGAAATGACTACTCCTGTAATAACTAGCAAGGTATATGTTATCTCAGCAGTGGATCGTTCATAGAGCTTCTCTTTTTTGGAAGCTCTTATACAATTGTTTCCTACTTGATATTTCACTCTGAGAAAATTGTAAAATAGTTATGTTTCGTTTTGTTAAGTGCTATATGATTCATATTTCCCCTTGTTCTCGGTCCTAGTCAATTACTAGTATGTTATTTATTTGCATATATACTTTTGCTTCAGGCAAAAGATCAAACCCAGTGGCGGATGTCTTTTGTCATGCCCTCAAAGTATGGTTCGAATTTGCCATTGCCCAAAGATCCTTCAGTCAAAATTCACGAGGTGCCACGAAAGACTGTTGCTGTTGTGGCCTTTTCAGGTAAAATATACTTGATTTCACTTCCACATGTGACCATACACTTAGTTTGAATATACCAGAGAATCCCAAACTAGTTCCAATTTTATATGCATGCCAGTGATAACGAAACCAAATGTTTTTCTCTCCATGCATATGAATTTGCAAAGAAAATAACGTCTAGTCTAATATGTGATATAAAGCACAGAACCTTGATATGCAAACACATAACGTTCAGTACATTATTCATGGTTCCTAATAGTTGTCTTTCATAAAACGAGGGTACCTCTTGAAGCATCTAACATAAACAAGACTTTTATTGTTATCTATGGACAAAATCAACCTTGTTTCAGGCTATGTTACTGATGAAGAGATTGAGAGACGGGAGAAAGAACTAAGGCGAGCTCTTCTAAATGACAAGAAGTTTCGAGTGAGAGATGGAGTATCAGTTGAAGTTGCACAGGTTCATCAACAAGCACAAATAGCTACATTTAAAAAAATACAATCTTAGTTTTTGGACTCTCTACTTACATTTTTTGAATCAATTCTCTGTAGTATAATCCACCATTCACTCTCCCTTTTACCCGCCGCAACGAGGTCTCTCTCGAAGTCGAAAGCAAAGAAGATTAACCCCATCCATCGGAGGTACATACAAACATACATATATACAGAGTAAAATAGTTGTATAAAAGACAAAACGCGTTTACTTGAAAAGTTGTATCAATGTGAGTAGTAAAAGTAAATTAATGGTCTTGGAAACAATTTTCGTCACCCACCATTATGAATCTTTGCTTTTCTTATAGGCCACTAGAGATGCTTATTATAGGCTTTGAAATTAACCAAACAAGCACTCAGACCTTTTACCTTTTGAGGGGGTTTTAATACAAAATTTGAACTTTAAGAAAAAGGGTTTCATGTATTACTCTTGGAAATGTATTTCTGCGAAATTACATGCTTTCTATTCACAAGTTTTGAGTCTCTGTTATCAATGTATATGTAATATATATGTAGATAGGGACATCCTATAGGCTAATTAGATTCAGGAATGCTATCTAATAAAGGTGTCCAGACTCTGTGACACTCATCATCATCATTATCATCAGCATCATCATCACACAGTTGTTGCTTAGCGAGACTCGTATAAACCATCTCATGAACTGAACCTCCTTGAAGCAGCTTCTCAAGCTCTTGCTTACTCACAACCATCTTCACTCTCACAACACCAACACTCGTCTCCTTGGTGTTGTCACCACAGTCTGTTACTCTATCTACTTCTTCTTCCACCTCAGGATTTGCAAACCTGACTTTCTTGTTCGCCCTCTTTTGCTTGATTGTGGTTGTTGTCTCCTTGGGCAAGAGATAGTAGAGGCGACCACAGAGAAGCTTTTCTTGTGGATGAAGATGACAATTGTTGGAGAGAGAGTCGAAGAGAGAGTAGTGAGGAGAGAATTGGGTGAGGATGTGATGAACCTTCACAGGTCCTCTGTATTCAACTACTTCTCCATCGTTTCTCATTATCTTTATCACTTTCTTCTCCATTATTAAACAATTCCCCATCCTTTTTTAAATTTATTTTGGATTTTTTTTTCCTTCTTACTTTAGTTTGTGGTTTCTTCGTACTTTAGTTTGTGGTTTGTTCTGTAGATGTTGTTGTTAAGAGAATTCTTTTTGTCTGTTGAGTTTTGGAGAGTTGTGTTTGTATATTTATAGAGTTTAGGGTTATGTGAATGCCCTTGCATTTCCGGGATTATTACGAGGATTGCCATTATCTCATGTGGGCGGCCCACAGTGGGCCCTTAATTGATCTTTAATTGTTTAAATATATCGTGGTGGGGTGTGGTAGGGTGGTCTTCTCCTAAATATATGTATATTGATAAATATATGTATTTTTCATGAATCTCCTAAACTAATTTCGATTTTTTCATATAACCAAAAACAACGAATTTCTATATTTTCACATAACATTATCTTGGAATAGTTTGTTGTAGTATGGAGTAGATGTGGTTGATATGATAAGGGTGATCAAAATAGAGTTTTTTTGGGGGGTTTCAATATCAAAATATAGTTGATAGTAATTCAAAATACAATGTTATCTATGTTAGTTAATTTTTTTAAAAAATAAATTAAACATAATTTGGCTGAATTTGAAGCAAAAAGAATAAAAGTTTGGTGAATGTGTCTGAATGTCCCCACATGATGAGATATGCTCCAAGTGCATGTCGTGCATCACAGTTGCCTCTTAGTTTTGAATATTCAAATCTTTTTTTTACTAACGATTCATTTCATGTCGGTTTGAATAATAAGAATTTATGTCACATCATTTCTCTTAGTTTGTTTTAAAAACAGAATTTTAGATTTAACTTTTTACGAGTACTTAATACTTTTTATAAACCTATCACTTATTTTCAGCATCAATAGAGTTAAACTTCAAATTTAAAAAGTTACGTTTGTAAATAAGTTCGGCCTTAGCAATTCATCCATAAAGATAGTTTCTATCTTTTATGTTTTTTTAAACTAATAAAAATATACTTTAAAATTGGAATTTGTATTGGATTCTTTTGACTATTAAACATTTTCTCTGTTATTCCATAACACTTACCATATTTATACTCTGGTAAACATCTACCCACATTTGTTTCAACTGTTACAACCATTCACAATCTATACTTTAAGGTTTACTAAATATCAATGACCAAAAAGAAAAGGTTAGTAGGTATAATAAGTAGCGGAGGCTTGCCTATATCCAAAAGTGGAGCCACAAAGAGGACCGCAAAAGGAGTTCAAATGACTTTTGATGAGTGGATGTCACTTCCAAATTGCAACCACATCGTGATTTATATAATCATCCTTACATTGAATATTCTCCCTTTCTCTCAATTGCTAATATGCGCCCGCAATTCTCACCTTTCTGTTAAATCAAAGTTACAGGTTTTCTCTACAAAGTCCTATTATAAAAACGTAAACAAGCTCGACTTTTAAAAGCTTTTACAACAATGTCAAAGAGAGACAAATACGGAAACAACTTTTAACGTGTTTAGTTCCTACAAACTAGCCTTATTGACCGAATCAAAACTTACTAGCTAAAGACTTAGTCTCAGAAACTTTTATTCGTCAAACAGTAACTCCAATAAATCCCTCCCTTAAACTGAAAAAGCTAATAAAGCATTCAGTTTAATCTTCTTGTGTCTTCATTCCAAGTAGAGCTCGCATCTTGACAAATGTGTCCATCTTCACCGGTTTTGTCATGATGTCAGTTACCTGCTCCTCTGTTCCACAGAACACAAGCTTCACAACCTCTTGATTGGTAAGATCATGAATATAATGGTACCTGACGTCAATGTGCTTTGTGCGCATGTGCATTACTGGGTTCTTGGAGAGCTTAATGGAGGAAGTATTATCACATGAAATCTCCAAACATCCAACTTGCTCAAACATGATCTGCTCCATGATTCCTTTCAGCCACAGACAATGACACGCACAAGATGTTGCAGCAACATACTCTGCTTATGTTGATGATAGAGTAACCACATCTTGTTTTCTTGAGCTCCAACAGACTGCTGCACCACCAAACAGAAACATATAGCCTGACGTGCTTTTTCGATCCTCAACATCGCCAGCATAATCACTATCAGTGAATGCTTTCACCCTCAAATCAGTTCCCCTTTTGTAAAAGATACCAAATTCCAACGTACCTCACAAGTATCTTAAAACTCTCTTTGCTGCCACAAAATGCTCTTCTCTTGGTTTTGCCATAAAACGAGATATCAAACAGACCACATACATCATATCAGGTCTTGTGACTGTCAGATACATCAAGCATCCCACTAACTGTTTGTATAAACTAGAATCCACCTCTTCTCCATATCCTTCCTTTGTAAGTTTAGTTCCTGGAACAATGGGATTTTTGACTGGATTGCAGTCAGCCATTTTAAACCTGTTCAACACCTCCTGAGCATACTTCTTCTGACACAAGTGAATTCCATCTGAACTTTGTCTAACTTCCACACCAAGAAAGAATCTCATCAGCCCGAGATCAGTCATCTCGAACTCTCGCTTCATTGATTCTTTGAACTCTTCTAATAACAGCTCATCATTTCCAGAAAATATCAAATCATCAACATAAATACTTGCCATGATTTTCTTTTCTCCGATTTTTTTGATAAAGAGTGTGTGATCATAGTTGCTCTTGTTGAATCCCTCTCGCTTGAAATACCCTTCAATCCGACTAAACCAAGCTCTAGGAGCTTGCTTTAGTCCATACAAGGCTCTTTTTAAACGATATACCTTGTCTTCTTCTCCTTTCTTAACGAATCCCTCCGGTTGATCCACATACATAACTTCCTTCAATTCTCCATATAGGAAAGCACTTTTCACGTCTAGTTGGTATACTCTCCAACCTCTTTGAGCAGCAACCGCCAATAAAAGTCTAATTGTTTCCCAACGAGCTACAGGTGCAAAAACTTCATCATAATCAATACCTTCTTCTTGTGCATACCCTTTTACGACCAATCTTGCTTTATATTTATCAACCTCTCCATTCTCCTTCAATTTGGTCTTGAAAACCCATTTGACTCCAATTTTCTTAGCATCTGATGGTAACTTCACAAGTTCCCACGTTTGGTTCCTTTTAATAGAATGTAGTTCATTCTTCATTGCTTCTATCCATTTGTCTTCTTTGCATGCTTCTGCAAACTTGACTGGATCCTCATGAGAAAGAAATAATGCTAGTGCCGTTTCTGCTTCAGTCTCCTCATCTAGGATTCTTTCTCCACTATCATAATCCTGCATCCATCTTGGTGCTCTCCTAATCCTTCTTGTTTGTTCTTCTGTTCCAGCGGCATCTTCAGGAATTTCTGCATCAAGTATTTGTTCTTCTTCTGCGTCTTCTTCATTTGTTTCGTCTCTTTCAGCCTCATTTCCTTCTGTGTTCTCATCACTAATTTTTCCTTCTTCCCCACAGTCCAGAATGTCAATGTGACCCTTCTCTTCTGCACTCCATTCCCACTTTCCATCTTCTTCGAAAATTACATCTCGACTTGTGATCACTTTCTTTGCAATAGGATCATACAACCGGTATGCCTTTGATTCTTCACTTACTCCAAGCAAGATGCACTTGTGACTTCTGTTATCAAGCTTTTTCTTTTGTTGGTCAGAAACATGAACATGACCGACGCAGCCAAAAACTCTAAAGTACTTCACACTTGGTTTGATTCCACTCCAGCATTCTTCTGGAACCATGTTTTTCACAGAATTTGACATACTTCTATTCAGCACATGACAAGTCCATTTAACCGCATCAGGCCAAAATTTCTTTGGCATATTTTTTTCCGTAAGCAAACACCGAACCATATTCATTATAGTGTGATTCCTTCTCTCGGCTACACCGTTTTGCTGTGGTGTATAAGCTGCAGTCAACTGTCTCTTAATGCCATGCTCCTCACAGAATTGATTGAACACATTAGATGTGAACTCTCCTCCTCTATCTGTTCTTAAACCACAAATGACTAAACCTGTTTCTTTTTCCACACGTCTCTTGAAAGTTTTAAATACTTCAAATGCTTCATTTTTTTTAAGAGAGAAAATACACCCAGCTCTTGCGACTAAAATCATCAATCAGGAGGAAAAAATACCTTTTTCCACTTTGAGAGACTGGAGATATAGGACCACATAAATCTGCATGTATAAGCTTTAGTTTCTCAGTTGCCCTCTATTGACTTTTCTTTGGTATGCTCTGTCGATGTTGTTTTCCAATATTGCACACCTCACATACTTTAGCCGCTTCCTTAATCTGAGGTAGACCTTTCACCATTTCTTTGTCATGCATAATCTTGATTGAGGTCTTATTCAAATGTCCATAACGTTTGTGCCACAGATTTGTAATATCTTCCTCCTCCACTTTCAAACATCTGTTTGAAATCTTCTTCATGATTGCAGACACGATGAACATGCGATTTGTAGTCATGTTGGTACTCACAATCAGCCCTCTACTACAATGATACATCTTGCATATGTTTTTTTCAATCAGAAACGTTATACCTTTCTCTTGTAACTGTCCAACACTCAACAGATTATTGATTAGTTCTGGAATAAAGAACACATCAGTTACAGTTTGAGTCACTCCTTCAACTTCAAACCTGATGTTCCCTTTTCCTAGAACGGCCAATCTTGTATTGTTTCCTAGCTTCACTGCTTGTCGGAAATTTTCATCTATCTCAATAAACCAGTCTTTGTTACCCGTCATATATTTGAGCAGCCCGAGTCCAAAAACCACAGTCCTTTGGTTTCCACTTCTCTGATCTCTGCGTGAGCCATCAAGAGTAGTTCTTCTCCTTCATCAAACTCGACATAGTTTGCATTCTTGTCAGCGGTTGGACATTCATATTGGTAATGCCCCAACTTATGGCACCTGTAACATTCTATGTTGGCTTTGTTAAAGCTTGATCTGCCTCCTCCTCCTCCTCTGCCTCTGTAACTGTTGCTACCTCCTCTTCCAAAGTTTCCTCTTCCTCTGCCTCGACCATAGCTGTGATCAGTTTCAACTTTCAGCACTTGTTCTTCCACTACCTTACGCTTCATCTTCTGCTCGTGTACTAGCAGAGAACTCTGTAACTCATCAACCGTGATATGATCAATGTCCTTCGACTCCTCAATTGAACATACCACATAGTTGAAATTCTCCGTTAACGTTCGTAGAATTTTCTCAACAATCTTCACATCACTTATATCTTCGCCACAGTTCCTCATATCATTTGCCGTGACCATGATTCTTCCAAAGTAGTCTGTCACCGTTTCTTCCATCTTCATCTCTAAAGTTTCGAAAACTCTACGAAGCCTCTGTAACTGTGCCCTCTTCACTCTCTCATTACCCTGATACTTAACCTTCATTGAATCCCAAAGTTGTTTTGCAGTCTCCTTCTGCGTGATGGTCTTCAACACAGATTTGTCGATGGACTGGAACAAGTAGTTCTTGGCCTTCAAATCCTTGAGTCTTGCTTCATCCAACGTCTTCTGCTGTGTAGCAGACAACACTACGTCTTCTTCAGGTTCCTTGTAACCTGATTGAATTACACTCCAATACTCCTTTGATCGCATCAGATTTTCCATCAATAATCTCCAGTGATCATAATCACCATCGAACTTTGGCACACTTGGGGCACTGAAATTGCTTGACTCAGACGTCATCTCTCACTTAGACTCACACGTGTTTCACTCGATTGGATCTCTTTGAAAAAAAAAAAAACCGCTCTGATACCACAATGTTAAATCAAAGTTGCAGGTTTTCTCTTCAAAGTCCTATTATAAAAACGCAAACAAGCTCGACTTTTAAAAGCTTTTACAACAACGTCAAAGAGAGACAAATACGGAAACAACTTCTAACGTGTTTAGTTCCTACAAACTAGCCTTATTGACCGAATCAAAACTTACTAGCTAAAAACTTAGTCTCAGAGACTTTTATTCGTCAAACAGTAACTCCAATACTTTCTACACTAATGTTTTGTTAGTCGGAATTTCACAAAACCCCATTTCCTTGTTCATTTTTACAGTCGTTGTATACTTTTCGTATACCACATGTTATCATTATGTTTGTAAAACGCTTTTATCATACATATATGCACTGCCAAGAGATTTGCGTAACAATACTCTCATTTGCTTGCAACTACATAAATTTCTGATTTGTAGTTTTGAATTTTGGCTCAACGCTAATGATTGATTTTTATTAAGCAGAAACATAAGTTACGTCCCATTGCATACGTCTTGGTTTATTTTTGTTAGTTCATTTCTATCTCTCATTTCTAGATCACTGTACTCAAAATCGTCTCTTCGGTACTATGGTGTTGATTCTAATACCATTTGATAAGAATCTTGCTTATAATAAGTCAAACTAAGCGTAGAAGTTACATGAGTAAATCTAAGCCAATCCTCGCTTAACTTTGGTTGATTTAACTTTTTCTTTATTTTGGTTATTCACCAAACTCGATTTCTTGTGATTCCCAAAAGAAGTTGCATTTGGGTCAGCCTAAAATAATTTCGACGTCATATATTGTTTCTGCATAGAGAAATATGGACAGTTACGGCAATTATTTAGCCTAATCTTATTATAACAAGAACCGAACACTCGTTACAAACTTAGTTGTCTCGCTACTTGCCCTATAGCTTCGCCAAACTTTCTCTATCTGTCACCATCTCAATTCTCACATATACACATTTATAGATATGTACATAGTTTCCCTCTTGATAACTTAAGCTTATACAAAATTGATATTTTTGGGTAGTGTGGTCCATTTCATCAACTAAGCTTAAAGTGATTAATAGGTTCCACCAAACCAAAGCATGTTACGTGATCTGTAATTTTTTTCCTTGGTAAACGAGGAATGTTATGTATTAATTCATATTAATCCCGATACATACTATATATTTACCAAGTGACTTTATATATTGGATTGAGCAGAAATATAACCAACCCGACGTAAATCCCTTGACCTACTTAGAATTATTACACCTAATTCCGTTGACCTAATAAGTGGGTTTAGATTTTTTTTACTTTCGTTGTTTTGGTCGGCAGAACTCTTGTTTAATGTTTTGGGTGACCGTTGATTTGGGAACACTCAAAGATAATTAGTGTAGGAAACGAAGCAGATGGAGCCTGGGGTAATGTCTTTCAGAAAAAAGGAAATCTAAAATGGGTGGGTAAAGGAGAAATATATTTGGGTTTTATTTCCTTTGGTGAAATGGTCGATGTCTTTTTTGTTTTGTTTTGTTTGATGCTCTAAGCAAAAGATAACATAATTAATTACTTAAGTAGAGGATTTAGTTTGCCATTGCTTACGAGTTACGATGTAGGGCACTGAGTGGAAGTCCCCTCTTAGTGGTGGCGGCAGAAATTTTTAACATGAAAGAGATGGACAATTTAATAATAGTAGTATTTTATTATCAATCATAATCATATTCCTCTATATATCGAACCTCACTGACGACCAGTTTATTATGTCAACATATGATTTTGTTATTGATCGGAGTTTTTATTATGTCATGAATAATATCAGATAGTTTAATTAAAAAAAAACATGGATAAAAAGTTCCAATAACCGTCACATTTTGTTTGCTCTATTTTTCGTGAAACTGTAGACCCGGTTCGGTAGAGAAAACCGGCTCCAGGCTACATAGGTAGACTTGATTTTGACTTTTTGATCAAAAAGTATATTAAAATTTCCTTTCAAGTCCCCACCACGAAACCCAAAAAGATCATGTCTCTAGAATTAGGTTTCGATCTCTCCGCTCTCAACCCTTATCGCCGCTAAAGCTCGCAAAGCCGACCGTCTTCTTCTACAGGTTCTCTTCATCTTATTTCGATTCTTGCGGCTAGAGACTGCATTGAACTGTATTCTATATAGTATATATTGTACTTCTGATTGTCTAATCTGTAATTGCTTTCCCCATTTTTTTGTTAGATATTCATTTCTATTTCGCCAAGTTTTTGGAATTAGTTAGTGTTCTCTCTGCTTCTTTTGTATATGTTATCCTGTAAAGTTGTACAGTTTGATTCAAATAGCTTTTGTGAAACTCATCTCTGAATGTTTTTGGGTTGTTGAATTAGAATGGATTCTCAGACCAAGCACGCTGTTGTAGTGAAAGTAATGGGAAGGACAGGGTCAAGGGGTCAAGTGACTCAGGTTAGAGTCAAGTTCACTGACTCGGACCGTTACATCATGAGGAACGTCAAAGGACCAGTTAGAGAGGGAGATATTCTCACCCTGCTCGAGTCCGAGAGAGAAGCTAGAAGACTCCGTTGATTCTTGCTTGCTTTCCCAATGTTTTTGGTTGCTTTAAAGAAAATTTTATGTTACTGTTTTGGTAGTTGATGAAATCTATGTTTTTCTTTTCTCTCTAAAATCTTTAAATTGTCACAGATTGATATATTCGTCTCTTAGATCTTGATTAACAATGAATACTTTTAAACATTGGATGAATCAGACAGCGAGTATTTGTGAAGTTCAGTAATGAAAGAAAATACTATATGTTGGAAAGTGTAGATACCAAACATAATGATGATGGGAGCTACCATTCATTACCTGATTCTCTATTTAATTTCTTTCACAAGCATAATCCAGCAATTTATCGCATGCTCTTGTCGCCATCATTGTGACTGTGTAACTCAATTTAAAGATATTTGGTTAAAAAGCAATTTCATTCAAATCAAGAAATAGTTGAGGTTGTTTTGCTCATTGAGTTCTCTTCCTGAACCTTTACTAATCATGCCTCGGATACTAATATTTTTACATTATCAACACATAACAAAAAGCTTAGGCAACAATTTCATCATTTAGAATATTATGGCATGCGCGCACAGCACGCCTAATACGGTGCCTCTGTTTCGTATCTTCAAATTTATATAGAAGAATACTACATTGTAGTAATTTATAATGGATTTGTCAATCAAGCCAAAAATAAATTTATCAGTCAATATACCGGCTTAACCACTCCCATAACCGTCGTTCAATTGATTTTAAATAAACTAAAATCATACATTTACCCGCTCCGCTCCAAATATACGCCTACTTAAACCAGACATAACACAACTCTTGTTCACACCTCAAGTAAAATGGAAGCAAAGACTCTGTTTCTTAAAATAGCTCTTCTTCTTCTCCTCTGTTTCAATGTCTACATCACATTAGCTTCCGACCCCGATCCGATCCAAGACTTTTGTATTCCAAAACCAATTTCATCCTCTCATCGCCATCACTTCTCCACCAATCTCCCTTGCAAAAACTCCTCCGAAGTAACCACAGAAGATTTCATCTTTTCTGGTTTAAAAACAGCCGGAAACTTCACCAAGACGGGCTTCGCCACAGTCCCTGTAACCCCGAAAAACTTCCCGGGCCTAAACACGTTAGGCTTGTCGTTTGTCAGGGCTGATCTCAAACCCGGATCCATAAACCCGCCACATTACCACCCGCGGGCCACCGAAGTAGCTCACCTGGTTAAAGGACGGGTTTACTCCGGTTTTGTGGACTCCAACAATAAGGTTTACGCTAAGGTAATGGAAGAAGGGGAGATGATGGTTTACCCAAAAGGGCTTGTGCATTTTCAGATGAACGTCGGAGATGTTACTGCCACGATTCTAGCTGGATTTAATAGCCAGAACCCTGGGATTCAGAAGATACCGTCGGTGGTTTTTGGGTCGGGGATCAATGAAGAGTTGCTTATGAAAGCTTTTGGGTTGAGTCTTAAGCAGATTGGTACGTTGAAGAAAAGACTTGATCCTCTGATGGCTAGTGAACACTGATGTTTTCTCTTAACGATATTATTATATGGAACGTTTTAAGTTATTTTTCTTTGTGTGAGTTCTTGATCTTAAGGCTATTTATATTTTCTGACCCCAAAAAGATTATCTATATTTCCATATATTTTTGAGAAAATAATTCTTAACTACGAATCTTTATAGTCTCTTTCTACATGGATTATTATCGGTATCTACACAATACACTTTAACATTTAGAATCCTGGACTACAAGAAATTAGCATTCAACTTTACTACGTCACCAGCTTTGAAATTTGACAATATCTTCTGACTAATCCACAAAATATAAAATAAATGCAAGTTTTTATCTAGAGGTTACAACCTTCTCCAATGTGTTGTGATGGTAATTCAATAACTGTAGTTTTCAACATATGTGAGAAAACAGAGTAGAGGTTTTGTTTCTTTCCTTCAATGGCTTCTGTTCGTCACCTAAGCAAGCTGGCTCACTGATTTCATACCTTGACCATAATGAATTCACTGGGTTGTACGGAATCTAAGCAAGCTTGCTTACTTCATCTTTGCGTAGCGCTCACTGGAACCATTCCTTCATCTTTGCTCACTGTGCCTTAATTTTTGATGTATTAATATCTAACGAAATCATCTCACATGTTCAATTGAAGTTCAATGTTCCTTTTCATCATCAAGGCTAGAGAACATGCGCATAGCAGATGATACTTTTGATCTCAAAGCTCATCAACCTCAAGCGTATTAACCTTGCTTAAACATGACTTAATCCTCATCTCTTTTTTTCAAATCTTTGGTTCCACCTTATAAAGTTCAGACATCCCAATGAACCTAGAGATCTTGGCCATGTCAGAAGGCTGCAAAAATCTGAACGAACCTTGAGAACTTGCAGCGTATTAGACACTTTCAACAATAAAATGAAAGGGAAAGTTCCTTTATAGAAACTTGCTCATCTGAAAAGAAAGAAAAAACACTTGAAACGCCGCGTTTTAGTCAATAACAAAGCCGGTATATACCGAGCTTTACGGTTCCGGTTTAGTTGTTTCATTCCGTACCGGGAATTGCGATTCGATTAGATCTTCTGACTTGTATAAACCCAAATATCCCTTCCCTCCACATTCGCTAACATTTTTCATGGATCAGGCACGGCAAAGCTCAACGGCGTCTCAGCCACCGGAAACACCTTCCCAACCGTCTGATTCGGCTTCGAAACCATCGACTTTAACACAAATTCAGCAATCCCCTTCCGCCAATCCGAGTTCCACCTCCGTTTCCTCTATTCCTTCTTCCCCAGCTCCACCATCACCATCCCTCAATCCAAACCCTAATCCTCCTCAATACGTGCGTCCGGTGGCTTCTCCGGCGACTCTACAGCAGCAAAACGTCTCCCAGTCTTTAGGTCGGCCACCTCCACCGGCGTTTTCGAGACCATGGCAACAACACTCCTCCTACACTCACTTCTCCTCCGCTTCGTCGCCATTGTTATCTTCCTCATCAGATCCGGCTTCTTCTTCTTCGTCTTTACCTATTTCTGGCCAGCAAAGAGGTGGCATGGCGATTGGCGTTCCAGCTTCCTCAATTCCGAGTTCTTCTCCTTCAACTTCCCAGCATTCGCCTTCTGCTTTTCCCGGCTCTTTTGGGCAGCAGTACACCGGAATTGGTCGTGGCAATGTAGGAATCTCAGAAGCTACGTCCAATACAAGTGTCCCACAGGTGAATTGTTCTTTCATATTTCAAAGAACTGTGTTTGATGTAGCCATATAGAATTCACAAGTTGCTAACAAAATGTCAACTTTTTTTCGTGTGTACAGGTAAGGATGATGCAAGGGACTCAGGGAATTGGGATGATGGGGACACTTGGCTCAGGTTCACAAATGCGGCCAAGTGGGATGGCTCAGCACCAGCAGAGACCAACTCAATCGTCTCTAAGGCCAGCTTCTTCCCCTAGTAGTCAGTCTCCTGTTGCCCAAGTATGTTTTTGACCCGTCTTGCAATTTTTATATGATTTTGGTTGTGTTTCTTGAAAAATAAAAACTCCAGCTTTGTGACTCATTGTTAACGAGAAAAATTGTCTTAGTATGTTGGAAATTATTATATCACCTCATTAGCTCAAATGTTTTTGTTGTACTAGGACACGCAGTCTCTAAGTGACTCACTGGCAAAAAAATCTATTTTCACACTTCCTTTCATTTGCTAATCACTCAATTATTCTGAGAGCTGAATAGTTTTTTTAGGTGACCGTTGCTTGGTCAGAGAGATACATCAGAACTTAGTTGATGTTGTAAAGAGTACAATTTCTGGATTTCTCTTTCGTTGTTCTTTCAGCTATTCATGGTCTTTTATAAGTTACATTAATTTTGCATTGCTTTTTTGTAACTCTTTATTTCGTTGTTATTTGTTTGACAAAATTCTTCATGAGCTTTGCTTACACACCTTAATTCCTTATATATTGGTTTTGGCAGAACTTTCAAGGACATAGTCTTATGAGGCCTTCACCTATTGGTTCTCCTGGTGTCCAATCTACTGGTCCAGCACAACAAAGCTTGCAAGCCACTAATCAACCATGGTTATCATCTTCTGCCCAAGGGAAGCCACCTTTGCCACCCCCTTCGTATAGACCACTAGTAAATACTCCCTCCATGCAACAAAGATCTCATAGTCCTCAGCAACATATTTCCACGTCAGCAGCATCTTCACATCCTCAGCAACAACAACAACAACATCAGCCTCAAGAGCAACTTCAACAATTGAGATCTCCTCAGCAGCCTTTACCTCACCCACATCAACCGATCCGTGTCCAAGGGTCGGTAAATCAGAAAGCTACTTCTCTGGCAATGCCGAACCAGGCTCCTGTGCCTCTACCAGTAAACCAAGCTAAAACAGTTTCAGCAGAGAATGAGGCGTCTGATAATCGTATATTGGGGAAAAGAAGCATCCATGAGCTACTTCATCAGGTATCCACTGACCTATCTTTATAACTTTGGGTAATCCATTTTGCATATTAACTATTGAACAGACTGGTGTTCTTATCCTCACGACTTGACTCTCACTGGATGTATATTTGAGTTCTTCCACTTGCATTGATCTCTTATGGAGTAAGGAAGAGATATTGTGAGTGATTTGCCAATTGCCTCTCATAGAAAGCCATAAAGCATGCTATGAGATTAGTGACATACATATGTAGTTATAGGGCTTCTTTGATGGTGTTCCGCACTCGAGCTCTCTGTATGATATCCTTTTACTTTATCTCTGAATTTAATACGCCTTGCCTATCCACAGATTGACCCTTCAGAGAAATTGGATCCAGAGGTTGAAGACATCCTTGCTGATATTGCTGAAGACTTTGTGGAGTCAGTAAGTAGCTCACACCACTTTTTTCAACACTCTAGTGAATTTCATGACAGTGGTTAAGAGTAGACTTTTCCAACTCCTGCTCTTTGTGTTTCCTTTTATACAGATCACAACATTTGGCTGTTCTTTAGCCAAGCATCGAAGGTCAGATACTCTAGAGGCTAAGGACATATTGCTCCATGTTGGTTCGTTCTGATTAATACTGTCTGCCCTTTTCTTTTCATTTTTGTTTCCAATTACAATGATTAACTTTTGTTTTTTGTTTTTGTATCTTCTCCTTTAATATAGAAAGAAACTGGAATATCAGGCCTCCTGGTTTTAGCAGTGATGAGATCAAGACATTTCGAAAGCCAGTAAGAATCATATGTAAAATTGTTTAATCAATTCGTCCAATTGATAACATGGCATTATTACTCACACAAGATAGTCTCTGACTTCGTTGGTTCTGTTCTTGGAATAATGTTTTGCAGCTGACAACAGATATTCACAAAGAGCGACTTGCCGCTGTAAGTTCGTAACTAAAAGCACACATGATTTTAAACATTCCCAGCAATCAGTATTAGCTTATGGTACTGAGTAGAATAGAAACGTATATATTAAAGATTTCTTTGTTGACTCCGTATACGCTCGTCGCTTTTGAAGATAAAGAAGTCGGTCACGGCAACGGAAGCAGCAAATGCCAGGAATCCGTTTGGGCATGGGACTGCTAATGCAAGAGGTGGTCCGGCAAAGACGCCTTCTAATCCCATGACCTCTACAACTTTCAATCACTAATGTATTAGATCAAAACCCTCCAATCATGCTTAGTTGGAATTTTCCATTAAAAAGATACAAACCTTGTAACACCCATTTTGTAACGTTATCTAGATCACAATCCACGATAACTTACAAGCATGTCGGCTCCATCTTGGATCTTAATTTTAACCATATCTTACCACCTTATGGGATTGAATTGTTTCAGTGTTTTACAAAGCACAGAAGTGTATGAATAGGGAGGTAAGAGATGAGATGCAGTTACGAAACCAGACTACTGTAGCTGGTATTATCCATTAAATATATTCTTCTCATAAAGTTGAATTCTTCCATAGCTTCGATCAATTTTACAGTTTTACCAATGTGTGGACATTTGGGGGAAGTGTGCAAATACAATCTTGGGTAATACTGTGTCTTCTTATCAACCTATTAGCCTTCAACGATCTTCACCGGCGTCCTGCAGAATAAAAGAGAATATAAAACTTTTCAGAGCATAATCTTTCGATCATAGTTTACTGGGTTGTCAGGCTATTGATGCCACTTACCCGAAAGGACTCTGCTTGATTGATAACAGCTCAATGTCAAGCTGCAAAAAGAAAGGTAACAAAACATGAACCACCACTTTAGGAGCCAACAAAAGTCAAACTTGGTTACCTCAATTGTTGCATTTGGAGGAATCTCTTGCACTCCTTTCTTCCCGTAAGCAAGCTCCGGAGGAACAATAACCAATCTCTGTACAGAAATCTCAGAGAGGGTCATCAAAACTAGACTTTGTGTTGTCTGACTTTGTAAAGCCTTTAGGTTTCAAGAACTAACCTGACCGCCTACATGCATACCTTCAACACCAAGATCAAGTCCTTTCAATACATTGCCTCTCTCTGATTGGCCAACGTCAAACCCGTAAGGCTGCAAAAACTCTTATGTATTCGGTTAAGTATTCTGGCATATTAAAGTAACAGTAATGGATTCTGTGAGATTTCCTAGTACCGACCGTTCCACCTCCAACACCTAATCCTTGTCGACTTGTCATGAACGTTATCCCTTTCCATTTTGCAACATAGTGAACCTGCAACACAATCCGTTTGGGTTTAAGCATCAAAGCATTTGCTAAAAGCGTTAGCATATACATGTCTAAAGTTAACAAGGAAAATTATTCACAACCGTACTGCGACCCGAGATCCTTTGACAGCTTCTGCTCCATTGCCAATCTTTATATCATAATACCTGTAACAAAAGAAACAGAATACTAAACCAAACTTATGGTTTTTGTGATAAAGACTCAAATCTTTCAATCCTTTTTGCAGTGAATCATGAGTCTGAATTCAAACAAAAACATATACATTGAATTAAGGACAGTTGAAAAACATTTCGATTGTCTTATTCAACTAAATAATGCATGATGATCTTGGAATAATGTAGTAAAGGGGAAATGAACGGACTTGAGACCATTGGGGAGAGTTGTAAAATCGCTGTCCGGTATCTTAGATGCACGTAGCTGCATAGAATCGTTTGATTTTGAGTCAAGAACAAACAAACGTGATACATATACAATGTATGTATAGATATGTAAGCTTACAGCTCTTCTACTGGTGCTTACGGCCTCGGCTGAATCAGTCAACAAACTCCCAGAAGCTGTATTGATTCAGACAACTACTTAATTAAGATTTTGATCCATTGATTGAAAGCTCACTTAAAAGGAAATGCAAAGAATCTAACCAGTGGCGAGGAGACATCCAAGTAAAAACCTTCTCCCTTCGTAACTCAACGGCGCCGGAGAAACGATCATTTCTGGTCTGGTGACGTTTTCTCCGCCGGCAGAGGGTAACGAGCATAGAAACGGTTTGGGTTGCCTTTTTCCTGCAAATTCAAACAAAACCCAAAAAACATAGCTCAATCCGTTTCTTGATTCCTTGGTTCAAAACACACTACACGTATTTGTTAGGTGAATACAGAGAGAAGCAGTGTACTTGATGGAAAGGGAATGGAGGAAGAGAGAGAGTGATGGAGAGGGTGAACAAGTTTCATCGTTATCATCATTGTTTCTATGTTTTTGTGTTACTGAAACAGTCTGATTCTTGCGTCTAAAACAAAGAAACAGTCTGATTCTTGCGATTTTTTCAGGATTTGCCCCTTAATTGTGTGTGAGAGAGAAAGAGGAAGAAGAGAAAGTGATAAAATTGTAATTCTCATCCACAAGTTCTAGATTTTAGATTCTCTCAACTCATCCTGACAACAACCAAACTTGATGTCGTAGTAGACCTTTTAAATAAATAAAATAAAATATTTCGTTTTATGTTAAAAATAAAAGAAAAAAGATTTTGATAAACCTATAAAATAAAATAAAATGTTGAAAATCACTTTTTCACCATTTTTTTTGTTTTCATTATATGAACCACCAAGAATCGCATTTTACTATAATACTCATTATGCTTAATGCCCATACATCACTAGACTATTAAATTTATATATAAAAAAAAAAATCCGATTACAACGACGAAAAAGTGATGGCAGCAGTGACAGATTTCGTCAAATCAGTCAATCAGGTACCGAAATTGTATTTCTAATCTTTAGAATACTAATTATTTTAGAAGAATACAAGACTTGATGATGCATATACCCATTAATCACAATTTAATATAAATATACACCGCAATCTAAGATAAACATCATGCTTATTAGGGTCCGCAATCTAAGATAAACATCATGCTTATTAGGGTTTCACCCTACTATTATTCAGTTTTTAACTATCTTTTTGTTTGTAGATATCATTAGGGAAAAACGGAAACCTAATGAGATCTCAACATGTTTTGTATTAACAAAGATATTTGTATTTGTTACACAAAACACACAAATATCTGCCTCATCATATCACATTATACAACACAAAGTTAAAAGGTTTGAAAACCAAAGCAGCCACTTGTTTGTTAGACAGAGCCGCCACCATAACCTGCTTCTTCCCCTCTCTCTCTCTCTCTCTCTCTAAACCAGAGCCGCCATGGATTCCGTTCGGCTTCCAACGGCTCCTTCGTCTCTCTATACCCAAATGTTAGGTCAGTCTGTAGCTCTACACCGCAATCATATTCCTTTCCCATATTTTAACCGATCAAAAACCGTTACCGGAGGCTTCTCTCGATCTCTGATCCCGATGGCTATTATATCAGGCGATGAAACATCTATGGCTCCACCACTTCCAACGCCTTCTCCATTGCCACGTCTCATGGTCTCTCCGGATTCGCTTAAATACCCGGCTGGTTATCTCGGTGCGGTGCCAGAGCGTATCAATGAACCTGATAACGGAAGCATCGCTGAGGCTATGGAATATTTGACGAATATACTCTCTACGAAAGTTTACGATATCGCCATTGAGTCACCTCTTCATTTGGCTAAGAAGCTATCTAAGAGGTTAGGAGTTCGTATGCTTCTTAAAAGAGAAGACTTGCAACCTGTAAGTTAAAGCTTCCCTTTTTTTTCTTTCAAAGTAACTTTTTCTCATTCTCAATTCAGCTTTGATTACATTTTCAAGGCCAATGATACATTTTTAATAGGTTGAGATTATATCATGTATGAAATTGAGGTTACATTCAAGTTTTGATGGCAACTGTACATTGTATTAGGTATTCTCGTTTAAGCTTCGTGGAGCTTACAATATGATGGTAAAGCTTCCAGCTGAGCAATTGTCAAAAGGTGTTATTTGCTCCTCAGCTGGAAACCATGCTCAAGGTGTTGCATTATCTGCTAGTAAACTCGGCTGCACCGCCGTCATTGTTATGCCTAAAACAACTCCTGAAATCAAGGTACTTTCCATTTTAAGTTTTCTCATGTCTTTGAGTCATCTGAATTTAAGAGTATCTGATGATCTTCTGGGATTAAACAAAACAATAACAGTGGCAATCTGTCGAGGCTTTGGGTGCAACGGTTGTTCTTTTTGGGGATTCGTACGATGAAGCACAAGCACATGCTAAGAAACGAGCTGAAGAAGAGGATCTCACGTTTATTCCTCCTTTTGATCATCCCGATGTTATTGCTGGACAAGGCACTATTGGGATGGAGATCACTCGTCAAGCTACAGCTAGAGGTCCATTACATGCTATATTTGTGCCTGTTGGTGGTGGTGGTTTAATAGCTGGTATTGCTGCTTATGTTAAGAGGGTTTCTCCCGAGGTACTACTCTTTTTTTGCTTTCATTGCTTTGCCAATGTCACTTGACATGGTTTTGTTCTTGTTACTAAACCCGACAGTTTTCTTGAGAAATGAGTTTCTTTTTTTTTTTTTTTGTCTAGATCTGCAGCTTTTGTTTCCCTTTTTGTGACTCCTTGGGTTTATGCAGGTGAAGATCATTGGTGTAGAACCAACTGATGCTAATGCTATGGCGTTGTCGCTGCATCACGGTGAGAGGGTGATATTGGACAAGGTTGGGGGTTTTGCAGATGGTGTTGCAGTTAAAGAAGTTGGAGAAGAGACTTTCCGTATAAGCAGAAACCTGATGGATGGTGTTGTTCTTGTTACCCGTGATGCTATTTGTGCATCAATAAAGGTAAGTTATACCCTCGATTTGATATCGCTTATGATACAGATTTTAGCATCTGAGATCTCTTTGTAGATAATCATAATACTTGTCTCTACAGGACATGTTTGAGGAGAAACGCAACATATTAGAACCAGCTGGGGCTCTTGCGCTTGCTGGAGCTGAAGCATACTGCAAATATTATGGCCTGAAGAACGTGAATGTTGTAGCCATAACTAGTGGTGCAAACATGAACTTTGATAAGCTAAGGATTGTGACAGAACTCGCAAATCTCGGTAGGCAACAGGAAGCTCTTCTTGCTACTATCATGCCGGAAAAACCTGGAAGCTTTAAGCAATTCTGTGAACTGGTATGTGTTTGGTATTATAGCATGTATAAGTAAATCACATTACAGAACACATTAATGGATGCAGGTGGGACCAATGAACATAACCGAGTTCAAATATAGATGTAGCTCAGAAAAAGAGGCTGTTGTGCTATACAGGTAAGTCTGTTCCTAGGAAATTATTTCTTTCTCGAGTGGGTTATTCATCCTCTAATCCGCACAATTTTATGAATTAATTGTTGTTTAGCGTTGGAGTGCATACACCAGGAGAGCTCAAAGCTCTACAGAAGAGAATGGAATCTTCTCAACTCAGAACTTCCAATCTCACGACCAGTGACTTAGTGAAAGATCACCTGCGTTACTTGGTACGTCCTTGAATCAATTTCTCCTTGACAGTTATAACATTTTCAGCCCATTCCCATTGGTTGATGCAAAGTTGATATGTGAATCATTCTTTATGCATATCAGATGGGTGGAAGATCAAGTGTTGAAGACGAGGTGCTATGCCGATTCACCTTCCCAGAGAGACCTGGTGCTCTAATGAACTTCTTGGACTCTTTCAGTCCACGCTGGAACATAAGCCTTTTCCATTACCGTGCACAGGTTTGTTTCCCCTTTCACCATTAAACAGCGCTGAATTTAGCTTTAAGGCTCATCCTAACTAAACAATGTTGCTTCTTTCAAAAAGGGTGAGACTGGCGCAAATGTGCTGGTCGGAATCCAAGTTGCAGAGCAAGAAATGGAGGAATTTCGAAACCGAGCGCAGGCTCTTGGATACGAATATTTCTTGGTAGATGATGACATCATTTTAAAGCTTCTCATGCACTGAGTTTGAAAGCTATGATGAATAAATCAAAGCCCAACGAGAGGAAGACTTTTTTTAAGGGCCGGCTCGACGTTTTCATGCTCCATGGTTCTTGAGCTTCTCGTTGTCTCGTAGAAACAAATCTCTCTCTCGGGTCTGTATAATGGGCTTTTTAGTCACACTAGCCCAATGCGTAAACTTTAATTTGCTACGGTTCGCACAGCTTTGTATGACTTTGTGACGACAACCTTTTTGGGTTTCAGCAAGTAATTTGAGGCTAACTAACCTCCAATAATACTTCCTCTTTTGGACTCCACAGCATATCAAAATTTCCTTAATTTAGACTTATTCATGTTTTCCAGATATGATTACGATTATTTCTCTCATTCCATTATGAAATCGCTTTACTGGTTCGTAATTCGATCTTGTTTTGATATCTAATGAAAATTGTTAGTTTATTCATCGTAAAGATTCTGGAGATGTAAATTGTTCAGTGCAATCGAAGCTCGCACTCAAAACGTTGTTGAGATCGGGCACACACAAGTACGTATCATTAATTAAAACAGTTTTGATAATTAGTTAACAATTGTCATAGACATAAGAACGTGCAACGAATAAAAGATGCTCTCAGTTTTAAACAGGCTCTGACCTAAATACTGGTAAAAGCCAAAAAGTAACGTACTGTGACGCTGTTACACAGTTACTATAATTGGGTGATGTTTATAAACACTTTTACAACTTATGTAGATTTTATGCAGTTTCGTATGAAATAAATAATAATTAAAAAGTTGTAATATTTTAAAACCTATCTCAACATAATAATTATTGTTTCTTTCAAACAAAAAAAATACTCATTCCGTCTCACAAATATTGATTTTCGGGGCAAATCACACAAATCAGAAAATAATTAATAAGTACTAATGAATATATTTTTGAACAATTTCTAATATGTGCAAACCAATCATGATTCAACAGATAATACATTTTCAATTAATAACTATTAAAAATTATTATAAAGTGTAAAAAATAGAAAATCTCTAAAAAAATTAATCTTTTAAAGATGGAAGAAATATATAATAATGATTGTAATAGTACATTACAAAGCATACAGTATATACTTGTCATTCAAATTGTAATATAATTAATAAAGATGTAATGAAAAATCTGCATGGATTTTGGATTTATTTATAAGTGGTGGCAAAAAGAAAAGGGACATACAGCTCCATTGTTTTGAGAAAACCAGGTCCTTGGTTTAGGCTGATTTGAAATCCCAAAAAGGAAACTAATTAAAAAGAAAAATAGAAACCAAAAGCACAAAACCATGGGCAGTTTTCAGATCATCCTTAAAACGCTTCTAAAACCAACAGCTGCTTTCTGCGTCTCCTTCACCTTCTCAATATATTACTCTCTCTCTCTCTCTTCCTCATCCTTTGACTCCAATTCTTAAATAAACCGCTTCACAAAAACAAAAAACTTGTTCAACACAACAAATTGAAAAAAAAACTAGAACTCCAAGATACTATAATTACCCATTCCTGGTATTCCGATTTTTATTTCTTCACAGATTTTTTTTTTTTTTTCAAAATAATTTATTACTTGATGGATTCGAATATTATGTTTTCTGGGTTTAGTCCAAGAATGTTAAGCTTAGAAATGCCGCAGAATCCACAAAATCCTCAAACTTCAGTTCAATTCCAGCATCCTCATCCTTACCCCGCCTCCGGCGATCAACAGACTCAACCTCCGATGAAATCTTTATACCCTTACGCTTCATCTGCCTCAAAACCCAAACAGTTATCACCAATAAGCTGCGGTGGTGGCGGAGACGACGAAGACCGCGGTTCAGGTTCTGGATCCGGTTGTCACCCTGAAGATAGCGCGGGAATAGAAGGCAAGAGGAAATTGTCACAGTGGCATAGGATGAAATGGACTGACACAATGGTTCGCTTTCTTATTATGGCGGTTTTCTACATCGGTGACGAATCTGGTTTAGCTGATCCAATCGACGCCAAGAAAAAGAGCAGCGGCGGTGGAAGCAGCAACGGGAGGAGGAGGAGGAGGAGCTATGTTGCAGAAGAAAGGGAAATGGAAATCTGTGTCGAGAGCTATGGTGGAGAAAGGCTTCTCTGTGTCGCCGCAACAGTGTGAAGACAAGTTTAATGATTTGAACAAGAGGTACAAGAGAGTTAATGACATTCTTGGTAAAGGAACAGCTTGTCGTGTCGTTGAGAATCAAGGATT